>VUYV01000042.1:3415177-3626005 GCA_008711295.1 Anarhynchus alexandrinus | reverse complement strand
CGGGCGGGCAATGGAAAAGGGTCCGGCGGGGGACGGGGCTCCCCGGCGGGCGGCTGCCCCCGTGGCCCGGGGGGGTCACGTAGTGATGCGTGCTCACGCGCCTTTGATTCTGCTGTAAATCTCTCCGTGATGCAATCAGAGCTGTAATGTTTGTTCTGCGACGGGCGTTTAAATGGCGGGGGGAGGGGGAAGACCTCCGACGGAGTGGGTTCGGTGGTGAGAGGCCGCCTTTGCACAAACACGGTGAATCATGCGCCGGGCTCCGCCGGGGCTCTGCCTCCGCGGCCCTTCTCTGGCACAGCTGTGCGCGCCGGGGATGCGCTGCGGGGATTCGCCGTCAGAGCAGCCGTGCCAGTAAAAGTCCCTGGTGTAGATCCTGTCTTGCCAGTACGTTCGTGTTTTGCTTGGAGAAGCTGTTCTCCGTGTTAAACTCCATCCAGTGAATTGCTGCAGGCGTAGACCTTGCCTGAGACTTCGGCGGTAGTTTGGGGCAAGGAAGGCAAATACCAGACGGAAAACCACGGGAAGCACTTCCACCCAGGCATTCCTGCACCGCGCGGTTTGGGTGGGTGCTGCGCAGTTCCTGCTGAGCCCCTTCTCAGCCACAGTTGTTATTTACTTTTCTCCCGAATTTATTTTTGTCCCTTGAAAGCAGACGTGTTCTCATTAATAAGCTCTTTGTTAATCTTGCCATTTGTTTTAGCATGATAAATTGACTTATTTTAAAGCACAAATTCATAAATAAGTTAATTTAGCTTCTAAAGAAAATGGCAGTAATTACAGTCCTGTGGAGCATACTTCTAGAAAACATCTGTCGTAACAAGTTTTGAACATGAAGTTGAATTTAAAAAAAAAAATCTTTACAAGCCAGTTAATGACCATTCCCTTAATGTTCCAAAAGATTGAAAGGCCGAGGTCAAGAGCAGCACATGATGTCCAAAGCAGTCTTTAGTCAAGTAGAATAGGAAAATTGAAAAGTAAAGTTGGACGTGGTTTTTTTTTGTTTTTCTTTTTAATTTGTTTGTTAAAAGATGGGGTTTTTTGCTTTTGTACACGAGTGGCTTTGGTTTAGAGAAATTCTTGTGACTTGGAAGAACAATTCATGTCTTAAACTAGCATCTTTCTTGACAGACTAGCGTGTTGTATCTGTACCTTATCTCTGACCTTCAGTTTGTTAGGGTACCAGAACAGGTACTTGGAAATCTTGGCAGCTGGCAGGAAGGAGAAGGTAACATTCCCAAAATAAGTTAGCTTGTTCATTTTGGCAGGAAAATAGGAAAGGAAGAGAGAGAAAACAGAGGGAAAAACAAGGCAGAAGCAGGGAAAGGAAGGACGGACGCAGACAAGCCAGAAAAACGAGAGTGGCTTTTCAGAGTTGATTACTTGGAGATAATCATCGAGGTCCTGACCTGTACTACTGAGGTCTGATTTTTCTGTTCAGAAATGACTGAGCTTTCTGTTCTTGTGGTTTTCTGTAATTTTACTGTCCCTCATGGGTGATAGAGGAATAATTTGTATTAAAGATGCTTCTTGGAAGTGAGATACACATGCCATTAATAGTTTATTTGTTTGTATATTCTCATTTCTCTTACCTTCCCTCTCTACCTCCTTAAAATCAGAATTACACTGTTGTGGCTTTTGTAATAGTGCCATTTGAGTAGATTCAAACGTCTTTTTATGTTTGGAATGCAAGTTTATCTAAGTTTTGCATGTATTTGAAGATTAGATGAGAAAGTTAGAAATTTTCCAGTAAAAAAAATTTACTGCTTAGGTCAGGCCTCTTCTGGTAGGACCAGTGTGTAATTCAAAGGACTATGCCTGAACTATATTTTGTACAGGATAAGCTGCAAAATGAATGAAACAAAGAGAATGAGTAAAACATGGAACATTGTTAACGTTGGCTGTATATGCACAATACCTTTTAACTGTTTATTAAAATAAAGCTGGTTTTTTTCATAATTGTTATCAGATGGCTTTTTTATGCATTACACAAAGGGAACTTTGAGAGGCTTACTGTTTCATATGAAAATATTAGACTGTTTTTAGCTAGTGTTTGTATTTCTCTAATGTGGTGCATGATAGCTTACTTAGTGGATGTGCATGTGGTAGTCTTCAGATTTTCTTTCTTACTAAGCTGTATTTTCTGCTCTTTTGTGAGGGACTCATGATTACTTTTTCAATGACACTTCATTGAAGTACAAGGTAATCATGTTATGGTAGCTTTAATTCATCATCATCTGAAAACAACAGCAGATAACCAAATTACTAAAGACTGGATAACCTTGTTTTCCAGCTTTTAGAGGCAGTGGTCGTGTAGAATAATCACAGAGTTCTCTAAATGCTCAAGATTATTTACAATATTTCTTTTGGTATAAATGTGACAGTACTGTGATTTGGGGAAATGAAACTGTAGTGAAATCTACTAGTAGAGGCTTCTCTTTCTTCTTTTGTTTACAAGACAGTTAAGTATGTTAGCAGTCAAATGTGTTAGAGACCATACCTAGAGTTGAGATAGCAAGGGATGTGAAGGGCAGTGAAAAAGGCTTCTGCGGGTACGCCAGTGGTGAAAGGGCAACTATGGAAAACACAGGCCTGATGCTAAATGGTGTAGGAGACCTCATGTCAAAAGGTCGAGGACAACATCATCTTTGCTTTGGTCTTTATTTGTAAAGCCAGTTTCCAGGTTCCTCGAGTCCCTGGGCCTAGCAACATGTGTCTGATGGAGCGAGGTACTTGTTTGTCTATGGCAGAGGAAGAGCAAGTTTGGGACAGGCCAGTTCTGTGAGGCAGCCACGCACAAGTCGGTGAGACTGGATGGGATGTGTCAGGGGGAGCTGGCCAGTGTCATTGTGAGGCTGGTTTCCAAAAGGCAGTGGATTTAGTGGCAGGAGGTCTTCCAAGAACTGGAAAAATCATGGTGTCAAGGAGGAGGATGGGGGGAAACTACAGGCTGGTCAGCCTAACTTAGCCTTGAGGAAGATAATGGAGCAGATCCTCCTGACAGCCATGTCCTGGCTCTTATAAGGCAAGAAAGTGACTGGAAATAGCCAGGATGGATTAACCAAAGGCAAATCGTGTCTGACCCGTCTGATTGCCTTCTGTGATGGGATGTGTGGCACAGGGTCCTAAATGAATGTTGTTTACCTTGGCTTGAGTGGTGGTTGGGGAGATGACCCCAGACTCTTGGAGGCGATGGGCACAGGCTGCAGCAAGGGAAGTTCAAACTGTGTATAAGGAGCAACTTCTTTGCAGCAGGAATGGTCACTGAAACAGGTTCCTGAGAAGTGTTAGGGAATCTCCATCCTTAGATACCAAAAATACCAAGATACCAAAAACTCAAGTGGCCAGGGCCCAAGCAGCTTCATCTGACTTCAGAGTTGGCTCTGCTTTCTGCAGGGATTGTAGCAGATCATCTCTAGAGATCCCTTTCAAGCTAAATTACGCTGTGATTCTCAACAGATTATGGAGGATTTAGGGTTCTGGTAATGAAGTAGCCTGTCGGATGCAACTTAAAACAGTTTATGTGTATGCAAATTTTTAACCTGTGTCTCTTTAAAGTCAGATACTTTGGAGCATCCTAACATGGTGTGGGAAGTGAAGACAAATCAAATGCCTAATGCAGTTCAGAAACTCCTCCTGGTAGTGGACAAGAGAACTTCAGGGATGAATGAGTCACTGGAGTTGCTGAAGTGTAATGAAAACCTGCCCTCTTCTCCTGGATATGCATCCTGTGATGAACACATGGAACTTGGTAAATACTGTGACTTTTTCAGAAGGAGCCAAATCCTGAAGTTTGTTGTAGTTTTCGTATAGTGAAATTACTGGAAGCTGACTGAATGAGGTTACTGATTTTTAACTTAAGTAGGGCAGCAAATAAAAGAGCAAATTGTGACATCTGAAGGTCTTATTTTGCAAGTCACTTTGCCCTGTAACCCATTTCCAGTTCTGACACACTGGCCTGTTGACTTAAATGTGTTCTTGAACTCAGAGCTACAAATTTTTGCTTCAGATCTCCAGAGGAGGTTTTTTTGGCACAAGGATAACAAACGGAAAGCTCAAGAGCTCCTCCTAAAGGGAAATTGTGCTGCTTTAGATCAGCTGCAAATAGAGATTCTGGGCTAGAGGAACATTTAACTTCAGTTCTTACATATTGGAGAAAAATAGCATGTACATTAGAAACTGTTGATATAATCAATGGATATTAACACATTTAATTGAAGTAATGGAGTGATTAAGAATAATGATACTTTGTTACATGAGAGCACGTAACACAGACTTTTGTTAACAAGCTTGGCTCTCTTCTGCTATTCTGTATAACATGTGAAACATGTAGATTATTGATAGGAATTCAGCCCTACCAGGCTGTATACCCAGCTTCTGTGACTTCTGAGTTATTTAATTCGACTTCCCCAGTGGAAACATGGAAAACTTTTTATGTTGTTCAGCCCCTGATGTTGATAATTTTTAGTGTTGCACCTGCTAGAACAGATTAATTTAGTTGCCTTTTGTTTAATGTTTCAGTATTTTAGTGAAGCATGTTGCTACTTTTGCATAATTCTGTAGTACAATTCTGTGTAAACTAGTCAGTCTAGTAAAAACTTTTAAACCAGAACTGCATTTTTATCTAGTTATTTAATGTTTTTCTTAAATTGCTTGTATGAATGTATAATAGACTAGAGCTGTGATTATTTCTGTGGCCATTTTGTCAGTATTATGAATAGGGTTTGTGAAATTATTTGTGTTATGAGAAAATAAAATTAGTTACTTCATTGTGGTTCCCTTTTGATTTTTATTTGCAAGGTTTGGTGTCAACTAGAATTTATCAATGGGTATAGTTATGGTAATTTGTGCATTTGTTTGCAGATGATCTTCCTGAACTACAGGCTGTGCAGACAGATTCTACCCCACCTGCACTTTTTCAGCTTGGTGCCGATGTTTCACATCAGGAATGTTCAAGGCCTTCATGGAACCAACATACCTCAAACAGCAATTCAGAAAGCGCTTATTCTTGTGAGAATGGGGTGAACTGGTTGACAGAATTAGCAAATATAGCCACAAGTCCTCAGAGTCCTTTGATGCAGTGCTCTTTTTATAACAGGTACGGACATGTCATTTCAGTTTTGAACTCTTAAGATTTGTAATATTATGTCTCCAGAAACGTTTCCTTCACCCTTCACACACACTTGACTTTGAACTGGAGCCCTATTATTGATCTTTCTAAATAGCAACTTTATTCTCCTGCTGCAGATCTGCACAGGACTCGTTTCAGAGCCTGTTGCAAAAGCTGCTTGCTTGCCAGACACAAACGAGGTAGGATGGTATAAGGACATTGCCTAACCACAGAAGGCTCAGAAATTATGGGCATTTACCTCACGTGAAGCAGCAGATCAGAAATTAAGATGAATTTGTTACGTTAAATTCTTAATACTTACTAGTGCATTGACTTCAGATTTTTTAAAAGAGCTAATGGGAGATTTAATGCAATGTATTTTTTATTGATACTGTTTCAGATTTGTGATCTGTGAATTCCATAAGGCTGCGAGAAGCAGTGCGGGATCTTAGAAATTTCTGGGCTTCACCTTCTGTTGTATGGCTTTGGTCTTAGGTTTATAACAAGAAAATTAAATCCAGTACTGTTAACAGTAATGCAGTTGAGATTCAGTCATTAGGACAGAGCAGATGTCTTTATGGACTCTTAAGAATCGGGTATTCACTTCAAGATACTTGTAAAAACTTCAGCATTGTGACAAGGAGATGCTGATGTGGAGGTAGTACTGTAATTTGGGTGGTACATAGAAGCTATGCAGGAGTTAGGCTAAATACTCCCTTTGCCTGAGCTTGCACCCTTTAATCATCCCATTTGGATGTTGGTGTGTGGGAAGTTAATTTGGTATTCAGCTCATGGAAACAGAAATATTTGTTAAATAAAAGCATTTTAGAGTAATGGCAGGTAAGTCTTGTGTTGCCTTAATCTGAGATATTCTAAAATATATTTTTCTATTGTAGATCATCTCCTGTTCACATAATAGCTACAAGCAAAAGTTTACATTCCTATGCACGTCCTCCACCAGGATCCTCAAAGAATGATCCTAATTTCTCCAAGAATGATTTGGATGAAACACCAGTCAGACATGAAAGGGTGAGTAGTTCTGAAACATTTCTAAAATAAACAAAGCTGCATGAGTAATGGGTTAAGCTTTTTGAAAAGAGAAACTAGTTTTTAAAAAATCATCTGTTTAGTTCTAGTACCATTTCTGTTTAAGCTAGATTTCCTGTTACTTTTCTTTTTACCAAACACAGTAGGCTTGTAGTGCTACATCATAGAGTCCACTTTTTTTGTGAAGAGATCACATTCTAAGAAAGCTCTGCTTCTCTTGTAGTTCCTTCTATAGCAAGCTTTTAAAAACTGTATTAACTTACTTGCTATCTCAAAAAGGAAATATGGAATAATCTCTCTCAGCACAAAAGCTGTCAGTCCTGCTTCTCCCTTTCCTGTGTATTAATTTGTGTCTGAAACTTGTCTGTTGGAAACATGGAGTTTTTCCCTGTGATTTATGTAGAACAGACATGGCTCTACAGCTTTCCAGTAATTTGACCATAGAATAAAGTGTGTTTGGAGTGGTTCTGTGGATGACCAAGGAATGATAGCTTGTAAAATGCTTATACCTGAATCTAAGATGATCTATAGATGCCCTAACAAATCTCAGAGGATGAAAATGAAAAATTTCAGGATAGAACATTTCAAGGAAAGGAGATTAAAATACTCATTCACGTTTACTGCATTCCTTGAATCTTTGTTTTCATGTTACATTCCTGTTAGTATTTAAGGCAAGATTATGATATAGATGCAAATTAGAGAATGTATCTAAAGATGTTTAAGACCAGCCCTACAATCTTACACAGTAAAGTCTCAACACTATTTTGCTTTTTTTAATAGGCGAATAGTGAATCAGAATCTGGCATTTTCTGCATGTCATCACTTTCAGATGATGATGATTTAGGATGGTGCCATTCCTGGCCCTCAACTGTTTGGCATTGTTTTTTAAAAGGTAAAATAACATGTACTGTTGAATAACTGTGTNACATAAAAATAAGCTTTTTTTTTTTTCTTCTTTTGCTTGAAAAAAATTAGGCTCTCGTTTGTGCTTTCATAAAGGACGCAATAAAGAGTGGCAGGATGTTGAAGATTTTGCAAGATCTGAAAGCTGTGGAAAAGAGGAAAATCTCCCAGTGAGTCCATACAAGGTAGCTGTTAGTTCCAATAAATTAAATTTAAATACCTGTAGCACAGTGTTTAGTTTCTTATGTTATACGTGTGCCTTTAATGACTGTCTCACGAAAACATGTTTATACTGAACTTACCTAGAGTGGGATCACTCTACTATTTGAATATCTTGCTATAAAGCATTTGAACTGAATTCATTTAGCTATTTTTTGAATCTTACATCATCTTTATTCTAGCTAGAGTACTTAGAATGTTGGTATTTTTTAATATGACGTAAGATGATGAATATATACCTATAGTATACACAGGTATATGCTTTTATTGGGTGGGAAGTTTTGAACTGTATGTATGTTTACAGGGCTATGGGTCCGATGGTTTGAAGTTGATTTCTCATGAAGAAAGCACTTCCTTTGGTGAGTCAGTGCTGAAGTTGACTTTTGATCCTGGCACAGTGGAAGATGGCTTGCTTACAGTAGAATGCAGACTCGATCATCCTTTTTACGTTAAAAATAAAGGTATGAAATACCAAGTATACTTGGTTGTGTATTAAAATATTCTTAGAAAGTAGTTGCAGATTTTATTGGCATCCAATGTTGTTCAAGAAATTGCTAAGAGAAGTGTTGTAGAATAAAGTGACTATCTTTGTAAAGAAATCCAGAGTTTGAACAAACAAAACTGTAAAGCTACAGCAATACTGCATATCTCTTAAGGAAAGATTTGGTCAAGTATATAAATGGAGCTCAGGAAAACAGAAGAACTGGGGGGAGAAAGGAAGGCTGCAAATAAGGGAGGCTTTTCTCGCTTGCTAAACATGGAACTTGTGATGATAAATGTTTCCAGATTTTGATTATTTTTTTGCTAGAATGAGATTTTACTTGAGATAACAATAAACTATTTGAAGTAAGAATTCCCTGAGTAAGCGTTCCTGATTTTTCTTTTGGGTGCAAGAAACTACGTAAGAACATTTTTATAAAATGGTATCATTTAGAGATATAGGATTGCTCCGGTTAAGAACTAGAGAGATTGTCTGGCCGTTTGTCTAATTTAACTCTTTACCACTTCAGGTTGGTCATCTTTTTATCCAAGCTTGACTGTGGTACAGCATGGCATTCCATGCTGTGAAATGCATCTTGGAGATCTGTGTCTACCTCCTGGACACCCTGATGCCATTAACTTTGATGATTCAGGTGTTTTTGATACATTTAAAAGGTAATTTTTGGATAAAGTGGCCTCAGTGGTTTTTGTATTTCATGAGTAGGCACCTTAAGTCTACAAGAATTTGAAGCATTATGTAGAGCAAAGAGAGAATACTTCTGGTAATATAAGATAAATGAGAGGGGAAAAAAGAAGATTGAATACAAGGAAAGCTGTGTAGTTATGTGCTCTGCTAAACTGCAAAGTAGTATCTTGGAGTGAAATAACTTTTCAGCCCCTGTTTATGATAGCTTAAGCCAGATTAGATAAAGCAGTAAAAAATAAGTACTATCTGTATAAATTCTTCAGGTAAAGTGGTTTATGTTTGAAAAACCTAGTACAGTTTTCCCACAGTAGTATGTCTGCCAGCTATTAACTTGTGCTTCATACGCAGCTATGTGTCTGAATTATCTGAGTAGTTTCTTCGTAATTAATGCATGTGCTATGGCTTTCGAATATAGTACTGTCATAATTCTTACTATTTTTGTAAATTCTGCTTTTTATGATTCTTTTCTAATATATCAAACTTACCTAACTTCAAAGTTTGATTAACTTTGAGGTTTGCCTTGCTTTGAGCAAGAGGTTCAACCAAATAACCTTCAGGGGTCCTTTCCAACATAAATTATTCTAAGATTCTAAGGAAATAGTATTACTCATAAAGATTTTTCCACACTATTTTGAGATTTCTAGATTTAGTAGAATCCATCTTCTCCTATGATGTTAGCTCCTTTTTAGCATCTGGTTTTAGTCCAGTTGCTTTTTGGTTCTTTTTACAATAGAAAAAATGTATTTAAAATGCTGTTTGCAGTTGAAGCCCTAGGAGCTCTTGTATGATTTCAGTCTGGGATAGCGAGTGAGTTCAAATTGCTTGTCTTCACTCATTTGCTGTCTGGGATTTTTTTCTTCTTATTAACTCCTATTCTGAATTGCCTGAACTGCATATGTAGAGAGCTGTTAGAATCATTATATTTAGATCTCACTGCAGAAATTGAACTTGTGGCTCCTTATTCACCCCGCAGCTGAGCTTCACATTTCTCATCTCTCTTTCTGGGCAAAAGGGAGTAAGTCACTGAGAAAGGAGCATGCAGCAGCAGCTGTGGTTAATGGGACAGAAGAATTAAAAAACAAAATCCTGTTGCTGTGTTATGGGAAGGAGATTAGGGATAGGAAGTATGCTGGACTGTTTGTAGAACAGAGAGGTCCTTTCCCTTGTGAACTTGCCTGCAAGTTGTTTTTTACTTTTCTGAGGGATTTTGGAGATATCCATTCAGGCTCCACCTTTGCTTTTGGATCCATTCCAGAGAAAGGTGCTGCCTGTGCAAACGGGGTCTAGACTACCACTTGTAGTGTTTCCTTGCTAGTAGTTCTTCTACTTTGTGTTTGGGAAAAAGCCCTTCAAAGCTCTTATTTTTGCCATAAATTATGCAACTATAGCCAGATTGAGCAGTGGGTGAGAGGAGTTTTAGATTTATATACATTTTGTGTTTATTTTGTGGTGGTAACTTAGTGTTTTAGATTTATGATTGAGTAGCACCTTTACAAGTGTGTTTTCCCCATATAACATGCTGAAGACAGTATAGCCTGTGGTTCCCAGACTGATCTGCACACACCTGGAAATGGTAACAAATAGTCTGTGGAATTAAACGTCTGTAGTGGTTAGAGGTTAATTGTAGTTGTTGGTCAACAAAAAATTGCAACAGGTTATAGCATTTGGAGATCTAAATTTAATGGAAACAACTTATCTAAGCTGTAGAAATACTTGAAATACCGAGGAATCTCACATTTTTGTCACTAGGGGGCAGACGTCTCCCAGCTTTGATTCAAATAGTTTGCAACGTTGTGGGTCTTTAAGCAGTTTTTTAATCTCAGTGGAAGGTTTGTCTGTAAAATAATATGTAACTGCTTAGAGAATTTATTTATAGTGTATATTATATAATTTATTTTAATATAATGGTTTCATATTTGTGATTAAATATATCTGCAAATGAACTCAACGCTCATTCTCCCCCTATCAGTTGCCCCTTTCAGTACATATCATTCCCTGACCACATTTGGTTTATGGTAAGGACAGAAGCAGAAAGAAAGAACGAAGCTGATTTCAAAAGAGGATGAAATTTGAAGACAGTGTATAATTAATTGATGTACAGCTGGGCAGTTGATAGCACACAGCAGGTCTTGCAAAGTTGCAGTCCGCTATCGCATTCAAAAAAGCTATTTCTTCATCTGCCAAACTTTTTTTTTCATTGACATCTGCATCACAGTTTCATTATGTCTCACTAAAGAGAGCAGAATACTAGAAATTTAGTACAGACAAACAGTAGACAGCTGTTCAGAGATTTTATGTGAAAATTACTTGATCATTTTATGGTATGTCTTTTTCTCGTAGTTACGATTTTACACCAATGGATTCCTCTGCAGTTTATGTGCTAAGCAGCATGGCTCGCCAACGTCGCGCTTCTCTGTCTTGTGGAGGATCAAACAATCAAGATGCTGAGAGATCAGAATGCAGTAGTAAAAACTGTGCACCTACTGCATCGTCACATCTTTCCTCCAGTTCTTTGTACAGTAAAGCTGGCAAAAGCCACAGCTCAGGGACTGCAAGTACTGTGAGTGCCACTTCTCCAAACAAGTGCAAAAGACCAATGAATGCCTTCATGCTTTTTGCCAAAAAATACAGAGTTGAATATACTCAGATGTATCCAGGGAAAGACAACAGGTAATGGTATAAAACTGTAGTTTTGTTATTATTGGTGAACTAGCAGCATATCTGTGTCCACCTTTAAGTGGACTAAATTTTGCGTTTGAAATAAAATGTGTTCATATTGTTTTAAGAACAAGTTATGAAAGATGCTGACACAAAGCTTAATTTATGGGTGGACTTTAAATATTTACAGTACTCAGTAAATTTGACACAAGCCATTTTTGGCAAACTTACCTTCTGAGAAAGCATTTGGATGAAGCAACTCACATATGTACATATGTGCACCTGCAGAGTCACAAATATGCAGCAGTCTGTGTTTACACTGATGAGAAATGTTCATGGGGAAAAAAGTACCAGGATGTCTGCTTGTGTGTTGTCGTGGAAAAAGGGAATTTCTGATTCTTCTAATTAAGTCTTGACATAACATTGCAAATTGTTCAGTGAAGTTATCATCATTTACTCTGTATCTTACATTGCATAATGGAGTATTGACTGTGAGGATATCTGAAAGATTTTAATACAAATAGTACATTGCCAAATTTTGCTTGTCCTAAAGGCATTGAACGATCTGCTTATACTTGCAGGAAGAGTTGTATGACTGTGTGTTTGATTCTTTGCTGGTTTGTTCTTTTTTTAATCTATATGCACATTCATGTCTAAACATTATTTTTTTTTAAATATGTCCGTTACACATATTTTAAATAATCATAATGTTTTGTGCTAGTTGTGCATATGTAAATGTAAACTAAACAGCATGAACATGGACTGATCTTATAATCAGATTTTTTTATGCCTATAACATTTTGAAAACTGTTACTGTAAAAATTGCATTGTCACATAAAAAATCAAGTACTAAATCTGGTAAAAACAAAAGGTGACAGGGCTTTGGGAGGGCTTTGGCTATTTCATAATGTTCTAGTAAGGAGGCTGTAACTGGTGTTGAGAAATAAAACCCTACCATACAAATAACCCGTCCTTAAGTTCCAGCCAGTCGTGTGTGTCTTGGCTGTGATATTCTGCAGTATTTATAGTAATTTCAGTGAAGCAGATCTGCTGCCTTCAAATTCATTGCAGCTATCAATGAGAAGTTGAACAGAATGTCAGCTACATGCTGGTTATATATTTAAATTAAAATGCTATTTCAAATGGATGCAGGGAACTGGAATTGTAGCTGGATGGATGTGAAAATAAGTTGACTATTTCAGTGAGCAGGTTTACCTTGAAGGAAAGTGATGACGAAGTTACAAGTAAGCTTCAGAGTGCAGTGCTTGCTCGCTGTCCCCGTTGGAAGGCAGTGCATTTGGATGCAGTATCTTGGCATCCATAAAATATAGTACAGAAGAAATTATGAGTTAGTGATAGTTGATGTTACAGGCATTCAGCTACTGTTGCTTAAGTGTTGCTGAGGTCTTTATTAATTTAGCTGTTCAGAGACAACTCTCATGTTTTTTTAAATGTAAGTTTGTGTTATTTTCAGTTTACCGAGTAGATCTTATGGTTAGTTACATGTAGTGCCCATTTCTGTACACTGGGGTTCTTACGTTTGCTACAGTTATTTTTCTTAGGCCCTTAAGGAAGGACAGAACTTGAGGTATTCTAAGTTAAAGGGTCTATTCTGAGACAAAGTAGCTCAAGCTTCGTCAACAAGGTAGCGAGCTGTAAACATTCAAAACGCAAGTCAACATTCACATGATACTTAAAAATACTGTGGACCGTAGACCGTACTTGAGAAAGTGGTGTTGGGTAGCACTTGTTTCTTTTCTAGGTGTTCTCACTGTAGCCGTAGTTGGACTTGATTGTGCCTTCAGAAATACTTGAATAATTTTGAGTTATATGTTCTAAAGATGAAGAAAATCACCTAAAGAATTAACAGCATTTGTTCCTGATGAACATAATTACTTTGTAAACTTGAGGCATTCTCAACTACTTGTTTGACAATTTCTTTTGAATTAACTGCAGCATAAGGGATTGGCATCCTGCACATTAGTCTATTGCTAAAATGTTGTCAGGTATGTTACCAGCCTTTTAAGAGGACAAAGGCAGTGTACAGAGCACTGCGAAGTTCTGATGAGGTGAAGGGCACCTAAGGCAGTGGTGCAGTACAGTCAGTTTTTTCTTACTTGTTTCTGGTCAGGAGAATTAGATGTCTGTTATGTCAAGAAATTCCTTTGTACACATCTTTTTTCAGTCTCAGTGGTTTGCTTGGAAAAGTATTTCTTTGGAGAAATGGAGCTTTTGTCTCTGCATTAGATTTTTCAAGCTTTTTGGAACATAAAGATCTGTACTCACTTTCAGCGCCTCAGTGCAGTTTTTTCTCTGGGGGTATAAAATACCCACACATTTTTGCATCTGAAATACAAAGATTTCATAGTGCATTTTTGTTTGGAAACGCAGTGGCTTTTTCAGCAAACCTGCAGTCTCTGGGTCACTGTGTTCTTTCTTGGGGGTATGAGCGACCCAGTACAAACTGGTGACCAAAACCAGGCAGGTTTCTGGTACTGTTGATTTGCCTCTGGATACTGCCAAAACATGAAAAATCTGCTAATTAAACTGGAGTGTGTTTACTTCTGATGACAGACCAAAGATACTGGTTCTTAATTTGGATAGAAAACCAGAAATTCCATTGCCAAAGAGACATGCTGTGCAAATGGATTGGATGTTGATAGGATCTGGTTGCAACTTGAGGAGTTTACTCTAAGGAGTCACCAGAGCATGTGACAGCACAGGCTTAACTGCAGCCCTGCTGGAGTTCCTGCTGTGCTCTCTCAGTGCTCTGCAGCTCATGGAAGCCTGAACGGTACTCCAGTGTCTTGCAGCATTAAAATCCATTTTCTTGTTCATATGGTGCAGAAAAACCTTCAGAATTGCTGTATATGAAATGCTATGGAAATGGCTGATTACACTCTGCTCTCCTTGATTCTGTTAGAAAGTCTACAAATAGCTTTGCTGCCAGCAAGGAACTTTTTAATATGATAAAACAGAGTACTTAGTTATATACACCTTTTTCTTAAAGCTGGTCATAGAACTTTCATCACTGTAATCTGAAGCCAAAGCATACCTCCTCCATAGTTTAGTAATTGTCATTGATAAAAGAGCTGATATTTACAGATTTTCATTCAGCTTTTTAGAGATTTTCATTCAGTTAAAGCTTTAATGGAATATTGATCTAACATTTGAGAGTGCAGTTAAGCAATATGGCATGATAATATGTGGAAATATTGTCCAAAAAGACATGAAGTTTATAAGAAGTAGGAAAAGCAATTCATTCAGCTTCTGGAAATAATGATAGGTGTATTAGAACAAACGATTCCTTTTGCATAGGAACGGGAACTTACCAGTATGTTCCTCCCACTCATGTTCTCCCCAGCATGGATTAAGAAAGCTACATGGTCAAGAAAGCTACACACATCTATTAAATAGACATGGGGGTTTGCAGTTAATCAAGTATTTGTTTGAGGTCATGTTCAGATCGTTGTCCTAATTATTAGAGAACATATTTTCAGCAAGTCTGTCATATGATTTTTCTAGTAGGAAAGTAGAGCAAAACAAATGTAAGTTACCATTTGGTGGTGGTTTTTAACATCCCTATTTTGCTGGTTTATGCAAGTTGTGTATTCAAATGTACACCCTTTGAAATGATAGAATGTGCATTCACCCATGCGCAGCTAACACAGAAGTCTCAGCTGTTCAACTGTTAAAAGAATTATGAGAATATAATCGGAAACACAATTGTTTAAAAAAATTTTTTTAAAGATACAGTTGATCTTGTCCGCATGTATTATTTCTATGTTTAACTTCTGTCTTCTTTAAAGTGCTGAGATAAAAAAGAAAAAAACAGTCTGTCCTGACCATATTGTAAACATTTATCTTGCAGAGCCATAAGTGTGATACTCGGTGACAGGTGGAAGAAAATGAAAAATGAAGAAAGACGGATGTACACCCTAGAAGCCAAGGCCTTGGCGGAAGAACAGAAACGTTTAAATCCTGACTGTTGGAAACGAAAACGAACAAATTCTGTATGTTTGTGAAGCAGTCTTTTTCATCGTGCAGTTAAATGTGTTCATATAGTAGCTACAGTGGGTTTTGTTCAGGATAAGCTGTGTTGTCTACTTCTCTCTTGGTAGCCCTAACCTTCATTTTAATCCCCCGTGTTGTGTAACCAGCTGGTTTTGGACAGTGGGCAGGAGACAGATCAGGAGAGGGTCTCTCTGAATATTTTATGAGAGTTCGTGAATTCTGTTGGACTGAAAGTGAGCGTGCTGGGAATTGCAGAGGAAGGGCACGTCACCTTTTGTTTGAAGTAACTGAGTTTTTAAGATTGTACCTAAATTACATCTGTCCATTCCCTTCAAAAACACTTAAACTTTCAGAAAATCCTTCTCTGTTGTGATTCAGTCATAGGCTCCTTTTTCTTCAGGAAAAGTTTTCCGTTTACTGTTTTCCATATTTTTTCCTCTGAATTTATATCAGCATATATGAAGTTATTTAGGGATCAAATTATTTTTTTTTCCATTAATCCCTTTCATGTATTATTATGTTTTAATTGTAAAAATAAAGACAATATAGACACTTCCTCTGTAGGGAAATAAAATGTTTTCCACTTTGTAGAAGGCCATCAATTTAAGAATCTGCAGCAATGTATTAGTAGGTGGTGGATGTATTAGGTAAGATCAGGGCTTTCAAGCTAATACATCATATCAAGAGAACATCAAAAAAGGGAGATTCTGCCATCTGCGTGTTCAAATAGAAGAGTAGGTTGGAAGGAAAGATCCGCTGGGGTGTGCAGAATGCCAGGTCCTTTCATCAGCCATTTTATGCCTGGGTAGGAGCATGAAGTGTGGTGTGGACTTCACAGGTTTAAGATTTCATCCTCAAATTAACCCCTTTCCTTTCGTGTGTAAATGAAGCTAACTCCCTCAAGAGCATATGCACGTGTTGCCTTAAGACTGAATAAGAAATACTCCACCACCAAGTTGCTTATAGCTGTAGATACTTGGTGCTGAGCTTTCAGTCCCTTGTTGCAGGCGGCTTCACCAAATCCCAGCTGCTAGGAACAAGAAGGTTTTCTGTTCACTGTATTCTATTTTAATCAACAGTGACAGCTTCTGTTAGATTGCCTTGTGGGTTTAGTTAAAATAATACTATTTATTTATTCTGTTTTTACACTATTGCAGTTGTGGGCATTGGACAGTGAGATCAAGTTCACTTCACACCTGCACCTGTGAGCTGCAAGGAACGCAGTGGGGGTGTTGGTGTACAACGGAGAGCAATGTTGAGGGGTTGGCCTTAGCAAGAAGGATCTTACCCTACCTTCCAGTAGGATTTTCCTTGTTGTCTTGGAGTCTTCAGGCCAAGATAATAGTGTCTGTAGAACCTGTTAGCTCAGTGTTACAGGAGGCAATACCTTTTTTAATTGTTTTACTTCAGTGAACTAAGAATTTTGTTTGCAGCTTGGTTACCTTATCAAGTAATGATGGTGGACTCCAGGCTGGGACAAAGAGTCTTTTGATGATCAGGGGATGAAAGCACCGGTTTCTGTCTTTTGTTTTCTTCTGAATAACTGGCCAATGGTTACATGTACTTGTGGCTTTCAAAACACGTTTGCTAGATTAAAGATAATGTCTACTTCCCCTCTGCTTGGTAACCGCTAACCTGGTTCTCTCTTCTCTTCTCTTTTCTCAGGGCTCACAACAGCATTAAGCCAGAATTTTCCTGTTAACTCTGTATTTAGAAAATGGCTGTTGCTTGATGGCAAGAAGATGCAAGATCAAGGTCTTACTATTTGTTGTGACTTTGTATGACCATAAAATATTGGCACCATCAAGTCGGAAATGATTTAGTCTGAGTGCAGATTTGCTTTTTACAATAGAACATTAAGTAAGCTAAAACTATCAACATTTTAAACCAAATTGCCTTATTTTTCTTCCAAACTTCATATATGTATCAGGTAATATAGGCTTGAAAATGGATATCCTGTGGTGCTACAGTACTTTAGAAAGAGGCGAAGGAGAAGTGTATAAATGTTTATTTTTAAAAGAAAATGTACAAAAAGGGGAATTTTAAAATATGTAACAGCTGTTTATATACATTGATTCTTATTGCTGATTAATATGTATTGCACAACCATATTATTAATTACGATTCTGGGGCCTGGGATTTTCCGAAATGGCAAAATGTATTATCAGCCTTTACCTGCCCAGCCTGCCCAGGCGCCAACAAGTTACGGGAACGTGTGGTAAATGGAGAGCGTAGTGTAATGTAGCACCGGAGCTGCTTCTTGGGTTGCCACGTATAAAATTCGTATCCAGAAGTGAGATGTTTTGGCACCAGCTGGCAATAGTGAGAGCTGTTATTTCCAGCGGAAACAACGGCCCAGGCCAGGATGAAACGAATAAATAGCGTTATCTCAAGAAAAATGGTGCTGTCAGTGTTGTCACCATCATAGTTTTAACTCTGTTTTGTCTTTGCCACATATTCTACATTATTTTATTTTGCCATAAGACATCTTTATGGTGGGGGCAAACTTTGCACTTAACTATACGTGCAACACTTGCACTTTACTTTTTTTTCCTCCAACTGTCTAAAATTAGAGCAGCTGCATTAGGATTACAATTGCTTCTGCTGTGAACTTTTACAATCATGGCTTTTCATGTACTAAACAGCTGTGTGTTTGTTTTTTAAGAATCACAACTGTAAATTTCAGTTTATGACACATGTCTACATGATGTTGCCCCTAAGATTTTTGCACACTATATTCTTGTATATTATTTCAAATAAATTCATTAAAATTTGGTGTTGCGTATTGTATAAAATGAAGACGACTAATCGTTAAGACAGCCCTGCAGAGATGAGTACGTTCTGCGTAGAAGTCTGCGTGAACCTGTCTGAGGTGTATTTTGGTGTTGTCTAGTTAGGAAGCTGCTGAAGAATTTCACATACTGAAATCAGGATTGGGTACTCAGTGATCTTTATTACAGTTTAAACAAAAAGAGAGTTGAAATCAAGATAAATCATTTCAAAGCAAGTAGCAGTGCAATAGAGAATCACATTAGTTATAAATATTTTTCCTTGTGTTAAAATTAGTGATTTTTAGATGGAAACTGATGATGCCAGCATTTCAAAAGTACGCTTTTCTGAATAAGGCTAGAATGTATTCAACTGTTTAAAACTATACTCATAGGAAAAGAGCTACTTCCTTATTTGAGATATTCAGCAATTACACTGTAATATTTGAGTATGTTCTAATTTTATACCTTTCTAAATTCAAAAGGAACACTAAAGAATGATTCATTTTTATTAGATGTAGATTTACAGCACATAAAAATTGTACAATTTCCATATAATATTTGTGTATAAATAAGGTCCAGTAATGTGAAGGTAAGAAAACAGGCGTTTCATAGATGAAGTAGGTAAACACTTCCATTGTAAAGCTTATGTATTTGGAAATCACATGAACCGTGAGCGTACGTGTGGCACCCAAGACTTGTGACTGTGTTTACTGTCCAGTCCCTACTTTGAGATGTTTGTCCAAATACCTTCACTGAAGGGTCGCCATCGCTTTCTGCAGCAGCTGAACCATTATGGGGTAGACTGGTGCAAACTCCTTTCCCTCTCTTGTTCTTACTGATTGAACGTAAGCTTCAAGTGCACCGCTGAAAAAAAAAAAAAGGGCAAAGAAAGTAGCTAAAGCAATTAAATTTCAGACAAGTATGGTAAGTTCAGGATCTGTGGAATTTTCCTCAGATGGTCGTACATGTCTGAGGAAGGAAGTGGGCAAGAAAGGCCTTACAAAGCTCTACGTAATTGTTTCATGATCTTTCTCTTCCTCCTTGCATGTTTTGAGGAGCGAACAAGTTAACATTTAAATCAGCAGCAGCAGTGTGTTGCAGATGGCTTGAAATGACAGCTCTGACGCACAGACTCAGGCACATTGCTGTACTGGTAACCTTTAGAAATGAAAAGAATAGACTCCAGCTGCTGCAGACGCCGAGAGTACAACTTGGAGAATGAAAACTGGGGCACTGGTGAGCAAGCGAGATGCCTTCAGGTGATTTCCTGGCTAAGTCTTTTGAACTGCTGCTGTCCTTTGGGGAATGCCGCGCTAACCCGCAGACAAAGTGTATGTGTGCGTTTGTGTGTCTTTGCTGTGTTTTTCTTACACATTGTCGTAGGATGTCACACGTAGCAGGAGTCTTGTGATTTACATAAATACATTTCAAAGCTAAAAAGGGGCAACTGTGATTACGTACTTTGTACATAATTTAACTTGCTTACAACACAGGGCCACCTTTCAGCCATCGAGTCTAGTAAATGGTGTTTAAAGACAGCATATCTGTAAAACTTTGTAAATGCTGATCTGTTCAGAGCTTTTTTTTTTACTTAATAGTGGGCCAAGTTAGTTTTGCCATACTTAAATATGGGTTCTCATAGCAGCTGTTCCGTAGGGGGGCAGCGGGTCCTGCTGCCGGTGCCCAGGCAGCAGAGCTGAAATTGTCACACTGGGTCAACCGAGTGGGGAAGCAATCCTGGGATTTTCTCTCCCATATTCCTTTATGGAAGCGTGGGACACACCAGTACGGCTGCTCTGCCAGTGAGGGGTCTGGTGGGATTTGGTAATGTGGCAGGAACATTCCCAGTCCCACTGGGGCAAGGTGGGTGCTTGTCGCGCACATCTGGTGATGTGAAGGGAGGCGTGGGGCAGTGCAGTAGCAGTGTTGTGCATATAAATACACATCAAGTGCTGCAAGATGGTGGGCTGGGCTGGGGCTGGCAGAGCTGTGTTTATGTTCGCTGCAGCCAAGCTTGCAATGAAATACTGCATTCCCACCCAGAGCTCAGGGGACCCACGGCAGCACCGCCAACCCCTGCGTGCGTGCTGGCAACTGGAGGTGCCAGGAAGGGAGCAGGCATTTAATTAGGCAAGGACTAAAGAAAGCAGAAACACTCAAGGGGTGACACTTTGCCTGTGTTTCACACACGGTGTCCTCCTGGAGTAGGATGATGAGAGACGAGAGGCCTGGACCTCTCTGGGATGCTGCAGCACCTACGTAAGACACCAGCAAACCAGACTAGGCGATGGTAGGGAGAAGTGGGGTCATGGTACACTTTGTTGCCTGCTAGTAAAGCTGTTGCTAAACCAGCAAGGGCTCTGAACTTCCTAAATGAAAACTAAAACCTGCCCATGTCAGGGTGCTGCTGGGAATCTTCAGCAAAGTTCTATTAACAAGTGGGAGACGCTTGTGAGGCCAAAAGCCCGTACTGGGTTTGCTGGAGAGAGGAGGCTGAGCTTTGGTTTCTGAGAAGCCAGTGACAGCAATGACAGCCCAGTCCCGCGAGCTGGTCCTGGGGCTGCATCCGCTCCTGCCAACACTGCTCACCTCCATGAAAGCCAGCTGCTGATCTGTAAAGCCTCTCTGCCAGAGTGCAACATGATGAGCTCTGTGTCCACACGTGTACACACACACACACACACACATATACAAACCCTCATGCAGTCGGCCTCCCTGGTCTGTGGCTAATGGAGTCTGACGGAGAGTGAAGCGTGCAGCTGTGCCACGGAATGGGAATGAACCAGCACAGGCACGAGATGATGCCCACCACAGCTCCTGATATCCCCAGGTGGGGCAGCTATACTTCAGCCACCCTCTTTGCTGAAACCCAGGGAACACTGAGGCTGAGGTGATGCAAAAGGAGGATGGACTGCATTATTGGAGTGAGTTGAGAGGTTTCAAAAGAATAAAGTGACTGAGCAGAGAAAGAGTCCATTGTGTTGGCAGGGATGCACTTGAGAGCGCTTCAATTTTGGTACCAGCTTACTAGTGAGTGACTGCTGAGGGGTCCACACCAGGTACCAACACACTCTGAAGAGGTGCTTGACATATTTTGCACATCAACAAACAGCAAGAGAAAAGTTACCCTCCATTACAGCCAGAAAGGCAGGGAAAGAGTATTTATTTTATCTAACCAAAATAAAGCTGACATTTTGCACCTGGTCAGCTCCCTGAAAACCATCAGCCTGTGCTTCCCAATGGTCTCTGGGGAGCAGCACAGCATCTACAGGGAAAGAGGCAACAACTAAAAAGCTGCTTGCTGCACCCACAAAATGCTTCAGGTGCAGCTCCCCTCACTCCCAGCAAAGGCCCTCAGCATGACGGACTGCAGAGAGATCAGGAACATCCCCAGGGAAGTTTTAAATCCCAAGATTTAAAGACGAGAAGTGAGACTAGGGGAAAGGGACAGCAGGGAGCATGCTTTTTAGATAAACTGGCCTTTCATGGCAATGAGGGGTAGAGCATGTGATGAGCAGACTGAGCAGTAGGTAGGAGATGCAGGCACGGAAGGCTCAAGGATTCCATCAAGATGAGGGGCAATGCTGCACAGGAGTCAGATGTGTCTCACATTTCCACTCAGGTCAGCACTCAAGTGCTCTGGTCAGCACTAATCATTAAACATGTTAGTTACCTTCTACAAAGAATAGTCCCTTGTATTAAAAAGACAGTTGAGAAACCCCTGTGACCATTTTCTTACTGTAACTGTCATTCGTCTTGCTGAATCTCTCCCCTTCCACTCACCAGCATCCCTGTCTTCTCTTCTATACACTCCCCAAAGTTTGTTGGGCCCAAATAGTTTTTAGAAGTCATCAAAAGCTGAAAATAGGAAAAAACATATTGACCTGCTTAACTTAGAAAGCTCTGACACCTCTTGGTGAAGTTGTGGGTTGGCATCATTATCCAGATGGTAACACTGCTATCCCTTTCTGACTTTATCTCCTTGCTTTGAAAAAGCCCTTGAAAAAGATGACAGAGATAACCAGATCCCTTCAGATGAAAGGGAGAAGCTTTACCCTAAAAGCAGCACCCAAACCCACTCAGTGTCAGCCCTTGATAATCCTTAGCCAGACTGTTATTCCCATCACATCAAACAAGGGAATGAGATTTAGGCTACGCTAAGTGCCAAACACCGGTATTAGCGTCCTGCTGTCACACCTTCCAGCAGCTTTTATCTTTTCTTCCTCTCCTGCCTCAAAAGAATCTGATTTAACTGGCAAAACCAACTCTATCAGTGGCAGCCACTGTCCTCTTACAACTCAAAAAGCAGCTAAAAGGAACTTGGCAAATTGTTTGGTGGCCTCAGAACTGCCCAGACCCTTCTCCTTCCCAGCAGAGACCAACAGCTGACAGAGGTTGGTCTTTGTCAGCTCTCTTCTGCTGTGCTTGCTCTTTTACTGTGGCTTTGCTTGCGTTGTTTCAAAGAGACAGAGTCAAACTTCACCAATATGACCAACCCAGGAGCACCTTAACTAACTCTCTTTTCAGTTCAAAAAACAACCAAAAATTACTACTCCATCAATACTATAAGGTGAATTGCCAGGCAAATTCTCAGGCATTTTTCTAAAACAGCTTGTACAGCTTTACATTAAACAATGAAAATAAAAGCTTTCTCAATACTTTAAGACTAAAAGCATTCACTATTTTCCCATGTCCCGTGCTCGCATCTCCAATAAAAGTATTTAAACGCTCTAAAGCTGAATGTTAAAATGCAATTCATAATCAATAATGTGATGTGAAACGATAAAACAAAAGCTTGGCTCTTCTCGGATAGTAAGAGTTTCACTAACGGCCAAATCCATGACAAAGGCATGGTGAGCACCGACTCTCACCAAGTGTGAAGGTTATTTTGCAGATGCCACATCTCCCATTGGTGGTGATTTCACTGTAACCCTGGGGAACAACTGACAGGAACTGCAGTGCCAAGGGAATGAACGAGTCATGGAGAAATATCTACCACCAAGCACAGGACACGGGCACCTCCAGAGCAGAACTGGCCTGGAGACCTACCTGCTTCACGTAGCCATCAAGGCAGAGGAGCAGTCTGCCTCCCACGCGGGAAAGTGTAAGAAAGCGGCCAGAGAGGCCTCGCACTGAGTGAGAGGATGAAAAGCTGCTGCAGCTGCTAAAGGCTGGGAGCCAAGGGGCAGCCGCAGTCACCTGGAGCTCCGTACCCGACCTGGTGACCATGGAACAGCTCATAATCATGGTCAAGCTCTGATCAGCTCAGGGAACTCTCCTCTGCATTGCTGCCTGTGGTAACGACATGATGGCGAGAGGCCCGGGAGCCTGTCCATCCTATCAGGAACAGCATCTCTGGTAACGGAAGGTCCAGGTAGTAAAACAGCAAAAATCATGAATCCAGGGAGAAAGGACGTTTGGAGGCCAGAGAATAACTGAGAGGTTGCTTCAGAGTGCGAGGGACACATGGGCTGGGGGAGGCAATGGAAAGCACCGATGGTCATAAAGTAGATGTGATTTCAGAAGTTCATTTGGGATGGGAACATGTGGGCAGCCTGTAACAATGCGCTTCGCTGGAGTTGCCGAGATGCCCATATTACTGTACCTCATTTGGGGAAATAAATGCATTTAGTAGCAATGTTAACACTTGAAATGCAGATTTTATGATGACATTTTTGTAAACTCTACCGGTCTTAGCTCAAATGAGCTTTTGTAAAGTATGCTGGTAGTACAGAATTCAATTCAGATGCACTGTTTTACCATTACAATTTTGTATTAAAAAAAAAAAGGTAGGCTTGCTCCTGTAGAGGACACTGTGAAAACACTAGTGCATAAGTAGTAATGGAAAAATAAACGGCATCACGGGTGAAAGCAGTATCATCAAGTCTCCAGCACAGAAAAGATCACAGCTGTTGTCATATAAAAAGATGTAATTTATAGTTATATTACCGATGTTTAAGAAGATGGAAGAAACCCTGTTTATGTAATATACAAAACATACTCTTGAAGGGATTAGACTAAATAATGCCCTAAATTCAGCATCTTCCAGTCTAATAAAGGACATAAAACCTGTTCAGCAATCTGTTTCTATTTTAAAAGACAAGCTATGGTATACATTACAAATATTGTTTGTAAAAGAGCTATGCAAAGAGGGTTGGTGGGATGTTCTGCATATATTAATGCTTCATTAAAAATACCATAAGAAGTAAGGGGAAAAAAAAAAAATCTAAGTTTAAGATGCCCTCCTACATAAGGAAAAGGATTTTAAAGCACTTATTAAATTACTTCACTTGCTTGAGCAAAAACATGAGCTTTCTTGGAAATCAGGACAAGCTGATTATATAAGTCCCAGATAGTTCTTTTTCAAAATGTTATTTCAACCCATGAAGATTTATATCTACAGTTAAAAGAAAAAAAAAGTATGATTTGGGCTGTGGTTCTTGAAGGGATCTTAATGCGTACCATTTAGAATTACTCTAATTAGTTAATTTTATATGGAATTGTGAATATTAGCCCTCCTGGGCTCTGACTCGGTCAAATGGATCCTGACTTAAATTGTAAGATTCAGAAGAGGCAGAGATCACCTTTCTGATCAGGAGTGGGGTAGTGCCATGTGCACTCAGGTCCCGATCAATTAGCGGGGCAGCTGGAGGACAGCAGGGCCAAGACTTTTGTTTAGTATTTTGTTAAAAGTCTGTTTGCACTACAAATTTCAGGGCAAAGAGGAAAACGGAAAATACGCTGTGTAAGCGCGTATCTGTCTGACACCGGATCTATTTAATCGAGTGCTATAAAAGTTACTGTAACACCGAACAGTAAAATCTCCAGCAGCAGCATCTGGAGGACAGCAGATTAGTAAGGGACATCTCCGGTTTATTCCAGATTGCATAATAAAGAGATCAAAGGAACCGTGCATTGACAGACAAGCGTATCTGACACGGAGGGCTTTTATGGATGGCCTGGCGCTGGTCGGGGGAGCGCTGGGAGGCGCAGGCGTCGCAGCCAGCGCCCGGCAGCCCTCCAGCCGCGCCGCGTGGCTGCTGCCTGCTTGGTTTAAGCAGAGCGGAGCAGTGCCCCAGCACGGCTCCGCTCTCTGCGGCGAAGCCGTCACGCCGCTGCTGTGCCTGGCGAGACTGAACCTACCACACAGACGGGGCTTTCGTGGTGGTCCCCAAGCTGGCATTGGTCCCTGCCCCCTGGCAGGTTAGCGATCAGAGCCGCTCTCTGGCTCAGGACATCAGCTCGTTGTAAAAATGAACAGTTCACTGGTCCTGGCTTTCGACTCAGCAACAGTGGGCTTGAATACGGGGAGTTTGCCCACACTCGAATGGTAAAGATAAGAATTCGGCCCTTGGGTGGATGAACTGTCCTTCAGGCTGGCTCAAATCCTGCCGCGTCTAACAGGAAGGTTTCTTTCATGGAAGAAAGGTTGAGTTTTCAAACTTAATTTAAAAAGAAAAAGAAAAAAGTGCCCTGGCTGCTTAAAGAAGCGCTCCTTTCAACACAATCCCAGCTCCGGGAGGATGCCGGCAGCAGGGTCACCTCACCTCGCTGTAACTGCCTGCGGGGCAGCCGTCTGCCTGAGAGCGCTCCCGTGCCCCAGCCCACGCTCCCTTCGCTGAGCGGAGAAAATGGAGCTTTCAGGACACAACGCAACTGACCTATTTTAGGTACCCACTTCAGGATGAGATGAATCAGCCCCAGCAGCACCCGTTTCTCTCTGTTGACTATAAAGGGAGTGTAGCTAATATACCTCTGGCCAGGTACACCCCACCCTTCACGCTGAACACAAGCAGAAAGAAATGCCCAAAAATGCTCAGAATGCCACTAATTCATAACATTGACACCACATTGCATATGAAGCATTTAAGATCTACGGAGCGGAAGAAGCACTGCAATTAGATTTAATATGAAGCTGTAAGGATTCTGATAACACAAGTAAATTAATATCTAAGGAGCAGGTCCCTAGAGTAATTGCACAGTCGTTACAAAGGGAAGTTGCAGAAAATTAGCATTTGCAAGGTTGCAGCAAACGTAAAGATAATTTCTTGATGTAGGCCAGCGCAGGGATCTGAAGGCTCAAAATATCCAAGGTTCAATTAGCATAGCTGCACAACTACAGGCGGGAAAAGCTTGAAGAGGGTGAATGATGAAAGACTCCAGACAAACGAGCAAGACGCCTGTAGTTCAACTTAGGTTCATATAAGACACATGAAGAGCAGGCTCAGAAATCTTCCAGTAGAGTGTTAAAGAAAATATGAGTGAAATATAGCCATACTAGACGTTTGCTTGCCCGCCTTAGGCACGGGTAACTGGCCTGTTTAGAAATGACTAACAGGCATGAGAGGAGATGGTAAAAAGCCAAATGCATGCAGCAATGCCTACAGAGGTTACCAGTGTCTGCAAAGGAGAACCATCCCCTTGACTCACTGCATGCCTAGCTGCTGATCAGCTAGCCCTGCTCTTTGCTCCCAGACACGAGCTGCCAACCGAACCACCCGAGGGAAGAGTCTGCTTGACAAATCCAGTGTAGTTAATTCACGCGGCTCAGCAAAGCTGCATGAGTGGTGCCTGCAAGCGGTGGGCCTGGGGATGGATGGAGAAGCAGTCAAGCATGGGCAGTGAGTGACAAACAGCCTTGCTCTGGTGTTCCAAGAGTAGGGAAGAGCCGCTGGAGTGCCAACAGATGCCTTGAGGAAGGGCAGATCTTCAAAGCTGCCCTCTCCATGCCCTGGGAGGATGGATGTCCAAGCAATGTCCCAGCACTCCACAGTGCAAAGCAAAAGGACCACAGTCTCACTGTAAAATGCTCAGGTGATAACCTTGCCAAGTGATAACCTTGCAGCAGTACATTCTTGAGATTACAAAGTTAAAATATTTTAATAGTGGTATCTCATGCAAAATGAATAAAGGATTCAATGAAAGGATTGAAATGAAAAGCTTAAGTATTCCAGCTGCGCTACTTGGTCTCACAGATGACACTCTCGCTGCCTGAAAGCCTTGTCCCTTAATACCTCCATGGTCAGAGCAATTTATCAGTGTCTGAGCATGACCATCAGCAAGCCCATTAACTAAATCAGTCTGGGTGAAATTTAATTGCAAACAAAGACAAAAACGTGTTGTAGTTTAAGGATGGCATTTTCAAATTTGTGTAAAAGGACTGAAGAGAACAAAATCCCATCAGTTCTCAAATTATTTGCATTCTTGGCTTTCGCTAATATATCTGAAATTCAACATTGTCAGTTTTGCCAGTACTATCAGGACAGAAATTACAATCAAAATATTCATATCTGTTACATATACAGCTATATCAGCCCTCTACCTATTATCCATTCCCCTGTAATTCAAGGAGGTGTCATGGCTTGAGATTCAAAAAAACCTACTTTTGTAGCCAAACTAAACTAACAACATGTATGATTTAAAAAAAAATACTCTTTTAATACACATACGAAGAGACAAAGTTTGCATTTTAACATTTTGGAAATAAATCCTACTTAAGAGCTACTGGTGATCAACTAGTATTTCCTTAATTGGCCCGAGCACTACACCGGACTGTATGGTGCTATCAGCTTCAAGAACTGTAAATATTTATAGCAAATTCCTCTTGGCTACTTCAAAAGTGTGGATAGATAATGGTTGACTTCCTCAAGCACAAACACTGCTGGCTGGAGCTTAAAAGTCAGCTTTTATGATTTCAGCAAAAGTTGGCAACATCCACACGCAGAAGTTCAATGACAGCGCTGGCTCCCAGGCCAGATCGAGCCTGGTGCAGCTACGTGTGACAACCCTTCCCGTGCCACTGAAGTGGGTGACACCGAGGTCAGGACAGGACGCCGAGAAGGTGGCTGGAAGAGTTAGGGTGTTAGGAGCCAAATGAACATCTGAGCCTTGAATCCTGAGGATCCTCAGGCTGGCTCTGTCATGTTCGTGTAACACATCTGTTCTAACATACTTTAAAAATCTGCTTGTTTTGAAAAACAAGACTCTTCATAACTTTTCCTAACATTTTAAGATGCAAAATAGTATTTAGCTATAAAGTCATCTACCTGAGGAAGATCTTAAAAATCTGACGTAATTATCACTTCCTAAAGATCCCAGGGTTGATTTTCTGAAGAATAACATTGTAAGGGGGTAACAAGGGTCTTCCATTTCTAAATTCCTACCTACATTTTCATTGCTTAAGCTTCCACAGCTTCTCTTTCCTGATACAGAAGCCAGGACGGCTGCAGCCTTGACTTTTCAACAGTTGAGAGAGGCAGTTTTCTAAAACACAGTATTAATTTAAACCATCATTGTGCATGGTTTCCTGCTTTTGCAACAGGATTATGTGCTCCCTCCAAAGGCACTGGAGGGTTTGGGTACGGGGGCCGGAAAGGAGTGTTCAGTTTATATATTCTCCTGTTTTGCAACTCATCCCGTGAGTGGAGAGAGGGTAATTGTATTTATGATACATCTCCAATAGCACATTTTTTACTTTTCAAGACCAGTCTTGGTATACAGATAAATTACAGCTCCATTATCATAAAAGTAGAGAAGAAAGCAGCATGATTTTTACCGTATGAGAGCAAGCCTGTCTTTTTCAGACGGATGATCATCAAGCCACTGGGAGTAGCGGGCAATGGACCACTCAGCCCTCTGATAGAGAAACACAAACAAATACCAATTACACATAAACATGTAAAAGGAAACAAAAGGAAACACACGCACCAATTTCAGAAGTAAAGATGACATAAAAGAAGGCCACATGAGGCTCTGCCAATACTGCAGTGATGCAGAATGAGTTAAGGAATCCGAGACAATTAACAGAAATAGCCCAATACATTATTTGGGAGCTCAGAGGTGATCTCCTACATCAGCTGTTTGCCCAATTCTGACAGGGGTTTGAATCTAGATTTCCTGCATCTTACACAAGCAGGATCCAGGCGATTTGCAGTCTGGGATAAGACCTGCAATTTCTTCTATGAGCTGACAGAATATTAAAGAATTGAGAGTCTATTAAAATCAGGTTATCATCTTCCTACTGTTAATTAATCAAAATATGAAGGCAATGACCATAACACCTTTGCCACAATAAAAACAAAAGCCAACAATTCATATAAAGTATGAGCTTGAACACTTTTTAACTAAAATAACTAGGGCGAACTACAATGTTCATTCCTCCTTAGGACATCTGGAAAGGAAAGACAGGTTGATCTTATTACCTGGAAGGGTGATTTTAACTCTGGTGGTGCTCTTGTAAATAAGAACTGAAGAATAATGCTGAATGGAATAACCTCTCCCAGAGCTGGGCTGCTGGCTATATGCTCACTGGTCTGGAACAGCAGCGGTCTGGAAAAATGTAACAATATACTTGTGAAAGGAAGAAAAAGCTTACCTTATGCATTAGAAAAATGCCTATATGGTAACAATATTATGTTAGGATAGAATCATCTAATTTTGTTTCACTAGTCTGCATCTGAGGTTTTCAACACAGGTTCAGTTTGTAAAAATTTACAGAAGTTGCCTATTGTAATTAAACAACCCAGGACTGTAAATTTTATATTTCAGTGAAAACACCTAAAGTAACTACAGAACTCACTGTCATACAGAAGTTGCACTGAAAGCAACACAAAAAAGTACAATTTGGCCAACATTTGCATGACAAAGATTGCTAAATCATAGTTATATTCTGCATAAAATTTAAAAGAACTTTAATCTATTTCTAATTTGCAGGTGGGTGTTGCCAAAAAAACTCTCAGTTCAGTCAGAACTAACACGAGGTAATAAATCAGTTTTGAAATACAGTTTGGTCATACTGCCGCTTGCTAGTTACTGCGAATGCAACTCACCTGAATGACCTCAGCTGCCTGTAAGATTTCCCAAGGTCAGAGACTCGCCGACACAGCGGTGCTACTGCTAACTCCATCTATAAAAACAAACATTTTCATTTGAATTAGACTGCCCCAAAATAGAAAACTTGGTATTGAAGTACTCTGCTTTTAAGCAATAATCCAAACTTGCAGACCAAATCACTGACTGCTCACTGGTGGCTGAATTTGAGACAAGAAGCTATCCTTTCCTTCCATACTGCATTGCCCAAGCCTAGGCTTTTCCCTTATTCTTGGCAACACAGTGAGCATCCCATGACAAACAATAGTGATAGTCCACAACTGAGAACAGAAGGGGTCTCATGAGCTTTCTGAGACTGAAGCTTTGTTTCTTGCAGCAAGTTTATTTTGTTAGTGATGAGTTTCCTGATGAAGCACTTAGGTCAATACTCCAAAAACCTGACCGCAGCCTGGGAAGAAAGCAAATCTACGCAGGTCTCCACGATCCACTCCTAAAGCAGTAAAAATGCATACCCATTTCAGCTGGGCACCTTTCCTTTGCCAAAGTGATTCCTTCTTGAACACTCCACCCCGAATTCTGGGGCACAAAACCTATGCAGATTAAATAGAAGGCAGCTGGGACCTATTGCCTCAGGTCATATGGAATCACAGGCAAAAGAGCATCAGTAGAAGCATTATTTTCATACTAATTTTCATACTGTTTGGTCTCTGAGTTACAGCAGCCATCTTTAAAAATAAACAATTTTTAAACACTTTCTGTTTTTAAGCACTGGACTTCACCTGCCTTTTCGAACAAGAGCCAGGCTCCGCTTGGGTTTTTGCATCATTCATGTGACACTAAATTCTGTCACAGGTTCTTCATTAACAGTGAGGACACAGAAGTGAGAATAAACAATTTCACTTCCAGATCCCAGACCGAACATGAACATTACATGGCAAAATTTCAGTTAATATGCACACTAATACCAACACAGCCACTCAAAACACCCATAGGAAAAGTAATTTTTAGCCAGATATGGATTAAGTTTTTATTTCTTGCATTCCTGAAGCGTCAGGAACAGAGGGATGCAAGCTTTATTCTCCATGTACGTTTTTTAAAAATCCCCAACTTGAAAGACTACATAATGGTTGGACTCAATGATCTTAAAGGTCCCTTCCAACCTAGAGGATTCTATGATTCTATAATGCACAATTAAGCCAAATTTCAAAGGACAAGAGCTAAAATAAGTAACAAGATCAAAACCACCATACAATGACCTTCCCATTTAAGTAACATTGCTGAACAAGTTTCAAAGCATTTGTGATAAGACACTATTTACAGTATAGTGTTTAATACTATTATTCTTTCCTGCTGTAGCATCTCCTCAGACAGAGTTGGCTGCTGGGCCACCAGCTTCCCCAAGAGCACATAACTATGCCAGGGTTCCAGCATAAACAAGAAAGACAGTGCAGTGAACTATGATGCCATAGTTCATCTAAAACAAGAAGAAACTAAATTAGCAATTAATGCAAATCAAGCCCATATACTTCAGGCACCCATCTTAAAAAGCAGGTGGCAGGATGGGAGTCATCTCACCTACTTCTCAACATCTACGGGTTCTCTTCATACTCAGTGGAGAGAAACAGCCACTCCTGGGGTGTGATGCATCTTCCCCCGAGGCAGACATCTAAAATAGGTCAGGTGGGTCATGTTGTGGGAGTGTCCACCTACATGATACTCAGTTAGACAAAGCTGGGATAGCCAGAGGGCCTGACCCAGGCACCTACGCTTTGTCTACAGACAAGGAGAGGAAGATACCTCTGAAATGATGAAAAGGTGATGAAAAGGTGGGCAAGCCCCACAGAGCTAGCCTACAGGCAGGGCAAAGCCACTCCCCGAGCCTAGGAACCTTGGAGTACATGGCCCACGTCAAGCACTACCTGGCTGCTTGGAATCCGCATTTTATATTAAGCAGAAAGTGGATAAAAATCCAGGAAGCAGAAATAAGGATCTTTGTCTTCTGCTTGCAGATGAATGCTCCAGCCCTGGCTAACAGTCCAGCTGCCTGCTGCCCTTCTGGCCCCCAAATCTTCTGCTCTAGGCTATGAACTGACCTCTTCTCTACAGCTGGGTGGGATCTCTGCCATGTCCCCCCGTAATCCTCGCAGCCTGAGGGTTAGGTCACCTCTCCCACATGCAGATGCAAGGGGTACCGGTTCCTTGGGCTGAAGAGCATGTACAACCCAGCTCTGCAGCTCCTGAGCAAGCACACCATCCACCAGACTGTGCAAAAGGGAAGCCAACGTCCCCACACTTGAGGAGGAGCTGTCAGCTGTGGTGCCATCTGCCAAATTTGCCAGCACAAGGGAGCAAGGTTGAGTGCACGCTCCCAGGACAGGCAGGTTCTCCCTGGGGCTTTCTGCAAGGAGGTGCTCCAACTCCAAACTGCGATGAAGCTTAGCGCAAGTTCAACATGTTGTTCCCCCAGATCCCCTGGGACACTTCTGAGCATCTATGGGAGCCAAGAGGCCGGTCTGCTGCACAGGATCAGAAGCAAGTAGCGAAAAAGAGGAGCTAATTAAGTAGGCTTTGCTGCATCATGATACAAGAACCCTACAGACCCTAAAAAACAAACAGGAGCAAGACTCTGATTTCTCTAGAGCTTCTTTTCAGGCATCAGTACTGGCTAGGGGCAGCTGGAAGTAACTGATATCCTGCAGGAGCTGGTGTCCCAGCTCTGGTGGGAGCCATGGGCTTGTAGCTGTGAAGAACCAGGGAGAAAATAATTCTTTTAGGTGCTTTAGAGAATTTGAAAGCAGGCAACAAACTGCCAGTCTGACTTACAGAAACAGAGATGCATGGATCAAACTGTACTCATGGGGGGAAAGAAATCCCAGCATAGCAAAATATAATTTTGCTTAATAAGTTTTAAATGATTGTTTCACTCCTGAAACATAATATGATGTAATGAGATGTAAGTGAAACTTTCTACAGCTTAACCAATTCCTTATTAAAATAAATTTAAATGATTTCTCTTGAACATACTTGGCAGCTTCCATAAATCAACATTTTTAGTCTTAAGTACTAAAGAATAAAATTTACTTTGGAAAATTCTATTACTTCATCTTCAACCTTTATTCACTGTAGGAAATTATTAGTATTGCTAGAACTAGATAGATTTAATGGCAGCAGATGGCTGATTCGTGAAGTACTAGTTGCCAAAGAAAAAAAAAATTGTTTTTAAGCTTTGCAGCATACTATACTATCTCAAATTGACTCATGAAGAGTGGGAATGAGTGAAAACTAATGTGGTAAAAATGTACAGAAACTTTTTTTTTTAAATTTACAACACTAGTCTGCTATGTGTTATAACCCAATCTCTCCAATAAAAACTATACTTTGCATAATAACTAAGATTCTTTTCTTCACTTGAATTTTAGCTATATGTCTGAGCCCACCGATGCAGTGAGATGCTACAGCATCTTTCTGCTGTTACATTCATTTCTTCAGGCCCACTGTGTGGGGTTTTGTGCCTCCGCTGAGCATCGTGCCGGCCGGCACCGCTGGCCTGGGAGCGAGTGCCGAGGAGGAATCATTTGGCTGGAACAGCTGCTGTTTTTAAGGTGCTGAAATTGGGCAGAGGATTGAGCCTACATCACTTCTCGGTTTTGCTACCTGTCATCACCTAAAGCTGCATCAACTGTTGATTCATGTAGCATGTTTATACTGTAGCAGCTTTTGCTCTGATATACAGCTATAGTTCCCAAAGCATTCTGGTGAGCTTTTACAGGTCTGGTGATGTTTTTGGCTGTCTGCAAGGCAGTATTTGTATCATGTGTGCAAAGCCTTTCATACAGCCATGTCCTATGGACTTTACATATGAAAGGGTAAGGAGTACTTTTTGTTTCTTTTCCAAATTTCTCCCCCAGAACTACAAATTTGAAAATTCAGATATCCAGGTTAAATTCAGTGATAAATCAGGTGTCCAAGCAGTAATTTGCAACCACAGAGGCATCATGGACTAATGTGAGATAATCATTAACACAGGCTGCAAGAGAAGCAGTAGGCAGTGCGCATGCCTGCCAAAGAGGAAGAGGTAGCTAGAACAGAAGAAGGCCTAATGACTCTGCCTCGTTTCTTCTAACTTTGTTCAAAACCCACTGCTCTTCTATGATTTATTCATGTTATTTTGCTATGCTTCGCAGAACACAGTGGCAGACTCCTGCCCAACATATGCTTCTTCTCAACGACTCTTGCTCTCTAAGCCCAAAAAGGCTATATTTTCTTTTCTTCTCACATGACTCTGCCATAGCCCATGGCTAGATGGTCAATTATCTGTTGAACTATTCACTGGCTAGCCATATTGTAAAAAATACATCACATGGCTGGCTTCTCTAATTGGATTATGTTCAGCAACCCATGGGTGAACTTAATACGTAGTCTAGATACAGATAATGCATATATATTGAAGAGTGCTTTGAAAAACCCCATAGTGAAGTTATTGTTTAGTGCCTATTGTGGTATTTTCAAGATCTCTCATCACTAAACAGCTGTTTTTTCAGCTGGAAAATCTTAACATTAAATTTTTAGCAATCACATTTCCTCTTGGCCAAGATGAATTCCAAGTTTTTAAATGTTAACTCAAAATGCTTTTTCCTAGCCATTCACCAGGAGAGAATGCTTTAACAAGCAAGGGAGCAGAAGAGCTCTGAACTATTATATGAAAGAAGCTGGCCTTGAAGGGATGTGGAATTTGATTTCTCCCCCATGCAGCAATTCCAAAACGGCTGATGTTTAAGTAAATCCATCAGCTGTAATACCTCCAAAATAACACACATCAGAAATCATTTCCTCCTTCCAGTAAGATAGTTAGCATTAAACATTAAGGGCATTTTATCTTTAGTAGTTGCTGTCCTTATGACTGCAACTGTGATTACAGCATCCTGCTGCTCTCACTTCTCCGTAAGAAACTAGAAAGGAATTTTTTTAGGAAAAATGATAAAAAGCATTTTTACACTTGTATCATCATGTTTGATCAAATAAGCAAATCTGTTTACATTTTTAAAAACCCAAATGCCTAATATTCTTGCTTTTTTAATGCCACATATTGAACCAGAGAACCAGATTCTGACCATAGGCTAACCAGCAAACAGAAACATTTATTCTGCACTAGAATTTAGCATTGTCAACTTCTACAGTAAAAATATTTTTCTAGGAAAAGTCAATAAACCCAAATAATTTTGCAGTAATTGATCAATAAAGACTTGAAGAGTTGTTGGTGGTGTTAACTATGCTCCATCAAAACTGTTTGAACACAGTACTAAACAATTCCAAAAATCTCAACTATAAACAACACCTAGATAAGAAATATATGAAGGTATATATAGAATAGTATTAACTCAAACAGGACCAATAAAAATAGCTCATTCGACAAGGCTGAAAATAATCAGTCATGACATGAGATGGGGTTCTTGGCACCAACAGTATTACTCGCCTTATATGTCACTCCAAACACTCCAAACATACACCTGTACTATCAAAAAGTGGGAAATCATGTCGTGCTTTCATGCCATGAAACATAAAGATTACTCAGTCTTTGTAATTTCTAGACTAGTTTATTTCAATGCAATTATGATTTGTATTTGCTATTAATAAACAGGTATTTTCCTGTATCAGCTTACAAACTTTATGCAGCATACTACTAATTTCCATGCCAAATATTACTGTAGATTCCTCCTTTCTTCTAAATAAATTTCTCAACTGATCGTGCTTATATTTCATTCTTTGCCGCATTGTCCAGCACTTCCATCAGGTTTTAGGAAGGCTTGAACTACAAGCCACCAATACCAAAGTGTGCCTAAGTTTAAGTGCTGTAACAACTCTGAATACCAAGCAAGTTAAAAGGTCTTCTGGAGAAGAACTGGTACTCCCCAGAAAATAAATGCTGAAAAACCATCAGGGCTTGCTGGCTTGCTTGCCTCCAAAGAACATTTTTTTCAGTCTGACTAGTACTGAATTAAAAAGTGAAAGTTGGTATTACATACGTGAATACTGAGTTATAGTCACCTTAAAAATACAAAAACAAATTAAAACAAACTGATCCAGGAATTTATAGGAGTGAACTGAAAAGTAATCTTGTGCAATCGCCTGCACAAAAACTGAGAGCACGAAAAGAGGTGAAGCCTGTAGACTGGAAATATTTCACACAACAAGAGTCCCAAGGAACAGCACAGTATGTGATAATAACCTTGCAGCACTGCAGACATTTTCTATGGCTTACAATTTTTCTGTGTTCCTGTAAGCATTGATCTTCATGAAATTATATTAATGATATTCAGGCATATTTCAAGCCTATCATACCTCTGTTTACAGCTACCACACTAGCACTCACCTAGTCTTACTGCTGAAATATCCATAATGCACAAGATAGCAAAATGCAATACTGACACCGGAAACAGGGTAAGACAGAGAATTCAACAGAATCACAGCAGTAATTCCTAACTGTGTAAGTAGCTGAGCCTTACTCAAGAAAATTGGCTGTTGTGCACCTCACCGAACCCGGTTCTGAATGAAGAGAACTTGAAGCCTCGGTTTTCCCCCTTCTGTGTCGACACCTGTTGTTTTGAGGCAACTTATTGGTAAAACACATTTCCAGTGCAAGAATTTTCAGATCTGACTCTCAGCCAAAGCTATTCTGCTGAGTATAAGGCAGCTGTAAATCTGAGTGCCCTGAAAGAAATGTGCACAGGCACATGATATACCCAAAATCTGATGTAACCCAACATTATTTGACTTACTGCATGTGTGTTTGTAACAGAACCTCCAATTAACCAAAGCTTCTGTCCAAGTCTTTTCCTTGCAAGTAACCCCAAAACACCAAAAGGGATTTTAGATCTCAAAAGCCAGTTTTAAGCAGGAACATGTAACGCTTTTTGAGTACAGAAAATTCAAAATGACTCTACAAGACAGAGCACAAGTAAAAACAGTTTATAAACAAACCTCCTCCTACACACACAGTGTCTTTCCAGGCAGGTCCTTTCCTTCGGGTTTGGCTTTAGTCCAACAATGCAGTGCCTTTCTGTGACTAAAAAAAACCCTGCACGCAGCATTTATGGCCATTTGGAGAAGTTTATCCTTCCCATCAGGTCAGCAACCCAGCTAAATATCTGGCAACCTGGTCTAGTGGGAGGTGTCCCTGCCTATGGCAGGGGGGCTGGAACTCGATGATCCTCAAGGTCCTTTCCAACCTAAACCATTCTACAATTCTATGATTCACTTTGGAGGAATCAAGTCTTTTCCTCAACAAAGCCAGGTGCTATGGGAATAAGAGCATGGAAATGAACAAAGTCCTTTTCAGGACTACAACCACATTTCAGCGAACGTGTCCTGGAGTCCTGGACAGGTCAGAGCAACTACAACCTCCCCAGTGGGGCTACCAGTAGCTGGCATCACGGGCACGTGTCCAAAACCCACCAGGTTTTTGGGAGTGGCAGACACACCCCAGAAAACATGGATATAAGGCAGCCTCCACATAGAAAATGTTTTCAGTCCTTTTTCTGTTGTCCCGATCAACAGGATGTAGCGTCCAGGCCATTCTGGACACTACAGCCCCTGTGCAGCCTGGGAGGCACTAAGAAGCTCTGTGCAGAGATGCTCAAAGGCACAGAGCGAGCATTGAGGTGGCTGTATGGGGCTGGTTGGACACAGCTAGTTCTTGTCTTAAGCCCATTTTTAAACAAGTCAAAAATACGGTGCAATGTGAAGATGAGAAAAACACAAGGCAGCCCCCAGATGCATCAACACTTGAAGGCAGGAGACAAGAATGAATTCAAAACCTGGTTTTCTTCTCCCACAGTACAAAAAGAAGAGAAATCAGAACATTTATCTTCACATAGTTGTCCATTCAGGAGTTATACTCAGCACAGTGGGGAAGAACACGCAAATCCCCCCACAGTCAGATGAAAATATACCTTCATTTTTCACTTAAAAGGCAGCCCGTGTCAGAATGAGAAAAATAAGCGTTTAAAAAAGATAAACGAGTGATATTTTTAGTATTATTATAATAGGTGCCTAGATCAGATGCTCTTTACTGTAGCATTAAGTGAAGATATTTCCCAAATTTATACAACTTACTTTAGTACTGCAGCATAAATTGCAAAAAAAATCTATGTTTCTTCTTGAGGAGGAGTCAAGTGTCCTTTCTTTTCTCCAATTTAATGCCATTGTCTTCAAAATAGAGAAGGGAGCAGAACCTTCTCACTGAAAGCAATTGAAAACTTCCCCGTAACTTATGTGGTTAAAGGCTGATTTGTTACTTTTGAGTAATGAATAAAAAAACTGTACTCAGGAATACGTAACTCACAGGCAAATGATACAAAGCAGGCACAAGCAGGAGCGGAGTGATTCCTCCCTCCCTGCCTTCCTCTCCTACCTTAGTCACCTACCAGCCAAAAGCAGCACTTGGTATGCAGACAGCTGGTGCGAACTCCCTTTTCTGCTTGGATAATAATAATCGGGACCCTCAGACCAATCTAGTGGATGCCTGTATTCTTTGGCAAGTTAATCACACTGTACTACTATTGATGAATTAGATTTCAGTATAGTAGACAATGCAGACAGGTAGTTGAAACTAATATGGCCGTTTGTTTTGTGTTTTAGTCCAGTATAAGAGCTAAGTAAAGCTGAGAGGCAGGTAAGTCAATCAGGTCATGAAGAGAATCCCACAAAGAAAACTGCCCTTCTGTTACTGAAAGGGCAGTTCTTCCACAGGATATTGGTATTTCTTTAACCTGTCTCCTACACTGCAAGGCAGCTGAGTTAGTGATTAACCACTGTGGGCACTGTGATATATAAAGCGATTAAGAAAGTGACACACCATTCCATCAGAAGAGAGAGAAAGAATGAAGTGAATGAATGGTGACAAATGATGGATGTACTGAAGAGGTCAGACAAGCAGGATAAAATGTCAAGACACAGCTGAATTTAAATGCAATGGTCACTTGATAGGAAGCTGTCACACCTCCCTGAATGTGCCTTACGGTGATGAGGGATCTTCAACTACTTAGTGGATGCGTTTAGCAGGATAGAGTGTCTCATCAGAGAGGATGTTTAGAACTGGAATGCACTGATCTCTTACAACTGCCTGTTTATACTTTGATAGGGGCAAAAGTATTGATACTTTTCAGCGAACACAGTGAAGTAACAGTAAAAAGCAGAAATCAGTATTAAGGGTACCTGTGCAAAATCGGCCGCGAGCCGCATCTTCCCACCTTCACCGAGGGGCCTTATTAGACTGGCATTGCGAATGAAAAGTTCAATTGCTCTTTGAGCCATGGCTTCGGTGTTATCAAAGACAAAGTCAAAACACTCAAAATGTCTGAAGTAGTCGCTCATGACTCTTGCTATAAAACCCTGTAGTTCTTTCATGTACAGAGAACAAGGGACATCTGGTTTTCCTGAGCTGGGTAATGATCTGAAAAAAAAAAGAAAAGAAAAAAGAAATGGGGACAGCTAAATTCATCTTTAAAACACAACCAAAAAATATTGGATTCTTTTTAATTTTTTTCCTACCCCACGAAGTCATGGCATGAATTGTAGAGTCTCATTTCTACTCAGAATAAAGAACGTGTAGTTCCCTCTGAAACTGTAGTCAAAAAAAAATCTCTTTATCAGTCATTCCCAGCCTAACAAGATAAAGGAAATTACCCCACTCCTACCCAACTTGCAGAGCCTCCATCAGTTTGGAGCCTAAACCTCAAATCCAGCCCCTAAATTTAAATATCCCAGTTGTTGATTTGAAACTCTAATAATGGATCAGAAAATACAAGCACGTGCCACAGGGTTACTAATTTAGCCTATCCCAAACCTCTTTGTTGTATAGAATTAGTTTCCTAGATTCCTCCAAACCCAGGATTATAAAGTCAACCTAATTATCACAGAAGCAACACAGAAGCTACAGGACACAGAAATCAATCACCTTTCTCTTTCTTTGAATCACAGTCAAGCAAAAGAGCTCTTCCAAACTCAGGAACCTGAGCATACAGGCTATCTAACAAAACTCAGCCTTTGGCTGGAATCAGTTTGTCTACCTAGAGAGGTATTTTGCTACTGGTGGCAAAAGAAAGATGGAGAGGGTAAAATATTGTTAAAAAAAAAAAAAAATCAAAAGGAAAATTTAAAACACTTCTGAAAAGATACTGTTTTCAGTGAATTTCCAAGACAAAAACCAGGACATCTGATGATGATAGAAGCAATGTCAAAACAGAGATCACAACCAAAATAATGCTAAAGAAGGAGGCTCAATTATAGATAGGACTCGATCTTTGCAGATAAAGAATACTGGAAATTTTAATTAAAATGCTCTGTGAGAACAGCATAATACACTAAATCTGAGCTTTCAATAAAAAAGATTTTTTGAACCATTTCATATTCAATAACACTTGAGAAAATTTTCTGTGTAATTTTGATTCAGAGGTTATATGCTTTATTTTGGGAAACAAGAATATTGACAGTTCTGAAGACTGTCCACAAAAACTAAGTTTTGAAAGCAAAAGGCATTTTTTAAGCACAAAAATGGCCTCTGCTTGGCTTTATTTTTCTATTTAAAATTAATTTTACTCAACAGATATGCAAAAAAAAAAGGGGGGGGGCAGAGAAGACAAATGCTACCTGATTTATTTGTTTCAATAGATAGGTGCAATTTTGCTTTCTGTGTTCACTGACCATAAAGCATTGCCTTCCCCTCAACAAACAAGAGCTCTTGCTCCAAGGACATTGTGGCAATAACAATCTATTATGCATATGCAGGACATCTTACTAAAGCAATGGTAAATTTAAAAAGTATTTCTAGTTACCCAGAAAAATCTTCCTGGTGCATAGTGATGATAATAGCTTCTACTGAATCTCCTACAGAGTTCAGTAACGGTTGAACAGCACTACCCATTAGATCATGGACTGCCTAAAATAGAATAAGAAAAAGGCAGAAGTAAGGAAACAGAAACTAGAAGCATTTGCATTTTGACACCTCAAAAACACCTTGACAAACAGTTATTTCAACAGTGCTTTTTATTATTCTGCATTAGAAACTGCTAAATAAAAGGATAAAAGCCTAAGATAACATTTCTCTTTAATTGATTTTACCAGTAAAGTTCAGAAATAAAGCTGTTTACTACTTCTATGTAAAGCCTTCCTTCAAAAAGGTGCAGAACAATCTGGCATTCCTGGTTTGTAAATGTAGGTGTTTTGGTGCGCACGCTTCGTTCCGCTGTTCATTCCCCAGACACACCAGCTGCTCTTCATTCCTCCGCACACAACCCCTCCCAGATGAGTGCACAGCAGGACGGATGTGGAGAGCTGTCAACCACAGAGGGCTGAACCGCCATCCACACAGACCCCCCAGAAAAGCACCAGGTAGCATAAAAATCATAATTTTATGTGTGTGTGAGGGGGGCTAAAGGGGTGAATGAAGGATCCAGTTATTGCTCTGTGAATGCTGCAGAGAAAGACATTTATTTTCACAGTCAGATGACATCTGGGTTCCGACCATTATGAGAATATTCTTGAATATAAACACCACTCAAGCAGTGATTTGGCACATACAATACATAGTAGCTGCAGATACAACAACATATAAATTTCAGAATATTTGTATACCTTTGACTAACATACTGACACAAAATAATACCTGGGAAAACAAGTGCCCATTTTAAGTGTAACAAACAAAGCAAAGCACAGCCCTATCCCTGCAGCATATGGACATTCAATTACCTTTAAGGCAGTTGTGACTGTTTGCTCAGCAGCTGCTGGAAACGAGCTCTGATTGGTAATGACCTAAAAATTTTGAAGTAATTGTTAATAGTCAACATTCAACAAATTATTAGAATCCATAATATTTAATTTCATTTAAAAACATAATGAGTTAGTAATGAGTGGTTTACATAGGTACAGATAACTATCAAATGTGTTTTATAGGGACAGAATTTTCAATGCACCAGTATCGGTCCTTTGCTCTCAAACTTCCTATGGACTCTGCTTCTGCCTTGGCAAAGAAATGATTCAGTTGAGCTCAACTGAAATTTAGCTGAAAGGTTAACAGAATCAGGATAAAAATAAGTGGTGTATTCTCCCACTGCTAAGTATAGAATTTATGGAGAACTATACAAGCAGCTCTACGGCAAATATTTGAAAGAATGGTTGTTCTTGCTCAGTATTATGACTATTGTAATACTACATGTTAAATAGCTGTTTACTTATAGCTACAATGATATTAGATTTGAAAGTCAAGGAATGATCTGATTCTACCAATTTCCTTACAGTTATGAACATGCTATACAATAGTATTTTAAGCCAGATAAGTACTGAACTCAAAGACTGAATCATATCAGATCTCCCTCCAACACTAAGGCACATGAGGTTCATTACTAAATACATCAGAGAAAGCAGACTTAAAAGTTGATCTACCATCTGTTTGCAAAATCCAAGCAGATTTTATAGGCTTTTTACCATTTTTTAACATTCTTTAAACACATCCAGAGTCAGGAGTACTCATGATCTTTTTTCTAATCAGGCTAGGATTTAAATGTGATTAACTACAACTAGCACTGTATCTGTTAGTTTTAATTTACAGAGACTGTATAACCATTGGCATCACTAAGCCAGTAAATTCAAATTATTCATAACTGTGCTCAGTTCTGAAAACATTTCCGGGCCACAGCAACAATGCACGGAGATATTTGTGAGGTGTTGCTTTTCTTGATTTCACCCTTTTCAGTTTGGCCACAATCATGGGAAAGAAGTCAGGGAGAGATGTTATTATTCTCTATAGACACATCTTTCAATCCTCTTCTAATATTGACAATTTGTCACATAGCGGTGCTTACAAGGGCCAGCCAAGTCTCAGAGAGTTGCACAAATGCATAGCAAGGTGCAGCTCTTAACTCAACATTAAGCTGTATTTGTCAGAGTTCTCATCAGCTAATGGGAGAATATGCATGTGATAGAGCAATGAAGTTAACATTATGGCAAGAAGAGAAATACCAAAGGAAGCCTACCTTCAAAACCGATTGGTGCAGTTTGTATAGTGAATTAACCACAGCCACGTTCCTCCTCTGTCCTTCTGTGAGCGGTCCAATCACCTGGCTGGCATCTCCTTGAGTAGACAGCTGCAGTGATTGCAGAAATTGTTAAAACAGTGCATCACTCCAAAATTGCAGTTAACTAAACTTGGACCATGGCAGAAAGCCATAGGTCTTCAGTATAAATGTTCTTCCATTTAACTCTTGTCTTGATTCATATGATTTACATCTCCAGATAATACAAACTGAAACAGGAACAGGAACCGTGAGAGACTGCTGTCTCAGCTCCCAAACCACAGCACTCAGACGCTGATCTCTTGAAGACACCTAGTCCCAGCATAACTTCAACTTTGTAATCTAAGAATCAGGTCAAGTCACCTACCCAAGGATGTAATATAAACTAGCAGCAGCAGAACTCAAAAGGGTATGCTTTTCTGAATACCCTCAGTCCTTACTGCTGACAACCATTCAAGCCTCTTCTTAAAAACGCTGTTTCTTCAAATGGATTGCTTACAGCTTTGTACATATTAGTGGCTTGCAATGAACAGGAAAACTGAACTGCAAGGACCAAAGCTGCTAGTCCTGTCATAAAAAAGGGTTCTATGCATGAATCTTTCAGCAAAAATAAAAAAATTATTTCTTCATATTTAAACTTCTCAAAGCATGCATTTTTTATCATTACCACAGAAATCAAAGTTCCAGGGTGATACATAAAAAGCAATTAACTACGAACAGTCCCATAAGGATACCACAGCATATGTTCATAATTTAAAATAAAATAAATTGTAATTGGGAAGCAAACAGAAATTTTCTTGTGCACTGAAAGCTGCAGAAATACAAAGAACTGACAAAAGGCTATATGAATTCTAGAAGAAGCACATCTAAATATTAGAGCAAGAATAGCTATTAATAGAAGGCTTTACTGCAATATAATTATCTGACTAGTTATCTATATTTCAGGATGCAAAATTATCCTCCAGGAAACTCCTGAAGATGCCTAGCTCCAAAAGTCTCTCAGTAAAAATATATTCAACTCGTTGAACAAGTCATCAAGAGACTTTTATGAAGTGTGCCTTTAAACACAGTTGTAGGTCCTACAGAAAGCTCCTAAACTAAAACTGAATATACAGTAACAATTGTTTAAGAATAAAAGGAACAAACATAACATGAAAATTTTTAAGTGTGGGAAACAGTGATTCTTTACTAGTGAAAGGCTATTCCTGTACTTCCCATAGCTCCCACTCAGAACAAACACAGATACCATGCAAGCAAAGTTATCATCTACTATTTGCCAGCACTGCTAATAATGAAGTTTTAGACAAGTTCTTGCAAGTACATAGGAAAACAAATTTATTCACAGCACTAAGGTGACAATATCAGTTCATTCCCCTTTCTTCAAATTTAGGGATTATTTCAGTACAAACAGGTTTCTGAGGCCTTTGCAAAGGAAAAAATCTTTTCTAACGTATCATAAATTATTTGACATCAGAATGCATCTTTAGACTAGCTGACAAATATATCACCTGAGCATCTTCCTGCCTTACTGATGAGAACAGCCACGTCAGCTACGTACATGTCTGGTTTTTTCCTGATATTTCCATTTGACAGACTTGACTGGTTTCAAGCATTCTGCTTCTCACACTTACAGCTTCACAGATTAATAACAAAACAGCTGTGCAGAGAAACACCCTGTCCATCCAGCTGACCACCCTCCCAGATCCCAATAACCCTTTTTTTCGCACTTTTCTTAAGCACTGCACAGACTACTCAACTCAGTTGGGTTTTCTGCACATTCACAACTATTAAACATAAAAAACACTACTGAAACAGTAAAATTTTACATCCTAGTCACTTAAATTTCAGTTCCTCAGAGTCTACTGTAAAGGTCTCACAATTTCTTTTTCTTAAACATTATGAAATCATTAGACTGTGTCTCTTCTGCTGGTAGAAAAGCTTAACCAATAAGTAAAACAAGTAACAAGTACAAACATAACCCTTCTGCAGGAACAAGCAACTCTTGCAGTCAGCAACAGAGCACAACAGCTTCATGGGCAGAGTCTAAAAATGCCTTAAAAGTAACCAATCCTTCTAAAATTGTTTAGCACGTTAAATTCCCTTAAATTAATCAATTTGAATTATTGACAGCTAGATGTGTTGATCCCTTGTGTACCTTAAAATAAAATCACTGGTCTAAAACAACAAGGCTTGGAAAACTCAACTCTTGTAACTAGCAGTAGGAACTAGGCAGCCCAGGGCTCCCTAGGACCACTTCTCCTGAAGGTGTGACATGGGAACACCTGGCACCTACATGGGTAGGTTGTGCCCTACCATCTACAGCAGAAGTCTCAGGTGGATGTTCCCATCTCTTGCTGTCACCACAATCATTTCTATGACCTTGCCTTGAGGCAAGAAGGTTCTGAACAGAGCTCTGTCCAACAGGGTTCATATACATACACTTTGCCACTGGCATATATCTGTATTTCAGGTAGTTTATTGCTATTCCAATATTCCAATGACTCAGACTGAATTCTTGACACTTCTAATATCCATTGTACAATCACGCATCCAGGTAGGAAAATGCCATCATTGTGTCTCCCCAGTTCCAACAAACTATGCTTATGGCCCATTCACTTTAGACAGAAATCACCCCTCAATTTGTTTTCCATCATATCTGCTTTTACCAATTATTCATATTCATATATATATTCATTTATAGCAAGTATGTTTGAAGTTCTGTGCTGGATACAGCTTATGCATTTAAGCACAGTGGTAATCTAACTCTTCTTCTGTTATCTGCCCACTGGGGACTGCACTGTGTAAACAGGTTAAGTCAAACAAGTGTGAAGCCTAGCCACATCCACTCAGCTGAAAGACACAGTACAAGGGCCTTCTTTCTGATGAGGGCATTAGAGACAAAATCTGATGCCTTTTTAATCAGTTAGATTTATCCAGAAATGCAGAAGGTCAGGAAGGTGAATCTATGCTAAGCAGAAATAGGGAGGACAGAAAGGGTGGCTTCATCCCAAATCAGAATCTAATCTGGGAAATAAACAACTAAAAGACAAGCTTCCTTAGCTGAAGGACCAGATCCCATCTCCAGGGAACTGTCAGTCAGCCTGGGAGTTAGTCTGGCTTGAGCCTGCTAGCTGAAAAAGAAAACAGAGGAAAAGAAACCATGCTGAAGCCAGATCTGAATGAGCAGTAACAATCACAGAATCACAGAATGCCAGGTTGGAAAGGACCTCAAGGATCATCTGGTCCAGCCTTTCTTAGCAAAAGCACAATCTAGACAAGATAGCCCAGCTGAATCGTAGAAGTGTCCAATGCTGGGGAATCCACCCCTTCCCTGGGGAGATTATTCCAATGGCTGATTGTTCTCATTGTGAAAAATTTTCCTCTTGTGTCCAACTGGAATCTCCCCAGGAGTAACTTGTACCCATAACAAGGACTGTAACTGTTCCACTTCTCTGTATCTGTCTTCAAATACAGCAATTAATTTCTTACAGTCTTCACTTTAGTTGGGTAAACTGTTTCCACTTTTACCTCAAAGCCTGTCTACTATTTACAGCAATTTCACGGGCACTAGCAAAGCGCAGTCACCCCATTCCCCAGTGGCAATTCTACAGTGGGACATGTCAGTATGAGCTACCTTTGCTAACATGACCTACCAGCACACTGGCAACGTGAGATGCTAGTGAGGAAGAGAAGAGCAAGGCAGAGAAGTCTCCCACCAGCAAATATTAGCCAGGACTTTTGTATCATGCATCCAGGCACTAGGACAAGGGTTGTGTCTTGTGGTACACTCAAGAATGTGAACATGAGCTTCTGTCCCACAGCACTTCAAGAAAACTCAAAGGGCAGCTGTTAAACTAAAATGAGGAAGAAACATTGAGGTACTGCCTTTCTGACATGTATATGAGGACGTTCTCTAAGGTGGGAGGTTGAAATTTGCAAGTTCAATCCAATAGCTGACTAGCTGAAGGAAGCTGGCTAGAAGACCCTTTTTTTAAAAATCTAATTCAACAGAATCTGAGAACTAAGTAGCAGATCGGGTAGACACTTGCAGAAGCTGATACACAAAAAATGTGTCACAAAGAGGAACAAGCTGACTGAAGACCATCTGACTTACTTCAGCCTGACATGGTCGAGAAACCATAAGCCATGACTGGCACTGTGCTCTCACCAAACTCAGAAGTCCTTCTAGAAAACAGTGGAAAATAGTTTCTTTTAGTTTGTACCCTTCAGTACACCTAACGTGGTTACACTGCTTCACCTGCAGAGATTGCAGGTGCCTCGTATCGGGTCAGTAAGTTGCACAATGCAGAAAATTTCAGGAATGATTCACCTGACCACATGCAGGAAACCACAACGTGGAGAAATAAGCAACTCTGTTGAGTAAATCATCCAGCCTATTTTAGAGACCCTGCTTTAGGGAGACAGTAAATGCACCCTGTATGTACCCATTCCCCTCTGCTAACTAAAAAGGGAATCTAAAGCAGTACCACAGATACATGCTGTTACCTATACTGTCTGAAGTCATGTCAGGTGAATTCTCACCCTATAAATGTATTTGCACCCCTTTGCATAGACCCGTCTTGGAATTATGTCTTGGTAATAACTAGATCAAGCATTCTGGATGTTACACTTTTCTATGTTTAGTACCTAAGAACAGATATATAATTTGACAGCATGGATTTATCTCACGTGTTGAGACATGTGCTATGATAAGATTGCTTTGGGTTTAAAATCTTGTTTTCACCATGAAGCAATGAATGCAGAATTTAGATTAGGATGTGAATCAAATCATCAGTTCTCCCCTGGGTTATAAAAAAAATGTTAACTGAGTTTGTCTTTTTCTTGTAGAAAAGCTCAGACTATTGATACATCTTTTCCTATAATGTTTAGTGTTTTAAAGTGACTAACTTCCCCTCTTTCAACAGGTGGCAGCTCAGAAGAGACACTCACTGATTTGTGAGCTAGTTTGCTACCATTCCCTTCACAGACTGAACATTTTGTGAAAAAGCTCAGTTTCACGCTAAGTAACTAAGATCATGTGTGCACCCTTATTGACAGTTTTGGAAAAATGCATTTATTTGATTTCTCCAGTCTAAAACAGCCTCAGCAAACCCACTCTCTAAAGAGCAGGAAACAGCGTCATAATTTCGAAGGAGTATGGAGAAGATCTTAAATCAAAATAAGACAAAAGGAGTACCTCTCAACAAAACATTTGATCTAACTCTAGGATCACGAGACTAATGTGTTTTGATAGCACAAATTGAACTCCAATTGTCAAGCTGACATTTTCAAGAATAAATACATTCCTAATAGAGGCAGCTGATATGGCCATACCTCTGGCAGAAAGCAATCAATCCATCTGGTACTTGGCCTCCTGCCTGATCATAACAACTTATTATAAAGCACAGAATCCATTTACAGAGGTTCTGAGTCAATAGGGCTCGGCCCTGGGATTTCTCCCATAAGCTACAAATAATTGGGATGATTTACTATGAGGTTTAATATTTTCCATACGGCAGAAGGAACATTTTACAAGCTCTTCCCACCTAAGAAACACAAAAGTTTACTAGAATCAGTTTGCTCTTTTTGTAAAAATATGACACCATTTACCAGAAAAATACATAACAACCTGAACTCCCCCAGCTATGCCACCTCATATATTAGCTACTTAGGGGACAATTTGCAAAAAGCAGAGACATAATTTAGAGGTTTGAAGTGTAGGATATGAATGAATGTGTTGGGGCAAATAAGGTCTTGACAGATGAGGATAAATTAAAGTGAATGTTCAGCTTTAAAAAAAAAATCAACTAAAATTTAAGAATAAATCATAAATAGAATTTATGTTCTTAGAACAACTAAGTTTTCAAAGATGAGAAAATATTTCAAGATATGAAGAAAGAAATAAGCTGTGAGTTAAGGCAATAACTTAAAATATACATAAAAACATTTATACTGCACCCTCAGGACATTCTTGTAGCTTCCAGATTATACATACATGTACATTTTTTTTTAACTTCCTCAGAAAAACAAAAATTTTATATTCCAGGAATATAGAAATGGAGCTCTGGTGCAGGCATTCAAAATCTTACAGAAAACACAATCATTATTTTGGGAAGAAAAACTTGAAGGAATTGTTATGTCCTTGACCAAGAAGAAAGACCAAACATCATGCTCATACTATTCATGCTAGAACAACAGCAATCATTGAACCATTCCCTTGGGGGCATTTCTGTTTTGTTTGTTGGGGTCTTTTAAATTCTTTAATATTTTAAAAAGCAGAAGAAATGGAAGGAAAACAGTAAACGGTCTTTCCATAACAGAAAAGGCAGGATTTACCTCTTAAGTCTTTGAATCATCTGAGAAGAAAGGTGCTGTACAACATAATCAAAAGTGAATAATGGTTCATGGTCCTAAAATAATGAGATGCTTTAGAACAACTCCACTATCAGAAAGCACCTAAAACCTGTTCCTTTAAGGAATCTCGGAGAATCCTAAACCTGAAACACTCGGAATTATTTCTCAGCTTCCAAAAATTATGTCCCTTGTATTTGACATTTTTTCAGACTCAGGTTTATCCAGCTAGTCCAAGTCTGAGAAGGACTTCAAGGACAACATGTGTTGATCCTGATACCTCTGACTGTAACAGTTTACTGAATTTTTCATGCTTGCCAAATTAATGACTGCATGATTAATCATGTTTTATATGTCATCCCAATAGCTGTTGGTCCCAACCAACTACTAAGAATGCACCTCCAGAGGTGAAGTGCTGACATCCATCCCCAAGACACGTGAGATGGGTCCAACATGATAAGGTGATATTCACCTACACATAAGAAATATAATCAACTTTAATTGCCATCTGCTTTTTTTGGCATCAAGTCCAGGCATTAATTGAGATTAGAATACTTCAACCCTGCAGACGGTTATAAATGAGCTTTACACTGTCCAGCTCTCATTAGAGTTGTGTTGTGGTTTCGGCTGGGATGAAGTTGACTTTCTCACTAGCAGCTGGTATAGTGCTATGTTTTGGATTTGGGATGAAAATAGTGTTGGTAAAACACTGACGTTTTGGGCTGTTGCTAAGCTCTCAAGGCCTCTTCTGCTCCTCACTCTGCCCCGCCAGCAAGCAGGCTGGGGGTACACAGAAAACTGGGGGGGGACACAGCCGGGACAGCTGACCCCAGCTGACCAAAGGGATGTTCCATGCCAGATGATGTCATGCTCAGTATATAAAGCTGGGGAAGAAGAAGGAAGGGGGGGACATTTGGAGTGATGGCGTTTGTCTTCCCAAGTAACCATTACGAGTGACGGAGCCCTGCTTTCCTGGAGACGGCTGAACACCTGCCTGCTGGTGGGAAGCGGTGAATGAATTCCTTGTTTTGCTTTGCTTGCCTGTGCAGCTTTTGCTTTACCTATTAAACTGTCTTTATCTCAACCCACAAGTTTCTCCTCACTTTTAGTCTTCTGATTCTCTCCCCCATTGCAACTGGGGGGAGTGAGCGAGCGGCTGCATGGTTTTAGCTGCTGGCTGGGGTTAAACCATGACAAGTTGTTCCAAAATTTCAAAATTCCAAAGCCTTTACCATATCAACATACATTTAACCAAATCCATTTCTGAATCATAGAATTTAATTTGGTATGAAATAACTTAGAGTGCACTATATCGAAATACTGTACGGATTTGTGCAATCTTGCTCTTTTTCTACCTGTTAGCACAATTACATGCTAGATCTAAAGAAGTCGTTCAACCACCTTTCCAGCAAGATAAAATGAAGTATATAGTACTCTCAAAACCAGCTTTTTATCCCTGGATGATTTTTTCTGGAGTTTAGCCAGTATCTCTTAAAAAAAAAATAAAAATCACACATTTGTTATGTGAGTCACGATCTAACCAGCAAAAGACAACATGAGAATGAAGAAAATGTTTCATAAAGTTAGTTTTTAATGCAACTTCCTCCTTTAGATTTTCAATTCAATTTTTAAACGTTTAAATGCTTTTTAAAATGACTTATCAGCTAGACATTTCTAAGTATTCACTGACCAATACAAGTAGGTTACTAATGACTTTTAACAAAACTCTTCTGATCTTTCCATCCAAAAAAAAATACAAAACCTTAGCTGACTTCTGATTATTTTTAAATTAGGCCTACTGCCATCTTTAGCTTTTATTATTGTACAGTGAAATAGTAATTATTCTGAATTTATTTTAGTACATAATAGCATCCCACGTATCCTATTTAAGTACCTATTAATGAATTCCTTTAATGTGCCAAATATTGAAGTCATATTTTTGGGTTTTCTCCTTTAAATAGCAAAGATACAAGTTTTTCAATGACAGTAACACCATGTCTTCAAGGTATTGGCATAATACAATTAATTCACATATCTCAAAAAGAATTGGGGAAAACAGAATCTTTCACATTACTTACACCATTGTAACTGACCCATTATTTACAGAAAACCTTTCTTGAAGTGTCATTTCACTAGTGTTCTTGACGATTTGTGAGCTTATTACATTTCATACTTCCCTCCGAAGTTCACAATATTCGACATTTAGACAGGAGGACTAGATACGTTTCCCTGGAACTGTCAGACAAATCTCATTGTTGGAATATGTCCTGAATAGTGATTCACCCGCAAATGAAAGCTCACAATTCAATATAACACCATCTAATACGAGACATGGATTAATTCTTATAAGACCACATAATAAAAAAGGCAATCAGAAATTCACTTTATGTCATTACAATGAGAATTCATCATGCTTTTCAATTCAAAACCATCACAGGCCTCATAAATTTGCTGGAGTTTAAATCTGGTGCCAAAATTCCAGTGCACGAAGAGTATTTTCCCTTCATTGGAAGAATCTTATTTCAGGAAATCTTTTCTCTCTCCCTCCCCACTCTGTTCTCCCCTACTTTGCTGAATTATTCAGCTAGTTAAATTTAGCTATGTCAGATAAGAGTATGGGTGGACAAAAAAACAATGATGCAGATACCCCAAATCACACAGTTGTGTCAGCAAACGTCAGTAAACATCCCAATGCAGATGCAGCTCACATCAGTTTTCTTGCTAGTACAGCATATTTCATTTGGGGAACTTGTATAAATTAAATGATCAAACCAATGTTTTTGGTTGGTGTAAGGTACATTTCTCCTTATGAATACATATGACTTTAAAGGCAGCCCAACAAATGCTTTCCTCCATAAATATGGTCTTAATTTTTTACATTTCTCCAAGAAGAAATGAGAATTATAGCCCTCCTAGATCAACATCTCTCTCTCTTGCAATACGCTACGGATATTTTTCTTTGCCACTAGGCAAACAGGGGCAAAATCAATGGAGAACCTGTTTAGTCCAGCCCCTCTCTGCCTTCTCCTAGTCAACCACCAAGTATAGACTGAAAGGTTCAGAAAAAAATCCTTTCTCCATGATCACTCAGACAAACACAAGATCCGATCCTTCTCGTCCAACTGTTTTATCATTGCAATGTTGCAACTTTTAAATCCCGCCTTTCTTTGCATTTCTGCTTTTCTTAACAATTTCACTGATTGAGCCAAGATGTTCCAATACAGTCTCTGGATCAGTTATAATACACTTAGCTTTTTAGATTCTTGACAAAAATATGCCATTCATATTGCTTATAATCTAAATAACCCACTGAAAACAGCTTCTTTACATCTTCATTCCCTTGATCAAGCATGACAGACACTTTTTCTTCCACAAATGACATTACAAAAGTTCCTTGTAAAGACACTGTCTCTTTCTCAGCTCAGAGTTTAAGCTGAATTAAATGTTGCTTTTCTATTCTACCTGGCCTTTTAGCATTTTCTTTACTCATTCTCTTTATTGCAATAAGGTTTACAAACCAAGGAGAAGCATTAATAAATGAGAGATTGTTTATAAGCAGCAAAAATACAAACCAAGATCAAAGCACCTTTAATTGATTCTATCATTCAAAGCAGGTCAGCAAGTGCAATTAACTCAGCTTACTCCCCAGTTCATCTCACATTCGGTTTGGTTTAATGGAGTGAAATTCAGATGAAGTCAGAAACAATTACTGCAGCTGACATCTCCCCAGTTTCTCACAAATCTGAAAACGTACCGGATCAGATACTCGTACCCTACACTTAAAATGAGCTATTTCTCAGTACGTTAGTAACTCTGCTGCTTTCAATGCCTGAAGAGCACGAGATGATTCTATAATTGTAATCTCAGGAAGAGATCTTGGAAGATCGGTGAAGCCATAGCATGACAGAATTAAGCTTCCAAAACTGCATCACCAAAGACAAACAGCAGACTATTTTCTATTGACTATCATATATCAGATGCACCATAAACCCACAAAGATGAAATCACACAAAAAATCAAGACTCATCTGCCACAATATCATAAATAGTTATGATGATGGGATGGATGTGCAGAAAGTTGAGATCTATTTTAAACCTCAGTAATTACAAACTAGTTTTTAAACATACTCAAAGGAAAGGATCAGCTTTTTTTGCAGAAAATTTGAAAGACAAAAATAAATTTTCTAGAGCAGTGCAAGAAGAATATGGTCTGTTTTCTCACAGTCTGCCTCTTTAAACTCAAAAACCCTCTCAAATAATCTATCCCAACCTATTCTAAATGACTAGCTAGTGGACCAGAGATATTTAATAGGGATACATTAAGGCTCGATATCTGCTAAAAGTGGAAAATTGAAAAGATCGTTATGGGTAACTGCAAAAGATTAAGCCACCCGAGCAGCATTAAAGAACACAACAGTAGCTGAGGATGTAAGTAAAGCAGAATTTGGAATCTTGCACCTGCAAATCACAAGTTCAAATATAAACTGGATTGAAGGACAACGAGAGATAAATTGTTTGTCTCCGTTTTCAGTCCTAGTGGAAAGTGGGTATTTCTTAAAATCTTTGTAATGTGTACCATTGACTGACAATCTTGTTTGAAGCCTCAGGAAGGAGATCTGTGATTGAAAAGGTCTGAGAGAAGAGAAATTCATCTTTAAAAATGATTCCTATAGAGTAGAGACAGAGCACAATGGCAGGATAATGCACTGAGCCATACAAGTTTTGTGGGCAATACTAAAAATAATTTAAGAACAACTGCAGCAGAGCTGACTTTCCATTATATATATTTTGATGCTAATCTTATGTAATGCATTTGGTGCTGATCAGCATTACAAAGATCAGTGCTCTAAAAATATCTGAACATGACAGATAGATAGATGCTCCTCAGCCTATATCTCCATCCATTACATTCACTAAAAATAGAATATTAAATTACAGAAGGGGTTGGTTGCACCAGCATCCAAAAAGGTGTCATCTGAGTTGGCTCAAAGAAATACCTGGCTACCTGAAGGAAGTGTTGAACTCCTGAAAAGAGTTAATATCCAAGAGTTTTCTTGCACCCATCCAGCAGTATTTGGAGTTGCCAACTAGCCACACCATCAGAGACAACGGTGCTCTTTTCAAGGACTAAAACTCTGGTAGAAACACCAAATGTTATCTGAAAATAAGTCAAGTACAGCTGACAAGCATTACAGATAAAAAAACTTGTTTAGGAAAGCGTATCTTTTGAAGCTCTGGCAATCTAAGAAAATCTTAAGACCAAAAGCAATGTTGCTGTAGAAGAAATCAGCATCTCCTAACTTCTGCCTTAGAGATTTATTTACATCAGAAGTAAGAAAGTATGAATTCCAGATGCAAGAAAAAAATTACCCCAATCTGTCAGCATTTTAAGCTTCCTCTTGAACAGATTTTGCATGTTGCTGTCGTTTGGTCTCATTCACATATTGGCTACACCCATAGCAGTACATTACACAGTGCCAGGAAAGGCTCCTGGATCTGGCATGGGATCATCTGTACCGCTAAACTGTTAGGACAGTCATTCGCAAGTTTTTGGTCTGGGCCAACAACTACTCTCCCAAATAATCTCCAGTCACAGCTCAGGAGAGGCAATACGGCAGAGACTAACCCCAAAAGGGCGCTGGCAAGCAGCCACATGCTTTGGGGCAGAGGAGCCCTTAACAGGCGAAAGGCAGGCTGTGCCCAGCAACGTTCCCAGGCACCTTTCGCTGACTAGTACAGACATTACCGTTGCGTCCCATGTTGGAGATTCAGAGACTTCACAGCTAGGATGGCAAATTCAGTCCTGAGTGTCAGTCATAAACCTCTACTGACCTTGTACTCTCAATTGAGAGAGGCAGACATTAACATAAACATCAGGGTGGCAGTGCGGAGCAATGTAATACACAGCCTTTCTGCAGAAAAAACAGACACATTCTGCTGATCTTTGAAGTGAGGCCAACACTAATCAGAACGAGCCTCGATGATACAAATTCGCCTTCAAAAGGATGAGACCAAGCTCATATACTTACATTTACTGTTCTGAGGACAGTTATATGTTTTTGTTTCCGCAGCCATACTCTGCTTCAAAAGCAAATCCAGACCATTTGGGGACAAGCAGTGAGTGATCGGGATATATCAGCATTTGATGCTGAAGGAAGCATTGAAACAACAACGAATTGTTATGTTTTTCTACTTCTTATGCTCCTTTTTGGTATTTATTTTCTTAAACAATAATGCACTAAAAACATCTGTCATCAAGTACATGTTACTCATCATTATGACAGATAATAATACTTTACAATAACACAGTCCCAGTTACACTATTTAGTACCAGTTAATTGAAAAGCAGATCTCAGTAAACCCTCAGAACAAAAGTTCAGAAATAATGTGTATTAGTTTTAGTCATAGAATTTTTATGTCAGAGTCACTTTACATTTAAACATTAATCCAATTGAATATCCAGAGTTATTTTAAAACATCTGAAATCCAGTTTCACCATTGCACTGAAAAACGGTATCAGGCTAAACCAAAGCTTCCCACTTACTTCCCAAGAACCTTTTTGTATTGGCTGAGTACCCACATATTACTGCTCATATTACTGCTCCAGTACTCTGCGATTGCTGCACATTCTAAAACCATGTATAACATTACGTAACTCAGATATTTACTTAAGTAAATGTAAATAAATCTCAATATACTACTGAGATCCAGGCTAGTGAGAAAGAGGCCGCCTACTCTCTATCACAGATATCAGCTGACACTGACTTTTCCCTCAAAACAACCCAGAATGTAAAAACCTCGCTCACCAAAGAAAATCCATACAAATTTTTTTGTGTCCTAAGTGTACAGTGGTCCATCGGTTTTGGGACCAGAATGTCAAGTTCTCTCTTATTCTGCACTTTGGTGTGTCCGGTACCAGAGGTCTTTTATAATATGTGAATCAATGCCCTGCCCTTTGAGGATATGGGACAACTATTTGAACCTTGGTGCAGGGACTCTAATTTTTGAGGCAATTATTTCTTCTCTTTAATTTTTAATCTCAAAATTCACTTCTATCACTGGGTATTTAGCATTTTAACTTCAAAATATATAAAATACACCAAGTGTCACCTTATGTTTTCTTAAGAAGGTCGGGGAAGGATTCTTCAAAACGTCAGGAAGGACTGTGCTCTCTGTACAGCACTTAAAAACTTCCAAGTGGCTTATACTAGGTAAACCTGGTAATCAGAAAATCCCACAACCATTGCCCAGGGTAAAATCCTGATGAGAAGCCAAGCCTCTACCATGAGCTGTGGGCAAAGGATAGATTAGTAGCTCTCCCAGAGCACTGCCCACAGCCTGTATTTTGGGCCCCCACCTCATTCATCAACTTTTGTAAGATGTATAACACAAGTCCAACCACATTTAGTTAAGGGAATAAAAAACCAATTCAAATTCTCTATTTCCTTCCTCCCTCATTACACCCACTCTCTTTCTCCATCTTCTGAGTGCTTCCTCTTTATGATTGATTACAAGTCTGACAGTGGGAAAGATCTCCATTATATCATCTGCCTGCAGCCTCTTGTCTGTTGGAAAGATCCCTTTTTTTAGACAAACTTTTCTGAAACATATTACTCCATAAAATACAATATTCCATATTTAGGAACCTTCTCCAATTACAGGCAATCACAACTCCCACTGATTTTAGCCTTATCTACCCTAACCTTAGGATAAATCTGCCTAGAATAATATGGTCATGCAGATTCTTGCTTTGCTTGTACTTGAAGCAGACATGAACTTGCTCTGCTTGCGCTCCAGGCTGAATGACAGCGTTGTGCTCAGCAAGGTGCCAAGACTGAGCTGGTCACCCTGGCTTGGAGTGGAGCTAAAATGTGCTTTGCCATCTGGGAGCACAGCAGAGTGAGTTTGTGTTTGCCTAAATCATGTAAGCATACCATTACATACCCACAGTTTTAAGACAGTTTGATCTACCAAAAGTTGCCATCATAATCACCCCCACCTGCTCTGAAAAGCAAGTGGGCAACCTGATTTTTATAATCCTGCCTCTGCAAATTACTCTTTGCTTGTTTATTGGCCAAAAGATACCGGGCCACTTTGTCTCTGACAGCAAAGCCTTATGGTGGGAGGAAGCAGCAAGACAGAGCCTCCACAGGACAAGACAGGAGGGATTGCTGTGGCACTCTGATTGCAATTAATAAAGATAGTCTGACAGGATGACTGTAACTCTAGGGAGGAAACTACCAGAGGTCTCCAGGTTCAAGAAGTAGGAGAATCGCATCGTTTCTAAACAACTGCATTTTCATGTTCACAGCACAACACATTTCATCTATGTGCACTTGGTGGGTGTGTTAGTGTATTTCAATCCACCCACATGCCAAACTGAACAGAAATAGCATGAAAGTAAGAGAACATACAGTACTTACATTTCTACTCACAATATATGAGGTAACTGAAATCATCACTCTAAAAGCAGAAAGAATGCAACAAAAACCCAACAATAAATATTGTTTGAAATAGTCCTGTGCTGGGAAGGGAATAGGCTAGATGACCAATAGGGCTCTTCCATCTTCAATCTCTATAAGGACAATGGGTCTTGCAATTTATTTTTCTGCTTGTTGGCAAAAGTATACGTCTTCTAAACTTTCAGAGCTTTGAACTTTCAATGTTTCATGACTTCTCTCCACAGGACATCCAGTTGTAAGCATCAGTAAGGGAAATAGCTCTATCAATAGGCAAACCAAAACATAGAGACTGCAAACTTGCAAAAAGGAGATTTTTAATTATGAGAGAAATCACATTTCAAGTACATTTAAAATTCAGCTCAGTAAATGACAAAAATGCAGGTTATAAATTGGGGAAATACAGTTTAGTCTCACTTCCAATCAACAGGTGACTATCATTTTCATTCTCAGATACATAAATGAGAAATTTGATTTAAAGTAGCATATGAAGAAAAATCAAACATGAATTTAAAATACTTCTGCAGTCCCTCAGGCATCTTTTCCAAAAATGGACAGCCAAAATCTGTTCACTTCTTATTCTGGAAGATTACTGCGGAGCATTACCCTAGAGTAGCAGTCTTCAAAGTGGGGTGTGTGCACCACAGGGGTTACGCAAGACAATCCATTGGGGTGCGTGAAGAAAATATCAGGACTTCAATAGTACATGTATATAATTTATAAACAAATAAATATACATGTAATGGAGGGGCATGCTCAAAAAACTTTTACTGATAGGGATGCATGCCCAAAAAAGTTTAAAGACCACTGCCCTAGAGGATCCCACCATGCGATTACTGCTGCCATGTCAAAGGCATCTAATGGAGATCTTGGTGAGATATAAGCTCTGTTTTACATCTCTTCTCAACTACCAGTTATAAAAATGAATGAAAATTTCCCTATGAGGCAGATTTGTGAGCTCCTATCTTTTGTTAAGCAGCATGGATTCTCAAGAAGACCCAAAATTACTCAACTTTTTGTTTTCAGGAAATGCAACTTACTGGTTCCTGAGGAATCTCTTCCCTCCATATTGTCAGCATTCAATGAAAGAGCTAATTTTATGGGGCCAGCTAAACAAGAGCACAACATGTTATATGTGTCAATCAAGATGGGTAACTTAAGGTACTTGCAGATAGGAATGGATGACTCCTCCAGAAAACCCTTAAATCAAGGAGAAAAGTTAGTGTTCTTTTTCATCTGGGCTACCTCACTTGTATGAAAAAGTGGCTAGTGAACAAAATCTGGCTCAGTAAGCAGTCATTATGTTAAAAAGTAAGCAATGGATTAGAACATGCAAATGCAGAAGAGGAAAATTTTGCTCTTATCCAAAACACAACGATCAGATTTGTTAATCTCTCTTCCAATTTGGAATGAGAAGGATGTAGAAATGGTGACTAAACAGAAATCTCGCGGTGTCTGTAATCATTATGAAGATGTTTGGGCTGCCTGATTTAGGGAAAATGTGAATAAGAAGAAACAAAATAATGATAACAGCACAGAGAATACCAAGCACCCTTCCTCAGCATCACCTAACAAAACACAGGATGGGTGGTGAAGTTGAAAGGTAATACTCTTAAACTAACAGAAATATTTTTTTAAATTTAGTGCAATGTATAATTATCCCTTCCAACTCTGTACGGTAAGAACATCTGCAATCACACTGAGTGAAATTAGGACAATAATTCTGAACGCTTCATGGCATACACCAACCACATGAAGCATCAGCAAGGGGTTAGCTAAAGATTCACCCAACAGTAGAATCTGTCTACCTACTGCTCACAGAGTGTTATTTATATCTTCTCTGAAATCATTTGAACTGGTTAATACAAGAACAGGTCTCAGGCACAGCAACAGCTAGTTCTTGGGGCGGGGAAAGCTGAAAATCAAAAGCCAGCAGTGTACGAAGTCACAAGTAACACAAAAAAACATTTTGGATTCACAGGAAGAAGCCATTTTTTCTTACTTGTTTTTGCTTTAGTATTATATGTACAGATTGCTAGATGCTGCTTTTACTCAAAGGTAAAATATTTGAGTCTTGAATAACATTCTTCTTGTTATTTGTCCTATCTAAAGCTAACTGGAGAAACAGTGATTAAGTCTTAGTGTATTGCAATTCCTTCTTTTTTTTTGTGAATTGAAATAAATACAAACCCTGACATCAGAATGTCTCAACATTTTTAGGACTGCACATTTCAGTTTTTCACCATTCAAATCTACCTGCAATATTACAACAACATTAAAAAAAAATAATTTCTAATGACTCTTAAAAGCCCCCCACCCCCAGTCTTCCTTCACTGAGAATTCTGAGATTCTTTTGCTTACTTTTAATTTGGAAGAGAACTCAATTGTGAATTCCTCCAGGAAATTTCCATCTTTAGCACTGCTCTACTATCGCTAGCAGAAATGAAGCATCTGAGCAGAAATGTTACATGGTCACCCTTCTCAGCTTTAGAAAGCTATCACTGGAGACTGGATTGCACGACTGAATGAAGATTGCATTCTTGGCTACACCACTAAAACATAATGAAACAGTGCTGTCTGACATAGCTCCTGTTCTACACATAGTACACATTTCAGGCTCAATCTGTCTGCCCAAAAATAGGTACAAAAAAAAGTTAAGATGTTCTAGATTATATCCCCAGGGCTGGCATGGCAAGCATGGCGAGCATGGCACAGGACAAGTGGGAGAGCCGTGCCCTTCTGGAGAGGCAGCTGGAGGCTAGGCATGGTATTTTAGCACTTTAAAGATGGCACTATACACTTAGCCTTGGCAACTGTGTTGAGCCCTTCCAGTTTTAAAATTTGTAACATGTGTATCAGTAACGAAAGAAAAAAAAAGTAAAAAAAATGTAGCTGTGCTACATTGATATTTATTTACAATTTGCAGGTATGTTCTTGTAGGAAATTCATGTTAACTCTGCCAGTTTGGCTAATCCTGTCACTTTCAAAGTTTTAGGTTTTATTTTCAGTTGTCAAATTCAAGAAGTTCAAGAGCTCAGACTCCCTCTTTACTCCTGTATTCTTTTAGTTTAAGGTCAGCTAATACAAAGCCACAAATCATATCCATGTCAGCTTATTTCTACATATTCTTTTTTTCAGGGTTTCTTAAGAATTTGCCAGCTGGCTGATCACAAAATGACGTATACTTTCGAACAAGCCACTGGCCAGATGCAAACTCTAACAGAAATGATGAGCACAACAGACATTGGTGCTTTCATAGTTACAGCTGATATGTCCTTTTTTTCCAGTTGAATGCCACTATTTGACACTACACTCCATGAAAAATAGAGACACAAGTGTGATATTTTTTACTCATGATGACTCTCGCAACCTACTAAAAATCCTGATTTCTTTCATGAGCAAATTTCACTCTGAAATTATGAAGCCATGATTCAGTGTCTTTAAATGAAGACCCAGCTTAAGAACTATGCTCTAAATATATAGCAAAATAATGTAAACACATATTTTTATTTTAAAATTTAAAATATTCTTTATGGTCTTCATGACTGGTTCACCTACCTTCCTCTTCCATACAGTAGTTTGCAAACTTCCAATACAACAATAGACATGGTAAACAAGGTATGTGTTACTGAATTTCAATATTTTTTAAAGCTATTCAGAGACAGCAGGTGTCTAAAAGGTAAACAGAATCCATACTAACTTAATTGCTGCAATGTTTTTAGACAATTGTTACAAAAAATTGTTAGCATCTCTCTTTAAATGAACCATACAGTAAATTAATGTCACCAGAGTCTGAGTTTGCTTTCAGAATTAATGTTGTTTAAGTTAAAATCTTGTTTACAAATACAAGTAGTTAGTCATTTCTTGTATGTCTGTGTATTGCAAAAATTAATTTTCATCTCTTCATAAGAAAAGCATTAAAATTTCAGCAACAGACTTCACAAGAAAATGCTTGACCTTAAATATTTTTTTTTTTTGTATAATGATGACTTTCACTGTACTATCCATTGGCTTTTTTGGGATCCTTACCCAAAGGATAAGACTTTTGGGACCCTTCCTCTATTCACTTTAACACTAGATAACAGTGCATGGCAACTGACTAGAAGCATTTGATAAATGCAAACAAATCAAGGGTCAGTTAAATATATAGCAAATAATAAATATATGGAAAAAATGCCCAACTTTTGTTGCAAATAGTGAAAAAATATATTTGAATACTCCAAATTTTAATACTATAAAGACAATGTGTCATGTAACTGATGGAATATCAAATGTTGGTAAACATTAAACTGAATTGAAGTGTCGTAATTTTACTTAACGACAACTACAATTTTGATTTTTTTAAATTAATAAGGCAAATTCAAGTTGGAGTTATACAGACAAATTTTACAGCTATCAATAGACTGTGTTTACCTGAAGGCAGGATTTAACTGAAAATGCTTCCAAATAAAATGGAAAACCAGTTGGTTTTGTCTATCTAGATTGCTTTACTGTTATGTTGTAAATCTACAAACAGAACATTGTATGTAAGTTTCTAGATATTTAAAATTACTTACAAGCTGCTCAGACTTTACACCGTAGAGCTGAATGGTCTTTGCCACATTTTTTGCCACAGCTAAACTCAGGTCTGGATCAACAGCAGCCACATTTAGCTCACTGGAAGCAAAGATTACAAACCTTAATTAAAAACCAAACAGTACTGTATTTAATTGACAAAGAATTAACTATGAATAAGTAGTTACGTGGCATGTCAATTTAGAGAGAGTAACACATACAACCAAGTCTTTCTAAGCACTGTAATTCAGTTTACAATTTAACAAGTCATTTGGGAATTTTATGTGCAGTGTTCCTATTCTAGTAAAAATGAGCAAAGTTTAGGAATGACACTTCAGTATGAAATCACTATTAGTAAGCCATTCAAAAATATTGACTGCAATTAACTACATTCAAGCTTTGGCAGCAGCCTTCAAACATTACAGGTGAATACACAGTCATTCAACTCTTGAATTACATGAGCTGTACAGAAATACCCAGGGGACGCTTTAGCTTGATACAACTAATAAGCTGTGTTTTAGGCAATCCTTTATAGTAACAGAGGCCCCAAAGGAATGACAGGGAACAAACGAAAGAAGGAAAAGACCTCTAAGTCACTTCCAGTATTTCTTGTTCATGGAAACCCCCAGACCTCCATTGGCTGGAGCTGCATTCACTAATGCTCTACAGACCATCATACTGCTAGCGATGAGATTAACCTCTCCCAAGAAATGGAGACACACTAGGAATGCTGGCATAGGAATAACTTTCTCCAAGAACTCTGCAGGGCCCCAAACATCATTAGCTAAAGGTCACTCTGGAAAACTCAGCTGAAATTTCATAATGTCCATGTTGTTTTCCCTTCTCCTCTGCAAGGAGCAAAATAACATCAATAACGACACAAATAGGCGTGTTCTGAGCATCTGTAACTCCCAGTCACAAGTACAGTGTCAGTGTCTAATATTACACACACACCTCACATACACATACTATGAATGCTGCCCTTCATTTTCAGACTGTATTGAACAGAGCAGTCCTTACCAAAACCTTAATGAGGGAAAATACACCATTGGTAATTTAAGCAACTCATTTTACAAATTCTATCTGGAATAGTTGTATTTATCTATTATCTTGCTGTTTCACTCTAACAGAATATTTACATCAGGTATTATCAAACTTGCAGCCAAGCAGCTATCATCTTCCCTTTGACATACTTGGAATAATGAAGATATCAGACATTCACAATATGTGTAGTTTCTCTTCCTGATGTTTTATAAGCTTAAACAGTAAAACTTAAATTAAAATGTCAGTTATTCCAGAAAAACAAAATACAGAAAATAAATAATATAATAAATAAAAAATAAAAAAAATAAATAAATTATAAATAATAACAAAGAGGTGATTATCCCGCTGTATTCAGTGTTGGTGTGGCCTCACCTCAAGTACTGTGTGCAGTTCTGGGCCCCGCAATTTGAGAAGGATGTGAAGGTCCTTGAATGTGTCCAGAGGAGGGCAACAAAGCTGGGGAAAGGGCTGGAATGAATGTCCTATGAGGAGTGGCTAAGGACTTTGGACTTGGCTAGTTTGGAGAAAAGGCGGCTGTGGGGCAACCACATTGCTCTCTACAGCTTCCTGAGGAGAAGTGGAGATGGAGATGTTGATCTCTTCTCCCTGGTATCCAGTGATAGGACACGTGGGAATGGCTCAAAGCTGCGCCAGGTGAGATTGAGACTGGGCATTAGGAAGCATTTCTTTACCAAGAGGGTGGTCAAACACTGGAACAGGCTTCCTAGAGAGGCGGTCAATGCCCTGAGTGTGTCAGCGTTTAAGAGGCATTTGGACAATGCCCTTAATAACATGCTTTAACATGCTTTAACTTTTGGTCAGCCCTGAAGCAGTGTCGTGGTGTCAGGCAGTTGGACTAGATGATTGTTGAAGGTCCCTTCCAACTGAAATATTCTATTCTGTTCTGTTCTATTCCATTCTAATCTATTCTATTCTAAATTCTGACTTAATTTTTACAGTAACCAGTCTTATAACTAAAGAGTAATCAACCTTTTACTGCCAAGGAAGCCTCATTTCTAAAATTGTAACTTATGAGAAAAAACATGTTGAAGATTACATTTTGCAATGTATTATATGTGCATACCTGGCTATAGTTTTAATGATGCTGTCAAGTTCGTCAGAAGAAGGAGGATTCCGACCTCCAGGAGGGAAGACAAGATTGATGGGGTCAAAGAGTCGAGATAAGGATTTTGACAAATAAGCAGCTTCGTATTGCTGCAGTGAATCTTTCAAGGCCTTTTCTGGACTGTTGGTATAAGACAAAATTACTACATTTTAAATTAAAATACACAATAGCATTGAATCTTTCCAGATCATACAAACTTCACAGTATTGAACCTGTTTTTTCTTTTGCTCTTTGAACATATGCGCTTGAAAAGATTTTAATAGTGTGTAACACCTTGCTTTTCACTTGAACCATGTAACTAACTAGACAGGGAGCCATCCTCTGTAGTTCAATACAGTTCTTAGCACTTTCTGTAAGACCTATACAGAAACCCTAATTCAAGGTGCTCTTGAGACAAACAGTGCTAAAAACATCTGCAAAATATCAGCAAGATATCCAGAACTGCAATGAAAGACCTTTTTGTATTCACGTATTTCATTAACAGATAGCTTGTACTAGATATATATAAAAATAAAATTATCTCCTAGTCTATGTATGTGTATAGAAAGCTTCAAATAGAAAGACTGATCTTAAATTTACCCATAATAAGCTTCAGTCTTTAGTATTTCTATTTGTGAAAATGAGTAAGCAGCAGCTCGCTCAAACATTTTACCTCATTGTCAGAAGTTTGGTGAACTTTTTACTTTGGTTCCATTGAAGTCAATAAGTCTCCCACTGACTGCTCAGGAACATATTTAAGCCAATACAAATCTCACATAAAATATTCATTTTATCTTACATAAGTCTAGAAGTCCTAATAGACTTGATGAGCCTGTTTCAGTTTGATCTTTCTGATATCTACCACTCAGATCATGTTTATTCTATGATGTATAAACATAAAAACCATGAATCATAACAAACTGAGCATTTGTCACGCTCCAATGATGTGGTATCATTAAAAGAAAGCTACTGCTGTAATCGCAACACACATAAAACTGAATTTTCATCATTCTGCTTATTTTTTTCACCCCAAGAGACAAAAAGATAAAACTAATTCCAAAGCCAGGGACTTTGTGAAAGACAAGCCAAGCCAACATTGTTAATTATATAACCTAATGAAAATCCTGCAGCTCTAAAATAGTATTAAAGCAATAATCACAAGAGGCAAAAATAGCCTTTAAAAATCTTCCTGCTCTCATAATTTGAATCACACTAAGTTCTTAAAAATATTGTCTTTTCTTGAAGGGTGTAAAGCTTTACGTTTTATTGCCTTAGAGTTCATAATACATACTCATAATCTTCGTTTTTTTGCATGAATATGTCCTGTATATCTTCTTCCATTTGTTGTAGTTCAGCAAAGAGATCAGTAGTTCCACTTGTGTTAAAATTCCTCTGAATATTTTGACTATATTGTTGCAGGCGTTTCCACAAGTCATTATAAAGCCTCAGTAATTTAGGGTATTCTCCTTCAAAAGCTTGTTTCAAAAACATAGAGGCTGCAAAATAAAGCAGTAAGCATTATGCATTGCTAAGTTCAAACTGATTTTTTGATTCATATAAACAACCTGTATCCCTGCATTTACACCAATGAATTATATATAATGTTATCCTATCTTTAATATTAATAATGTAATATTTATAATTAATTTCAAAGTGCTATAACTTTAAACGTAGTTGACAAAGGTATGTCTCTAAAGCATCAGTGTAAAATCTACATTTGGAAGACTGGACATCGAAAACGTATCTTGTACAATAAAGATATTAATCATGGTCATGAAACACTTGGTATCAAACTTAACTATTAGTATTATGATTCATTTAAATCCAAAGTGTGATTAGCACTCTCTAAATCTAGAAATTTTCTAACAATAACTTGATGGAGGGAAAGTGTGGTGCTGTGCAACTTTGAAGATACCCTTTTAAAACAAAGATAACTTCTATGAGCAAACTCTTAAGAAATCTGATAAGGGAAGCATATGCTTTTACACACACTTCTTAAAACAAAGTACCTAAAATGCAATCCCTAAACTTGTCAAATAAAGAATGACAAAGCCAGCAGAAAAAAATCAGCATTATTTTCAGCCTTGAAAAGCTTGCCACAAGTAACAGGAAATGAAACAAATGTACAACTGCTTTAGCGACTAATGTTAATCTTGATCTAACATCACTCATACTTTATGGATTTCCCATTACATTAGGAGATTAACACTGTTCCATTCATTCGTAGGTTTTTCAGGTTCCAGGCATCTGTCCCATTTCACCCAGCCTATCTTTTCAACTCAAATATATTCTAATTTTGAATGCTGGAGGATTCACATTTATTATCAAACACAGAGTTATTTTAGGTCACAAAGCTATGTTTATAAAGACTGTCCCAACCACACAAATGCAGATCATGATCTATGACCAAACTCTGTAAGCTGCCAGGAGTTCTTATTTTTATACTATTTTTCTGATAGTGTCTAGTCTTTCTCTGATCTATATGATCCAGAGGTCTGTGACTGATGTCAGTGGATTCAGTAACTTAGATTTCATATGTTAAAAATGAACATTCTCATATAGATGTGACACTTAAAAAATTAACAACTATACTCACTGCAAGCATTGTTTCCTCAAAACTCAGCTGTAGCAAACACAAACATCATTCACAGTTCAAAAATCCAACCGCTCCCTCTAAACGTTTATATAAAAAACATGATATTAAGAATCATAAGTAATAAAATATTTTTGCACAACTGTCAGACAAAGTACCGCTGACAAAATGCACGAGTTCCTTTACTTCTGAAATGTTGATTGATCCCATTAACTGATGTCACAATTTTATAATTTTAATGCTGAGTGCCAAAAACAGGTAGCACATGTTCGGTTTGAACATATGAGTTTCCGGGTATGTACATACTGTTATTAAAGTAATGCTTAAGGCAAACAGTAAAATTAATATGTTTTAACATAAGATGAATATATTTTCTTTTGGGATCATCCAGTTACTTAGCAACCACTGAACATGGATCAACCAGCTAGTTCCTCAAAATTATATTGCTGCTATAAAGCCTGGAAGGACCAAATTCTGAAGGGCCAATGCAATAGCTGAGATCACAAAGATACATGTAAATCTTATGCACTTTATTTGTATGTGCAAAACATTAACTTTACACACCATGTACAAACATGAGAGATATTTATGAAAGCACTGAACTCATCTGGGTTTATGATCCAACTGCATGCTGCATTAACATGCACCAGCAAGACTACTGTCTTACGTTTATACGTGATTTTTATTTCATATTCCTTGATTGTATCTGCTATTTATTTATTACCTATGTACAGAATATTGCGTATAGTCAGAACACCAGCCATTTACCTATATTTAGACAAGATACAACTTTGAAGAAACTCAATTTCTATTTATAAAGGTATCCAAAAATAACTAAAATCAGATTTTTACAACTGATCAGTGTTTAACAAGAAAAGACTGTTAAGAACTGCTCTTTAAAATCAAAATACTGTTTTTGAATTTGGCAAACCCATTCACTTTGGAAACTATATTGTACCATTCCAAACATTTTTACCTCAAAATACAGTTGCAAAAATACAGTTTTGTTATTAGATAATGACTACTTAATGAAGCAGAAAATATTTCTTTTTGAAAATTCAACCATCATTTTGGAAGATCACCCTGTTTGGTTACAAACCCAAGAAGTCTAAAGTTCACAGACCCCACACTGACTGGAGCACTGCTATAGTTCTAGTAGAGGAGATAACGAGCAAAGGGCTTATTGAAATGAGAGATTCGAAATAACTACAGAACGCATTACAAATAATTTATACTGAATACTTACAGTCTGTTGCTGACTGAAAATGAGAGGAAAGTGTCTGAGTTACTGCAGTCCAAAATTTGTACAAAATATCAGACTGGCCATCCTGATAGCAGGGGACAAAAGAAATACAAGTTTCAAAACATACTCTTTCCAAAGAATCTTAAATACAAATGCTCCCAGTTAAAGCTGTTCTACCATCACTGAAAATAAAAACTAAGTAAATGAAATCTGAGAAGTTTTCCTCCAGTTTAAAGCTAGAAAAAATATTGGAGAAAACAAAAATAAAAGCTTCAGTCTTCTCTCAAAGGGAATATTTTCCTTCAAGTCTGAGAGAAACGCTCCCAGCTCTCGAGGGGCATGAGTGCAGACCGAAGCAGTACACCTCAGGAGCTGTGTTAGAAAACCTCTTTGCATTGCAGTGACCTTCTCATTCCATGGGGGTTCTCATGCTGACTACATCACGGCAATTATTGTTACTGCCATTATAACATGCTTGCAAACACCAGCCGGGGACCAAAACCAGTGCAGGCTGCTCTGCTTCACACAGAACAGTTTCCTGTTTCTAAAAACATAAAACACATGAAAATACACTGAACCTCACAGCTGACTCTTCACCACCTTGTGTCACCAGGGCTTGCTGTCAGAAGTGGAAACAAGGGAGCATATTCTTGCAAAATGGACATAGGAGAAATAACAGGCTGTTTCCTTACTCCCTCCAACATCTTGCACTTACGCCTAAGCATTAAAGCATGATTTTGTTTTCTCCATTTTGCTTTCTTCCTGTCTGTGTGTTTGAGGTAGAAAAAATTATAAGAGATGACGATGGGTACCCTGTCCTGCCCACCAGTTGGAAGGCTGTCCACTGTTTCCATGGGAAGGGGAAGCTCACTCTGGACAGAATTAATTTCTTCATTGCATGGTATACATGTAACGTATTGACCCTCCTGTATAAATTAACAAGTTTGACCAAATCACTATACTAAGAATAATCAGCAAAAAGTGTTCATAATGAAAAAGTGAAACAGCCAGCAGTCATGACAAACATCAGCAATTCTAAACATCTTATGCTGGAACTTGGCTCTTTCTGTCCTGACTCCTTCAAAAACATTCAAGGTTTCAAATCAAAGCACAACATTCACAGCTAAAGATCGGTTTAAGCAAAGGGCTCAATGCTGAAATTGCTGTCAGAGGGATGCATTTTCTCAGTTTCCTTTTGGCACTGCCAGTGACTTCACTAAGAGAAAAATTAAAACCAAACCAAATCAAAACAAAACAAAACCCAACCAACCCTAATTCTTGTTAATAACACAAGCCCTTTTAAAGTGTCAGTTCAACTTTTGCACTGCCCAGCACCCCAAAAAGGAAGAGATTAGCTATCAGATATAGAAGTCCAGCTACTCCAAACTGAATTACTACTTAAGATGACAAAGGAAGAAAGAATGCACTCTATTCACTTGCATGGGTAATAACATGCAAAGCAATGAAGGTGTTTAGAATGTCATCCATTAACATGGTACCACTGCATCCCACTTGAAGATCTGGTCATTGAAAGACTGCCAGTTCAAGCTTAAGTTTCAGTTCCAAAACTTTCATCTTAAAGTATTGATATAAAACCTGAAAATCAGTGAAAGGTACACTGAGACATCTAAAAATTAAAAAAAACCCAAACCAACAACAAAACAAAAAAAACCCACAGGATTTTCAGATAGAATGCTTTCACATATTCTGCGATTAGATGAGGAATTAATCCAACCCTACCCCTTCTCTCTAAAGATATTCAAGGAAAGAAAAAATTTATGGGTCGTGTTAAGAATTGAGAGAGAACATCTTTTATGCTGTTGGACTCATACTTGTAAAATGTATAAGAATTAACACAGAAAACTAAAATAAACTGGGATGATGGAATCTCATTTTTGACTGCTTGAGGACACTGATGGATTTAGAAACTGAAGTAACTTATAGCTATGATTGTATTTTCTGTAAAATTGTACTTGATTTTCACAAATGAGCAAAGTAAAATTATAACATTAGACAATGATTCAGAAGGTGCACTCCATAAAACATCTTTGGGTTTTTTGTAAATTTATTACTGTAGCATAAATGTGAAATTACTCAGTTCTTCATTTCACAGTTTCACATTTAAAACATGAAAATTACTATAAAACAAATGGCCTTTCACATCAACTATAGACTAAATTAATTAGCTTTCATATTCTCTATCCCAACCTGGAACAATGTTTGCCTATTCAGCATGGTAACTCAATTCAATTTCTAAATAATCTAATGGAGGTGGAAAAATACTTACAGAGCACTTTCAAACAACTTTTTTTTCATTACTGTTATCACCATCTACACCTCTGCCACAGTCTCAGCAGAAAATGCAATGATTAAAGGGTCTTGAAAACAAACTTGCTTGTAGTCTTTCCACATCAACATTTCTGTCTTAATTGTCAGATTCAACGTGGTGACAAATAACAGAAACATACACGCAATGACATTTAATGTTTTTGCGAGAATGTATCTTTTGTATGTACCTCAATATATACATATATATAATATAAAGTCAGACATATATACATATGTACTCATATAACCATTTACATAGTAGCCACAGCTGTACCGATTAAGCCTCTGCCCATTAGCTTGTGTCTTCTAACCTGGGCAAATGATGTTCATTAACTGTATCAGAACTTTGTAGTGAAGTAGGCCCTCACGTCTCGGCTAACCAACTGTATTACATATAAGGAGAAACAGAGGGGAAAAGCTACATGGAAAATTCAAATAACATTTCATACTGATTGACTACTCAGTCAAAAACATTTAGGGGAAAAAATGATTAATGCTCCAGTTTTGCACCAACTAAAAACACAATCTATGGTTGCTTCTACAATGCAAGATACGATATTTCACTTAGTCCAGTGTTGAGATGCAGTCACTCTGGAGGTGAAAAATAGCTGCTGATTAACAGCACACAAAAGACCATGTAAGAGTTTGTGGCAGGAATTAGAGAATACTGTTGCCTACGCATACACCAGGGGGTATTTAAGTGGGTGGACTGTAGCTACCAAAATTGGAATACAGCAAGGCATTAGCATTAGATATTCCTGCTGGAGTAAAAAGTGCCATATGCAACCATGAGCATCCAGAAACCATTTATTTATTTTGTTTAAACCTGTAATTTCTTCTGCTTACATATTAACTCAATATATTATTTTCTTAAGTACTTTTAAGTATCTCACTGCTTATTTTTTAAATAACGTATTCTAACAGAGATTAAATCTGTGCCTGTAGATCATAAACAAAATTATAATTTAATTATTTAAAATATAATGTGCAATTCCATTTGACAATAATCAATACTAGAAAAAGACATAAAAAAGGGTAGCAAAAGGAGTGTGTTTTTCCAGCTTAGCAGGAAATTAAAGGAATGTCCCCCTCCTTGTACTGGACAACTTCTTCCAGGACTTAAGACAACAGGCAGGATGAAGGTAGAAGAGGAAACAGCAGTACTGCTTGCCTGAAATGTACACCACAAATCTACTGGCTCATCTTATTGTAATAGAAAGTTTATAAGCCTTCCCCTATGCTTCATATAGCACTGTGAGCAACATCCCACAGTATCAGAAAGTAACTGCTCTTTTGGGCCTTTCACTTTCAGAAAATGTCATCTAGCTAAAATTGCATTCCTGTCATCTTCCCATCTGTAGAGCGTAAGTAATGAATTTGGTCCTCCTCTACGCTCCCACCAAATATCCTCACTGGTAGGCAATGTATGGGAGCATTGGGCACATCCACATTAGTGATTTAATGTGTAGAAGGGATTCTTTTTGGTGCAAATCTGTCTTGTGCCTATACTTGTCTTGCAGTAAACACTGAAGTGTGCTAGCAGACTAACTTCCACTATTCAAGGAATACACAACCCCATCATTAGCTTAAAAAGAACAACTTCTGCAATTAAATAGCTTTTTGCAGCATAGCATCATATTTTTGTAACTGAACTCACAAAGATGTACTAATATTTTTACCAATTAATATTCTGAGACTTTAAATTGGGAGTTTTCCATTTCTCTTGCTTCTGAAAATGAAATAAAATTGAAAGATGTTAAATTACTTACACCCTCTCCAAAATAAAAATGCTTGCTTTGAAATCTAGTCACAAGCAGATTAACATCTTGTGATACAATCCCTTGTAGCAGGAGCAGCTGACAAGATGAGTAATGAACTGCATCCGATTATCTTTTCAGCTCTGTGGCAATCATTTTCCAACAGCTTCCTATTCCTTAACCAACAACTCTGGAAAAAGGTCACCATTCTGTCATATTTCCCCCCATCAGTCTATGTGTTTAATAACGTAGAGAACACATAAACCTTCAGAAGTTAAGAGGTCTGGCTGCATCACTGTTATCTGGAGCAAAACGGTTTCAGGTACATATTGCATATATAGAAATCTTACATAAAACATCCATACATCATTTAAAGTCTCTCAGAAGGAAATTATTACACTTTAGCATATAATAGAGTGCTATTTCCCCTTTTCATGCAATACGTTTTTTCTTCAACAGAAGAACCTTACTGTAATTGATGGTATCTAAAACGCAGGACAGGCAAGATTCAGGTCAACATACACATGTTTTTCTCATTATAGAATACAACTGAATTAAATCTATGAATATTAATTGCAACTGTAGGACTATAATGGCAAAACAGGATTTTCCCCCAAAAGCAGATCCATTTAACTAAGCATTTTTGAAGTGATGGTACTATCTGTTCGCAGCTTTATTTTGATCTCACAGCAGAGAAAATCTGCACATAAATCATACTTTGCACCACTACAAAAAGGTTGGGAGGTTAAGATCAACCACAGAACTGACTATTTTTTCATTAAAATCTGCTGTGAAAATGCTTCTATACCTAAACTACACTTACATAAACAAATAATCTACCAAACCGAACTGGGAATTAAAAATATTGCCGCTGCTCTTCCTGCACCCAGTGACCAGTTTATTCCCCAGAACTGATACAGCTGAGCAGTCACTTAGACGATTTAGTAGCCCCTATGCAACTCCTTGGGCAGTGCAAGACAGTTTACATCTGTCTCCCTCTTGTCCATTCATTGCTGTCAGAAATGAACTGAACTACAGCCCATTAACACAAACTAGGGCAACCCTCTGCTGTTCTGACCTGCTGGAGAGCTGGCCAGAACCGGGGGAATAGAAGGATGCTTTTGAAACACATATGGGCCACAAGCACTTAGCTACTTTTGAAATCTTATTGGTAAAGAATCCACTTGCATCTGTGTAGAGTAAAACAGAAAAACACAACAATCAGATACCAGTCTGGCCCATTCACTAGAATTTTACCCTTTTTTTATACTGTTCAAAAATTTGGTACTCAGTCACACATACTATTCACATAGGAATTACTTGCTCATGGAAATTACACACAAATCAGACAAAATATGTCCGGCAGGCTAGACCACAAATGGCAGTGAATTTTCTCCACAGTAGGGCTCACTTTACTGGGTACATGAACTGGACAATGATCATTAGTGTAAGCCATAATTCAACAAAGTTTACCCTTATTAGAATAACAGATGCAGGCAGTCTTTTTGACTTCCACGGTATACCTTATTTATGTGAAATTAAGAGTGTGCTTAAGTGCTTTGCTGAATCAGGGCCATAATCAACAATCAGCAAAAAATGTGTTCACCTTGTATGACTATTTAGTTTCAACTATTCCTATAAAGTTACTATTGTCAACACTCTGCACAGACAGTAATATTGTGCAAATTCCCCACAATAGATGGGGGTTTAGATAAAACTATTAAGAATGCATGATAATACTGCATAATAACAGTGCCAGGAGACATTTGGACAGTGCCAGTTCATGCTGCTTTCTGTTGTAAACTAATACAATTGAGTCTTTCCCCAATAATGCAAGTATAGTAAGTGTGAAAAGTTAATATTCTAATGGAAAAAGTTTAACACTTTTGCTAGTCTAGGACAGAAAAGGTGTACATTTTGCCAGATGCCAAATTCAAAGCAGCTAACCAGCCTTTTAGGCAGAGATTTTAAGCTGCAAGTCCACAGAGTCACAGACTGGTTGAGGTTGGAAGGGACGACTGGAGGGCATCTGGTCCAACTCCCTGCTTAAGCAAGGCCACCTAGACCAGGCTGCCCAGGACTGTCCAGGTGGCTTTTGTAGTCCTCCAAGGATGGAGACTCCACAACCTCCCTGGGCAGCCTGTGCCAGTGCTCAGTCACCCTCACAGTGAAAAAGTGTTTCCTGATGTTCAGAGGGAACCTTCTGTGTTTCAGTTTGTGCCCACTGCCTCTGGTCCCGTCACTGGGCACCACTGGAGTGAGCCTGGCTCTGTCCTCTTTGCACCCTCTCTTCAGGGATTTATGTACATTGATCAGATCCCCCTGAGCCTTCTCTTCTCCAGCCTGAACAGTCCCAGCTCTCAGCCTTTCATCAGAGGAAAGATGCTCCAGTCCCTTCATTTGTGTGGCACTCCCTTCATTGGACTCTCTCCAGTGTGTCCACATCTCTCTTGTACTGGGGAGCCCAGAACCCAACACAGTATTCCATGTCTCACTGGTGGTGAATAAAGGGAAGGATCAGCTCCTCAATCTTTTGGCAATACTTTGCCTAATGCAGCCCAGGACACTATTTGCCACCTTTGCTGCAAGAGCACATTGCTGGCTTTTGTTCAACTTGGTGGCCACCAGGACCCCCAGGTCCTTTTCTGCCAAGCTGGTTTCCAGCTGTGTGGCCCTCAGCATGTACTGGTGCCTGGAGTTGTTCCTCCCCAGGTGAAGGGCTTTGCACTTCTCCTTGCTGAACTTTATGAGGTTCCTGTCAGCCCATTTCTCCAGCCTGTTAAGGTCCCTATGGGTGGCAGCACGACCCTCTGGAGCATCAGGTGCTCCTCCCAGTTTTGTGTCATCAGCAAACTTGCTGAGGGCACACTCTGCTTCGTCATCTAGATCATTAATGAAGGTGTTAAATGGGATTGGACCCCTGGGGTACACCACTAGTTACTGGGTCCCAGATAGACTTTGCGCCACTGATCACCACCATCTGGGCCTGGCCATTCAGCTGGGCCATTCATGAGCAGCCCTATGCACATAAAAAGCTGAGTTTCAGAACTTCAAAAAGGGGGCTGTTACAGCACACAGTGCAACTGAGAGAAACTGCAGATTCAACCATCTTCTATGCAATGACTGGTGGTGAGGAAAGGATTCAGATCAATACTCTTTTTTGGTATGGAATGAACGGGGGAAAAAAACCATTTATACTTGCATATTAAAAATTCTTTTTTTCAGTAGTGCATTTAGTGCATTGTATTACAGCATGTATGCAGACTTGTTAATAGTGTGAAGCAACATTATTACTCTGCTGTATAGATTCAAAATTCAGATTAATGTTGCCTGTTTACAGGATTACAAGATTATCTTTGATGGAAGAAACTACAGGCTGACAGAATCCACGTGCTAAAACCCTTCCCACGTTCTCACATGAAAGTGACTTGATTTCACAGTTCAAAAAGCATAACCCATTTTCACTAATAGCTACTAGTAAGTTAATAAACCACTGAACAACCGGTACCATAAGAGCGAAGATATTTGAAAATCTGTATTCACTGTTACTCTACAATAATATTAATGCTGCAGCCTGGAAAACTGATTTAAAGTCTCCTCAAACTTAAAAACAGATCAGCTTACCTCATTTTTAAAAAACATACCAAACTACTAATTAACTTTGCTATTACTGAAATGAAATCTCTTGAGCTCTATTCTTAATATAAGTATTTAGTATCTGACAAATCTAAATTCAAGGAATGAGTGTGAAAGTACCCCCCTTATTCAGTATTAGACAAGAATGCAAGAAGATGCTGAAAAGACATATATTTATTTTTACAAATGTCTCTATTTCCTCCACACTGTAAATTTAGAACTTAATGAGTATAATTTCCCATCTGTGAATTATCATATTTGTGTGTGTCTAAAATAGCTATTCTAACATTCAAATAATAAATCTGACCCACTGATTCTAAACTGGCTCCCACTTCATGACAATCACTTCCAACTTATTTTTCCCTGTAGAAATTTTGATACTTTGAGTAGAATGTGAAAAACATCTTTATTGTGAAGCCTCTTTGAAATGTAAAACAATATAGTGAATATTACCATGCAGCTAGTTGCTGCAGGCTCCTGAAATCAGGCTTTGCATACTAATACATACAGTGTTTTCTATCTGTAATCAAAGGCTCCGCCATAAAGAAATACGGGACTTGAGAATGTTGCTCTAAAAACAAAAGACATTAAAGGACAGCCTAAATATTTTTTCCTCCAATAAAGCAACAATGCAAATGATTTAACAATTTTGTATGGCAAGATCTTATGGGACAGAAATAAGGAAATCTATTTGCACTATTTCTATAGCAACATAATTGCCAAATGTTAGACTGTGAACAAAAAGCCATCATCCTCAGTAGTGCAATTAATCAGTAAAGAAACAGACAAATTCTGAATGTTTTTTCAATAAACCTTTTCTATCTTCTCAAAGTAGTTGAGATTAAATTTTTAAAAAGAACAGTGCATTTAAATTTCTAATGTTGTCTACATTATCCATTGCGGGTGAACAGATGTCAATAAATGACACCATGATTTTAAAAATGACCTTGATTTTGTTGTTTTACTGCAGGGCACAGAATTTCATTACACTGAGTTGATCAGTTTATACCCAAGGTGTAATAGTTTCTAGACTTCCAGCAGTAGTGCAACATTTTAAAAAGGTCTCTTTATGCAGCTGGCAAAAGAAACAAAACCTGTTTTTTTCAAAAATATAACCTTGTTAACTAGAAAATAAAGTTAAGACTGTGCATTTTCCCTATTAGAATATTAGAATTCTTAAGTGATGTCTCAGAAAAACTAATTTGTAAGGAACAAAAATACTTAGATCTTAAACAGTGTCCTATATCTTCAAAACTACTTAAAACATTAATTAATCCTCCTATATTCCTGCAAGATATGCATCAATTGCAAGTAAATGAACTTAGTGTTTCCAAAAGCCAGTAACTACCCAAGGGACCTGACAGCTTTCTTCTGCCCAGAGAACTGGTTTAGTATGTACAGCAGCAATTCGAACTATGCTTTCACCTTGACTACTACATACCCCATCCAAGGATGAAAGGGTGGTTCCCTACCACGTCCACCCAGCCCGTAGTTGTTCAGGTAAGACTGACAGAACAATGATAAAAGGTGGCACTTCTGGTAAATGCATTTCTTTTAGAATAGCAAGCTGACTGAAAAGCAACTGACTTAATAATTTTCCATCACCACCAAACTGCAATTTGCACAAATCCCACCAAAGCAGAAGTGAAAAAGAACAAAGGTCATTATAGCCTACGAATCCATGCAATCTCCACACCATCCTTTTTATTTACGGCTGCACATTTCTGTCAGAGAAACAGAATTAAAGTTCTAGAGAAAACGCAGTGTCATTAGAAAACCATTGCACAGTCTCTGACTCTCCCATTTGAATTAGCACCAAATTACTTTTAGCATAGCTGTCTGGACACACTGATCCTTCCAAAACTAGAATTAGGACCTTTAACGGGTAACGCCTTTTTGGTTTTTTAAGAGAGGCCTCAAAAATCTTGCAACGGAATTCAGCGGGACAATTTGTAGGTCTGAAATAAAGAGCATCTTTGGTATTTTGGGAATCAAAACCATGCTCATTCACCTGTGTTTAGATCTCCTCAAAGTACCTTATTATTGCTTAAATAATAAACAGAAAGCACAGTAGAAACGATATGCAAGTAATCCAATTCTGCTTCTACAAAAAATGCTGGAAAATAAATCACATACTTGTAATAATAGGTGAAAACCAGATTATTTCCTGAACTCACATAAGGCAGTAATTAGATTATTTTTTCCACTTGGGATTATTTTTTAATTGGGTCAACTGAATGCGAATATGTGATGTTAGATGTGAATAATTTCAAAGCAGCAACATTTTTTAACAAGTTTGGACAGGGAGGAGAAATAAGAAGGTGAAATGTAAGTACACTTTGGGCAATAAACATTTATATTTTCCATTTATTTTTTTTATCTTATGTAATGACGAGGACATTTCCTTCTGTATCGTTAACACCTCATATTGCCAGTGTTGACAACTCAGGAAAATAGCCTGCTTACTCACCAAACGTTCGTCAGGAGAGGCAATGATAAGAGCCCTCCATGAAGTACATAATAACACTCCCTACAACTCTCAGCTCACTTTTTTACCCAGAGGCTTACGTAAATGCCGGGTTTTGCAGTGTGCCGTAGCTTTTAACAAGCAGGACACCAGCAGATCAAAGACGATCAAGGGCAGATGTGCTCTCTCACATGGAGCACCCTTCTGCCCAGCGGAGAGACCCACCCTCACCCTTTCTGTTGACCGCCCCAAACCTCCCCCCAAAATGATCTGCTGCTTTTAAGGCTGCTTCTTGCTTTGCAGAACTGTTTGCTGATGCCTATGTAGGAGTGAAGGACCCAAAATAGATGAGGATCAGAGATCATTTTCAACTCTTTTACAAGGGGCTTAGAGGTATTCTTATCTCTAATTAGGAAGCTGGCTGTCACAGAAAGATATGTTCTGCCGCAACTTACACTGAAGTCAATTGTAGTTTAGGTATTACAACAGCTGAGGCAGGATTAGTCACTACACATTGAAAGAGAGAAGCAATAAAGCAGAATAAACTGGAGTAACCTATTAGCTCTCTGAAGGTGAATCAAGCAATTGAAAAAAGTGATCTAAAGAACCAGTCATGAGGTGAACAAAAATACTGATTTTACATTATTTAAATTTTATTTGTAATTTTAATTTTTACCCTCAACATTATGAAAACAGTAACCCTACCTTTTAAAAAAGGTATAAAATTAAATCTCTATTCCTTTTCCCCAAAAATGGAAATCTGAATTCTGAATTATTTTAGCCAACTAAAATCTCATCATTAAAGGCCTTTTTTCTTAGATAAAATCACAAAAATGTCCATTCAGTTTTAAAAGAAATTATTTCTCCTTTAAATATTTCGTAGATCTTTTGGGGAAATTAAATCTTTTATTTTAATATTTACAGATCTATATTTAATATTTACAGAATCTATAGTTCATTACTAGTATGAAATGTAACATTTTTTACAATGTACTATGAGTGCATGATTTCTTTTCAAAATTGCATTCATTCCATATTGTGGCAAAGGAAAAATACCAAAATCTAGAACTGCAAAGGAAAGGAGTGGAAAAAACTGTAGTGTAAATTTAACCTCCAGATTCTTCCATGATACTTATGTAAGCCCGGGTATGTCACCTAACTCTTGGCCACATCTAATAGTGGAAAAATTTGGAAGTGAATTCTGTAACAGAAACCATAGTGTAGAAAAGATGAGGGTGTTGTCATTGCCCTGCTGCTGAACTCCAGTATTTTACAAGTTCTGTGCCTCAGTTTCTCCATCTGTCAGATTTTTATTTTGTTTCTTTTTTTTTTTAACAGAGTGGTTTTGTGAATCCTTTAATTAATTAGTTACTGTTTTTAAAACTACATTTTGGGATACAACATGATACAACACTACTAAATATTATTATGGTAACAGGTCATTAGAAGGCCGGAAAGCACATGTTTGAGATCATAATACAAAATGAGAAAAAATGCAGGCTGTGCTATCTGTGAAGAGAAAGACACAAAAAATCCCCAATGGAAAAAAAGCGAATGATAAAAAAAAAAAGCAAGTAGCTTCCTTGCTATTAAAGGACTTGTGCTTTAAAAAGGCTGGGTCTCCTCCTCTCTTGTGCTTCCTAGGATGATACTTGCACTGCAGTAATCAAAACAAGGAAGCAGATGGACAGGCAAAGTGGTACTGCAGCTGCTGCAGAAGATGACTATAATAATAATGTTGACATCAGTAACAGTAATTAGTGCACAGACTGTAGAGTGGATGATTCGTTTTCCTATCTTCTGGCGTGGGCACGCTGCCCTAGCGAATGGGTATAATGTTAGTACCTTTAGTTTGTTTTGTTCATTTGCTCTGTTTATTAATGAAATTGAATACAATAAAGAAAATCCAACTTTTCTCCCTCTCCAGAACATTTGCTGAGGAAAAAGCACGTTGTTTCAGTTTAGATCAATACGAGATGGAATCTTCATTAGTAAATGGCAAAAAAACCAATTTCTTCCCTATATCTATTTTCAATGTACACAACAATTCATATTCTCCCGTACAGCCATCTGTACATACACTTTGAATTTCACCAGCATCTAGTACTTGTCTGGTTTTGTCTAAACAACAGCTCTACAGTTTGGTATGACTTCACCCATCTGCAGGCTGGTGCAACACCTTTTTCAAAGAACACTAGAACAAATGGTATAACTGTGAGAAGGGCCAAGAAAACACTGTGCTACACTGAACCATTTCAGGTAAGAAGAAAGTAAAGCATGAGTGCTACCAGTGGTACCGTGTCATGCTGAGAGAGTTCTGGTAGCCCCAGACAAGGATGTACCATTACTCCTCAGCCGCCCCACTGAGAATGACACCTGTCCAGCTTGGTGTTATACCATGCCAAAGCACCCGTTGAAAAGCAAACTAATTGGAAGACTGATAACTGTGGAGAAACAAATAGATGGATTTTATTTGAGAAGTAGTTTGCCACATAGATGCAATCCTGCAGTATGAAGTCAAAGGGAAGGAAGGGTAATCAGAGAGATCATCAAACATGCTTAGCATATGATAACCCAGAAGCCTTTTATTTTATTTTATTTTGTAAGGAGTTTTTACTTGCTCTGCATCAAGCTTCTATTGAGATTCATTTTCCCTGTTCATTTACTCACCAGGATGATAAAAGATTTCCTTTGGCTTCCCTCTATTATCATCCTCAACAACTAGAAAAACTCCTATCCCCTTTTCAAGTGCTGTTCTACAAAAGAGAAGACTGAAAGCGAGAAGCACAGGCTCAGGGTGGAAGTCACTCATGAACACTGAATGCTCATGTATCTAAGCTCCCTCTCCATTTAAACTCTTCCTGAGCCTCCCAGAGTTTGTCCTTCTGTCTCTAGGCTTCTATGTTTCTCCTTAAATGTGCTGATCTACTGAAGGGCTCCACCCAGGCAGCAATAGATATTTTTTGCCAGATCAAACTTTTTAACAAAGAAAATATGCTAAAAGTTTATAAAATTCTTGAGGTGTTTTGTGTTTGGTGGGGTTTTTTTGTTGTTACAACACAGAAAGAGAAGCTTGAAGTGCCTCATAGAAAAGTGATCTTCTGTGCAACATATTTTGGAGATGGGCTTAACAGACAGATGAACTTAAATGCTGTATTTAACCTTCATTATTTGCTTTCACTGTTGAGAAGACCACATTTGCATATGAAGAGTTTCCCCAACATATTTCAAAAATTAAATTCATGTAAATTAAAAATCCAGCCATATACTTGGAAAACAAGATGTCTGCATAAACATGTCTTTTGTTTTTGTTTCTTCTCATCTACCTTAGTAGATGAGATAGCTTCAGTAATTCTGTTCCTAACATTGAAGGGAGACCATTAATCAAATTATTCCAAATCTGAATAGAAAACAATGCAATTGAATGCAAAAGAATAGGTATTCAAAAGAACAGCCATGATTATTTTTCAAGGAAGAAAATGCCAAGAAGTAGAGAAACAGATGGCTGAAAGTGTTAGCTGAAGACACATTCTCCTATGCAAACTAACAGACTTAATTAATTACTCAAATCACATGGTATTTTATGGAATGACATTAATGATCAGTAATAAAAACTGACAGTGGTGCCTTATCAGCTCCCCTTAAATGAAAAAAGAAATAATTATAAAAGGAACATGTTTATACCCTACAGATGTAATCCACAGACCATAAATATAGTTTCCAATGTTAGTTTGACTTTCAACTCTTTCCCATTAATTTAATTACAAAATTTTTATGGAACTGTAAAATTGTAAACAAAAGCATTCCCTCATCACATTTTCCTCAACAGAATTACTAAAACATATTCAGCTAAATTAAAACTTTACCTTAACTATTTCCTCTATGAAGCAGACATGTGACACAGGATCTCTTTTCTTTGTCAATACTTTTTGCAAATGCTGCACCTGTAAGAAAGAATTTATTGAGGAAAAGTGACATCTAATATCTTATATGCAAAATTCCATGACTAGACAAACAGGAATTAGCTGCTGAATACCTGTCCGCAAGCAGCACAGATCTGATCCATGAGTTTCTCCATGTTTGTCCAGAGGGCTGCTCGAAAAGCTGCTGTGTTCCCAGGTGTTGGCATAGCAGCTCTACCAGGGCCACCTAAATGGTTTTTAAAAACACACAGCAGCACATTTCAGCTTTCACATGTGAAAATTAAAATATTAGAAATATAGATCTCTACAGACTCTGACGTAAGATTTTTTTTTAAATCAAAACAGCCTAGAATAGTTTCAAAGCAGAGCTTTGTGAATGGTCTCAGTAGTCTCAACTGAAAAGTCAACTAAACTCTGAATTTCAGTGGGGATGCTTCACCGTTACCTGCTTTACCAATTCAGACCTCCACAGAAACACCAAGGTAATGCCAATGAGCGCTGTTGCAGGATGTAATAGCAAAGTGAAATGGCAGAGACAGTAGCCGTGAAAAATGCAGGTATTACCAACTCAGGACTTAAATGCATAGGCGAACTACTAAAAAAAGTGATATTCCAGCGGAAGGGCATGCAGCTTCTAAACTACCACTTTCCTTGAGAGGGTCTGTATTTCTTTGTTATGCTAGTGATTATGGTTTTGTAACCCCAACTTGTTGCAAAAGGTTTTTTAAAAAGTTTTAAATGTTCATATTGCCAAAGTTCAAATTTGCCTGCCCGCCCAATTCCTCAGTATTCTTTGGTATCTGAGCTAACATGTGGGAACTAAATGTTTAATAGTGCAATGACCCTCCATATTGAATATACTGCTTTGAAATTATTTCCATCTGACAAAAGAATCACAACGTAGTTTCAGGCTTGCTTCACTGCTTGCAAATAATTTCTACCAGTGATCCTCCCACGAACACAAAGAAAGCAGAATTTGGATTCATCTTTCCATGACAAACTGCTAAGAAAATGCTGCAAAGCTGTAAACTCATGAAGACAATTTTCTGGGCAAGTCAGGAAAAAGAGCCAGGGGTGAGGAATAAAGGAAAACTTCTGAGCCCAATAATGACAGAACCAATTTTGGCTTTGTATTAGATGTATAGATTAGATTGTATAGATCACCTCTGTGCCCTGCAAGGTCACGCAGCAGATCCTCCTGGATACACTGCTAAGGCACATGGAAAAAGAGGAGGTGATTGGTAGCAGCCAACATGGCTTCAGCAAGGGCAAGTCATACCTGACAAAGTTGGTGGCCTTCTATGAGGGGGTTACAGTGGTAGTGGACAAGGGAAGAGCAACTGACGTCATGCACCTGGACTTGTGCACTGTCCCACATGATATCATGGTCCCTAAATTAGAGAGACATGGATTCGACAGATGGACCACTCGGTGGATAAGGAACTGGCTGGACGGTCGCACTCAAAGAGTTGCGGTCAACGGCTCCATGTCCAAGTGGAGACCAGTTACGAGTGGTTCCTCAGGGGTCAGTACTGGGACCCATGCTGTTCAACATCTCTGTTGGTGACATGGACAGCGGGATCAAGTGCACCCTCAGCAAGTTTGCCAATGATACCAAGCTGCCTGGCGAGGAAGACATGCTGGAGGGGAGGGATGCCATCCAGAGGGACGTGGACAGGCTGAAGAGGTGGGCCCAAGCCAACCTCATGCAGTTCAACAAGGCCAAGTGCAAGGTCCTACATCTGGGTCGGGGCAATCCCAAGCACAAATACAGGCCGGACAGAGAATGGATTGAGAGCAGCCCTGAGGAGAAGGGCCTGGGGGTGCTGATTGACGAGAAGCTCAACATGAGCCAGCAATGCACGATTGCAGCCCAGAAGGCCTACCATATCCTGGGCTGCATCAGAAGAAGTGTGGCCATCAGGTCGAGGGAGGTGATTCTGCCCCTCTGCTCTGCTCTTGTGGGACCCCACCTGGTGTACTGCGTTCAGCTCTGGAGCCCCCAACATAGGAAAGACACAGACCTGTTGGAGTGGGTCCAGAGGAGGGCCACGAAGATGATCAGAGGGCTGGAGCACCTCTCCTATGAGGACAGGCTGAGGGATTTGGGGTTGTTCAGCCTGGCGAAGAGAAGACTCCAGGGAGAACTTCCAGTACCTAAAGGGGGCCTACATGAAAGCTGGAGAGGGACTTTTTACAAGGACATGTAGTGATAGGATGAGGGGGAATGGCTTCTGACTGGAAGAGGGTAGATTTAGATTAGATATTAGGAAGAAATTTTTCTCTATAAGGGTGGTGAGGCACTGGAACAGGTTGCCCAGAGAAGTTGTGGAAGCTCCATCCCTGGAGGTGTTTAAGGCCAGGCTGGATGAGGCTTTGAGCAACCTGGTCTAATGGAAGGTGTCACTGCCTATGGCAGGGGGGTTGGAACTAGATGATCTTCCAGGTCCCTTCCAACCTAAACCATTCTATGATTCTATGACTTCTGAGACATGCCTACTCCCATCCTCTACTGGTTAAAGCAAGTAGGGAAATATTCCTATAATATGCTTGGATATGAGAGTTTCTTCCATTTGACAACATACTGTACTTCTGTCAAAAAAATCAGTTGTCATTCTCTGTAAAACAAGTATCATACCTCTTGTAGCAGTTTGAGATGGTTGGGTCAACACTTTGATATCCAAAGCATTTTTTATGTTCTCCTCCAGAACTGTGCAGTATCCATCCACCACATTAGCAATGGTATCCTTCAAAGTCCCAAGGTTATGGAAAACCTGAAGAGCAGTTCCCACTTGAGTAGGATTCTAGAGAAAGAAGATTTTAAAAAATAATGATTACCTTTAACTGTACTATAGGTTTTTTTTTAATCCATGATGAGACATCATTTTACTGGGCAAGTTCATCGTTCAGTCTGCTAATTAATTTCATTTAACATTAAATAACCAGCATCCTTACTGCATAACAGAGAACAGAGCATAAAGGAGAGGACTGATTTCCTTTGACTGCTAAGCAATGCTTTGCTTAGCTTCCTTTGGTGCTATCTTCTGAATAAGAATAGAAAAAAAAGGAACTGGAAGCACTGCTGGCAATATCTAACCTGGGGTGGGTTACCAGTGATTGATGCAATAATTCCGAGGTTAGTTACAGTACAGCTATATTCAGCTATGGTGTAGCTACTAATATTGTTTTAACATGCGGTATCTGTTACAGTACTGTCACTTAAGTGCCAAACAGTTAATTAAATGTGATACAGGCTTAAAAACAAAATACTAACCAAGGACAAGCAGAGGCAAGTAGGTCAAGCCCCTACTACTGACAACTGCAGAATTTAAGCTTGTATTTCTACATTTCTATTTCTAACGCTGACAATAATTTCATCTTCCTCACAGCAGAATTAAGAGTGCAAAGCAACACAGTGATCATTTCCAAAGCCTGCAAAAAAAAAAGAAGCTCAAGTGTCCCTGTAATGTTCAGAGCTTTTCTGAAATACAGGACAGTGGAAACTATCCAAAATCTGTTCAGGTCTGTTTTTTACGAGACCTTTGATTAAGATTAAATCTGATGATAATTCCACTGAGCAACACTAAACACTGGCATGGGTGCTATTTAGCAAGAGAAAAGCCTCAAATTATTGCCTTTGGAAACTAAGCACTGTCATCCATACACTGAATACTGCTTTTTTATTCAGCATTCACAGGCAATCAGTGGAGGGGGCGATCAGTTTATTATACACACATTAGACATGCAGTTTTTTGTCGGTTTTTTTAGTGACTTGTGCCAGCAGTAAAGAACATGGTCTGGCAGAAATCCTGGCACCCAAACTGGACAGAAGCATCTGAGACCACAAGCATGTCCTACTAGAAACCCTACTTGGACTCTCATCTGGCAGTGAGACCTTACACCATTGCACTCTTCCTGCTGGTGGCTGCAGCAGTAGTAGCCACTAACATTGAAAGGGTCTGTTGCAAGACCAATGCAACTCTGCTTCATCTTCCCCAGGTCACAGGGGTTTTTTCAGCCAGACACTCCTGAGCCAAAGAAAGAGGATATTATCATCTACCTTTCAAGTGTGGGGAACTTGCACTGATACCACAGCAGTAAAACTACAATGCAGCTGCTATATTGAGGATCCCCTTGCTGGTACATCCACCTATTGCAACAGGTTTTCTGATCCATTAATGAACAGAGCATTCTCCTCAAACCTAATGTTTCAGAGGTCACAGCACTATAACTACACACTCATGTCACTTTCTCTAGCGTTTCTGCAAAGATCAGAACCATAGTTGAAGCAAAAAAGCCAGATCCCATCTCCTTCCCCAACTCCAATGAGGAGTTTCCAGGTTTAGTGACAAGCAAAGTAATATTAGGCATGTATTATGGTTTGCAGACCTTATACTAACTGTACCAGTTTCTTTTTCCAAACAGTGTGGGAGTTAATGAGCATTCCCAGCATAGTATTATGGGTCTGGGACTTGTAGGTTTAGTTTTTTGACAACTGGGTATGCTGTAAAATTTCTAAGCATCCTGTGGGTGTGCTTGTGGAGGTGGGAAAGTAAGCCATAAAGACTGGAAGATTAATGGGATGCCAGAAAATGAAGGGTAGTATAATGCAAGGAGGGAATCTGGGGACAGAATGAACAAGAGAAAGAAAATACAAATGGGAAGAGGACGGGGAATAGAATGAAAAGAAGCTGGAAGGAAGAAAGAGAATGAAACTGAAAGGACGGAAAGCAAAGATAGAAAAGACTCACCTCATTTACCAGTCTTTCCTGTTGAAATTGTTCTAATTCTTATAGAATACTTAGACAATTATAAAATCAGGCGGCAAGTCAGTAATATAAAATCAATACCTTACTACTGTAGTAAGAGCACTCAACCAGGTTTCAGTCAGACTGTAGTAAATGTTCATATATTAACCAAGAAAAAAGAGAACTGCATCAAAAGGTGAGCAGGGCACTATCCAGGCTTGAGTAACTGAAGGTCAGATACTTACATTCCTGACAAATGGGGACTTACAGGTACAAATAATTTCAGGCAAAAGATAAATCTCAGAGCTCCCACATCACAGTTTAGCAAACTAACTGCAGCTACTGCTCAAAAAAGACACAAAAATGTGCTCCAACAGAACCTGAACTTCGTTTCAAAAGAACTGGTTTTAGCCAAAAGTTGTCAAAACAATTCATTCTGAAGTTAGGAATAGTTGGGGAATAACTGAAACATAGAATTATGGAAACCTGCTATTCACTCGAAGTATCTTCCAAGTCTAGTACCAAAGTTAAAATCAGCATAAAACAAAGACTATGCAGGTGGCCTATGTCTTATTTGCTTTAATTTGTGGACATGGCCACTGACAGAAGGCTTCTAGCTCATGCATTCATCTTGCATAACAGGAATTAGAGAGATATTAAAACCCTGACAATGTACAATAAAACATCTTTTTTGTCCATTTCATAAATAGTATTTTTCTCTCCTCAAAAACAGTTTGTGTTTTATATACCCCAGACAGGCTATATAAAGTCCATTGTTGGTTTATCACTAATCCTGAGAGAATTGCATTTTTTATGCACAGCTAGTTTCTAGGTTTAGACAATATGTTAAAAAAATGGAGCATCTCTTGGGGCAAAAATTATTATGTGGAAAGAAATGGTTGGAAAGCAGGAAGAAAACAAACAATTGTACTTTCAGGCTTGCATGCACATCTCAAAATTAGACTGTTTATCATTAATACACACTGGACAAATATTTGACATTCAATATCGCAGAATTTGCCACTACCAACAGATTTTATTTATAAGAATTTGCCCCTAATATTTTCCTTCTATTTGAGAAAGCTTAAAGCTAAACATTTCTGAGATTCAAAAGATTGCCACAATTTTTATCAAACGGAAAGCATCCATTCAAAGTAAAAAAAAAAAACGACTACAGAAGTGATTCACAATGGAAAATGTAATCACATTCAGAACAGCTATCCAACAGGAACAATAGGGAAAACCATATAACTATTTTTGAGATGGAATTTAATGAGTTTATTAGCAGTATTTTATAATCAAGTTGTCTGCCACTGCAGGCAACTACACTTAGCAATTTGTATGTGTTGTCCTTAGAATCTCTGTCCATAAGAACCCATGTTCCTTTGTGGTTTAAGTGTCATATTTTGTAAATGAAGGCTCAGAAGTAGTAGTTCTTACCAAGCACAAAGCAGGCTAGTTTTACTATGTAAAAATGTATGGGCAGTTAGAGCAACAGCAAGACAGAATTCTGCTTCTCACAAGGTAGTGACTTACAAGAAAATACCCTTTTACACAGTAGATTAGCATCCTAAAAATATCTGTATGTATGCCATAAAGTTCAAGTTATGGCAATCAAGAGAGTAGGGGGCAAAGAAAAATAGTACAGCTTTCAGTAATATGTTCACAGTACAGTATAATCTAATGTGTGTAAACACAACCGTACACAAGTGAAATAAAACAATGACCCCACAAACTGTAGGGCTACAACACTACCTACTCAAAGATTAACTACAGTGATCTTCAGACTGCAAAAATTATCATGAAGCAGGGAGCTAAGGAGAGATGGAGTTAGGTCCACCGATAATACCTTTCTCCATTCGAAGCACTCCTCCGTCTGGCATGTCACAACATAATATGTTACAAATATATGGAAACTAAATTCCACAAATTTAAGAGCTTAGGAAGATTCAGTGAATCACCAGTTCAACATATAAAAAAAAAAAAATCAACTTGCTCAAAAGCAAGTTCTACCATGAAAGCAACTCTCACAAATTTTAAAAACTTTTAAATTTCCCAGCATCCATCAGAAAATACATTAAATAACTTGGTCAGAAGAGTGGTATTAGACACCACTTGAAAAAAGGCATGGATGTTTCAATGTATGTTTTAGCAAAACATAAAAACACTCATTCACCAGCAACTATGAAAAGATGTTCATACCAAACGCTTTTGCTCGTTTTCTCTATCATTGAGAACTTCATTTCACTAACATCGTTTTCGATTAATTTTATCCCACCCCATTTGGTTCTGTAGACCATCATAGGCAAGAAGAAAAATAAGTGACATGCAGTCATTAAGTAGGAATGTTTTTTTCACAATTATATCAACGTGTTTTCAAGAGTAGACCACTAGACTCAATAACCCAGAAGATGCTGTCCAGTCCAGCATGACATTTATAGTCATTCTTCAGAGCAGAACCCCATTTGGTCACTTCCTTTCCCATAGAGATAATAACCCTGTGAGGACTAGACAGAAATGTCATTAGAGACTCAAATAAATATATATTGCATTTCTAATTTGAAAACATCTCCTAGGATGGAACCAACTCATTTTTTTCTGTCAACTGCCAACACTGCAAATATTTTATAATGTCCAACATTGTAACCTTTTATTTTATGATTGCCACTAGAGTTATTAGAACAATCTTCTGAAAGCATGGCTAAATAAAGAGCAATATTCTTTTTCATCATTAGAAATGCAGCTTGGACGAGCAAGCCTGCTCCTCACAAGGGAGTGTGGTGATGACACTGAGCTAATTTGGGGACAGGAAGATTGCTAGCATAAGGCTGAACCAAAAATAAGAAACCTGGATGACAGGCAAAACTAATTGGGCTCAAGTGCTACAAACATAGCTTCCAAACTCACACTCTATCTTCTCAGGGTATGGGATTCACCATGTGGACCTTTCTTCTCCAACCAGTGCTTTCTTAGGGAACTCCATGTCATTGTTTCCTTAACCAGTGCAAATCTTTCCATATAACCCCAATGGGGCAGGGCTGTCATCTGTGCGGACTACCAACTTCCTTCTCAAACGAAGATGTGCTAATTGCCAAAAATATTTATGGTCAATACCACCTGTGACAACTACAACTACTTTCATAAACAAGTAGTGTTAGAAATCTAATTAATCACTAACTGTCATGTAGTTAAATTTCTCAAGTGCCTGCAGCACATAATCAGAACAGCTCTCTGAGAAAACATTCTTTAGCATGACAGTTTGGAAGCACCACATATGGAGAAGTCAAACTTGGACTAGTCCTTCACTTAAAAATGATGTTCTGTAGCTACTAATGTACACAAGAACATTTCTGGTTTGCTTACTAAAATCAGAACAGTGACTCTGACTGAAAATCTTTATTATTTTGCAGAGAATAGATGACCCTCTTCAGGAAAGGCTGTGGCAGGAGCAGGAACACAACCGAAAGTTTTCACTATAAATATATATGTATATATACATACTACTCAACAGCTGTCATTTCAGTGTGCTGCCACATCCTTACCTCTTATGTGGTAAAACATTTACCATGTTCCATACACAAGCACTAAAAGCATAACACAGTACAAAAAGAATTACATACGTTGCTTAGCTGAAGGAAGTTCCATAATTACTAATTAGTCCAGGTATCACTTCTACAGAGTGGTGTGACAAAGTGGCAAGCCAGAAATACCATGAACAATATTTTCAAGAAAAACACAACATTCCCTAGCCATCAAGAAATAATCGGCATTAAAATACAACAACCCTAGAACAGGACACACATTGAAATAACCAACTTGTAAACTAACATATGTTCTCTGACAGGGAATCCAAAAGGTTATTGCAGCCCTTTGAAAGTAAATGCAAAAACAGTTTCCAGAATGATACTTCTGAATATCTTTGACTGGCACTTAGCATTATATAATTTCATTTGATAGTAGTTTTACTATATTGGGAACTATTTCAGTTACTTTTTTACGTTTACTTCACACAGCTTATTTTGTTTGTATGAGATAGCAGTTGCAATTTCCAACACAATACAGCTTTACAAAGTCCGTTAAATAATTCAAAAAAAGACCCCTTCATGAGGCTGAAAATCCCCAGTCAGATCTTCATTTACAGTATTTATTCCTCCTCCCCTCTTGCTACCATTGCAACACACTTCCTCCTTCAAATATTTTCCCCATAAATAATATTATTACCCCCAATGACAAGTCCTACTACTTGAAGACCAAGTGATTGAGGAAGAGTTTGTAAGCACTTGCAGCTACCAATTACAAGTAGTTCTTAGTCATCTCTTACAGACACCAAAAGTGAAAAAAGTGAGAAGTTACTCCAGGAAAAGTTGCAATTCAATTTAAAGAGCTCAAGCAGGTAAGCAGCGAAGGAAACTCAGCCACCTCAGTCACAGCCAAGGCAAAATAACCTGAGCAGAATTAATAATTTACTAAGAATTGCTGGAATTCTTGCTTTGCAGTATCACTCAGCTATTTTAATTGCAGGAAAAATTAACAAAAACCTAAAAGTAGAAATTAAATGCCAATGAAATTCAGCTGCAGTCTAAAAAAGTGGTTTATTTCATTTCCAAAAGTCCATGCCTTAAAAAAATTAATTGGTATATCACAACTCCTAAAAATGAACCTACTTAGGGAAGCACGTCTCTATGTTCATTATCACCCCATCTGTCTTTTACTCTGTTCATCTTTAAAATCTGAGCAATACATGAAAAGGTCAAATTGACAATGTAAGGCCAGAGAATACAGACTTCTTTCTAATGATCTTCCAGTTCTTCCTGGTTTGACCTTTGCAGTGTTGGGAGGAGTGAGAGGTTAAGATGTTATAATTTTTTATAGAAGGCAATACTGACATAACACGTTGGCCAGACTCTAGAAAAGCACATTTTAAGCTGTAAGAGTCAAGAATCCCAAAGCTAAACATTTAAATATGGTTAGGTTATAATATCTACCTTCTGTCAGCTCATGTTTGGAATACACAACTTCTTTTGGTAGAAGGGCTTTCACAGGAAAGGAAAACAGCCATAAAGCACAGCCATAAACAGCCATAAACCTCATCATGTCCTCAAATTAGGTCAGACTTTTGTTTCTTAGAATAACAACAAGTAAATAACAAGAAGCATTGCACTATAAAGGTTAAGAGAGGAAAAAAAAAAGAAACAGCAGCAATAAAATACTAGAAAGCAAAGAAACAAGATTTTTCAACACAGCTAAATAGCTTGCCAAAACACTTATTCCCTATAATAGTGTAATCAAAGCAACAGATGGCTAAGAGCTAATGGAACAGAAAGGCATCAGGAACTGTTGTAAAGAATTATCTCATGAAACATCAAGCAATATTCCAAAGTTTACCAAGCCTTAGGCTATCAATGTGACAGCAATTTCAAAGAAAGTACCTGGCACCTCTGAGGACAGATCAGCTACATCAACTAGCCCTTAGCATTTACAAAGCTCATCCTACAATGCTGTGTTTGAGTGCAGAATGCGTATAAATTCAGAGTAGAAATCATGCAAAACGATAAAAACTAACAGGCGACAAGGAAATGGGAGCATCTGAGCCAAATCAAGCTTCTTAAAATACTTCTCTTACCTCTTACGCAATTTGACCAGTCTCTAAAGCTCTCATCAACAATGAACCAGTTAGCTAGTTAATCTGAAGATGTGGCTTCTCTATTAAAAACACAGCTATCACTTTCTGATGAAGGTCAGAGAGTAGAAGGCAAGGTTGTAGCACCTCTCTTGTCCTTGTGCGACCTCGACTTGTACCTGCTGACTCAAGTCCCGTTACTGAAGCACAGAAGAAGGACACAAAATCTCATTACTAATTCTGATCTTTGGATAGCAGCTTCCGACCAGATGTTTTCTCCCACCTCACAATATCATTATGTATGTGGTCATTCTGTTAACTGGTTGAACAAAGCCATTACAAATCAGAAATGTCAGGTTTTAGTTTTAACTCAGTCTTAACAATTAAGAACAGGAATTAGCTACTGCAGTGTTATAATTTTTTTTTTCACTGTTTGCAAAAAAAATCCAATTTCAGATTGGATTTTTAAATCCTTTAAATTGTATGCTCCGAATTATTTAAATACCTACCAAAAGCCATGAGTTTTCTTGTTCTCTTGCTAGTTTTTGCAACAAGGTGATAATTACCTATGCAAGTGACAGTATCTCATTTCTGGAATCTGTGCACATATTGCCAACAGCTCCGAAGTGCCCTCAAATATTTAAAATGAATTCACTTTTAAAAGTTATTTTATTTTAAAATCTTTTCAGTTATTACTTTCATATTCAGCTACAGCCAGACCTCCATCAACGCCAGATTTGCTGTTGGATTCCATTCCAAAACATTTTTTTTTTCTTCTTAATATGAAGTTCAAATTCCTTGTGTCACCCACTGACAGGAAACTCCAGGTCTGTGGGTAATTTGGTGAAGAATCACAGAATAGCTGAAGTTGGCAGGGACCACTGGGGACCACCTAATCCACCTTCTTGCTCAGGGGAGGGTCTACCAGACCAGGCTGCTCAGGGCCTTGCAAGGCAGAGAGAGGCTAGTTCAAATGAGCCCGAAGACACCCTTCTCCTGCTCCATTTTCCCTTCCTAGTTCTGCTTACAGTTCCAGGAAAAGGTAACAACGGACTCTTGCAGTCATTTTCATTGAGTGTCACTGAGGCCAGCTCAAAAGACAGCAAGCGTGTGTATACACACCCAACAATACTTCTTCAGTGTCGGCACTGTTACCCACCCCCTGATAGCAGTATCAATCTTCCAAGCCCTCTTGTACGTTTGTCCACTGGGAGAAGCATGACAAGACTGACCTCTTTCTGTTATAGATGCTACATTTAAAGAAATACATTCTTTATTTCTATATTCTTTTTTAAAATAAATGTGTATTCTCTTTAAAAATAAATGGGCAAAGCTATCTTATACAAAAACTTTACTGGGAAGAAAAAAATCAGAAGTCATCTAAAGAAAAAGAAATACCGCAGCTAGTTTTGCCTGCAGCTAGCAAATAAATTCGGGATCGAGTTCTGCTACTGGAAAAAGTCAGTCCCCACCCTGTTATCTGCCAGTAGTGCATTTTGAAAGTAGAGACTTTTTGGGGGCAATACCAGCAGTAGGAAAGAAGGGAGATAAAAGAGGAAAAGAATAAGCAGTTAAGTGCATAACTTGTTCCACACAGAGGATATTACTCATTACCTAGGAACTACAGCATTTTGATGCAGGATTTCGCCTTTCTAATGCAACATACTGTCAAGTTCTGTATGCCATTTCAACCTAACCCAAAGCTTTAAACCTTTTATTACCATAAAAACACCTCCAAATGTACGACAACGCAGAATTTCACGTGGCCTTGAGTAGCAGCCCAAGAACACGATGAAACACCCATTTTTCAGAGATTAAGACAAAGAACAGATTTTTAACCTGAGAAAAAGGCAAAATGAATTATATTATCTTATTTAGATGAGTATCATGGCTAGTCGATCATATTTTTCACCCTGCTCTATGCAGATGTGGCTTATTAATGCTTTATATGTTTTTCTTGGATCACCTAATTGCATTATTTCAGAACCTGTTAACAATCAACAGTCAACAGTACGAACCACAAATAGAATTACAGTCTGGGAGAGGCATTTAACAATAACATACTATCTTATCTGGAGAGAAGGAACCTCAGTTTAGCCTTAGTTTTGAAGAGAGACAGATACACAAAAGTACCAATTAAAAAGACTGGGATGGATTATACAGAGACTCAGCCAAAGCCAGGGTAAGTCTCTGCTCAGCTGCATCCCTGGAATCCTACCAGAATTTCATACACGCTGTTTACTTTTGAGTATTTAAACCAAATCACGTATCGTTTTAATCAATTTGGTATAAAACACTCAAATGGACAAGGACTTTGGAAGAAGACTACCTTATTTCAGTTTTGATTAAGCTCATTCTATAAAGACTAGACCCATGTAATTAAAGTACTGCAATTTACGATAAAGAAAAACCTCTATGGTTCTCATTCCAATCTTACCTCAACTATTTTCAATGAGATCTAATCTTAGCCTGCCTTTCTTGATCTGTAGCAAGGCAAACACCACTTCCTTATTTCACAGCTCCACCTTATCCGTCTCCCATTCCATCCTCCAGCCCTTCTGCAGTCTTGTTCTCGTAACAGCTCCTTCCATTCATATCTTTCTCTTGGGAGCTACCTTCAACTCCTAAACTTAGTTTCCAGTTTCCATAATGACACATACTGTCCTCAGTCTCCTCCATTCTCCCCCTACAGCATATTTTATTTACAAAGCCTTTCACAGCTGAGCTGTTCATAGCAGTGGCCCATGCCTCTCTGCATATAAACAGATGAATCAATTATCATATTTGCATTAATTATCTTAAAAGCATTAGAATCAGATCCCTTCTTGCCCTTATAGGTATTATCTAGTCTTAGTGCAGTTTCAGCTTTGCGGTGTGGTCAGAGCTGTCCAAGACATAATGGTTGACATGCTTCCAGTCCAGAGAAACCACCTAAACAGATGGACAACCAGAACACAGAAGCAGACTATGCAGCAGCCTCTAATTTAAAATCATTTCTGTCTGCAAAGAAAGCTGAACTCAATGTTATTAAACATTCCTGTGTTTTCATGATGGATATTCTATGAGGAATAATTTTTTAGTGATCACAAATGACATTTACTAATTGGTATGAAACCAAACTAAGTGCTTCATATTTCAAAATAACTAGTCTCAATGGGAAGATCTAACACACACAAGGTGGTTTCTGATAGCTTTCTAAGGTGTTCTGACTTTTCCCCCCCCTTACACACAATGCATAGATGCTAATTCCTTAGAATTTATTTAATATCTACAATTTTTTGACCAGTAAAGCTATCCGTATTCACTGAAAAGCACTATCGTGCTTTATGCACTTAAAACATCATCTACAATGGAAGATTTAGTTTTAACATTTTGTTGGCAACTGACCAAATTAATCAAGATGAATCTTCTAAGAAAAGGGCCAGGAGTGAATTTAAAAATTATCCAGCTGATTCTCATATAAAATTGTCACTAAACAGAATACAAAGATTTTGGCAAACAGCTAAGTGATGATTCACAGCAGAGTGAAAGGATATAAAACATTAATGACTTCTCAATTTTCACCTATTACTTTACCATAAAAGACAGTTATGTAAAAATATTGTTCAGATCAGATGTATTTTCAGGAATACCCATTTATAGAAACTATTTATAAACCACTTTCTTGCACTATCATAAAAACAGGAACAGAAATGATGGGATTAGCAGGGCCACAGAATAATAAATCCCTACAAATAAACACCGGAAAGTGCAGGCTATTTGTTGTGCTGCACTGAAAAGTGCAGTAAAGTACTTGCAAATACTCCATTATCCAGTCACAGATTTTCAGTCTAATTCTGCATTTATGAGTCACAAACACCTACAGGAAAAAAAAAAGAGAAAGAAAAAACCCAGACACATAATCTGTCAATCCACTTTGATTAACTATTTACACAGGCTAGGATCAGTGAAGAATTTTACTTCTACAAAAATATTGTGTCACAGTTGGACATCAATTGCATTAAGCTTCCTAAATTACCTGTATATAGGGCAAGTGCACAATGGCAACGTGATATAAAGCTTTCTATATCACAGCTGAAAGCAGACAAAGTCTGCACAATCCCATAATCTGTTTCTAATTCAGTATACATATTTTAATAAATGCACACAGACCCATCAAAATCTGAAAGATCAGGATCACACAGGACAAATGAGACCACCACAATGCCTATTATTTTCAAGGCTTTGTAACTCAGCAGTAAAAAAATTAAGCCAAAATGTGAACATAAAACCTCGGTTAATTTTAAAGGAAAGCTTATATTTTCCTATGTTTACACAGTATAAGAGATTAGTCTATTAGTTCTATTAGAATGAGTTTCCACCAACAAGTCTTTTTATTCTTTTCCTCTTAATAATCCTTTAAGAAAAGCAGTATCTTTTAAATTAAAAAAAAAAATCTCCTTTCCATATTCTCTATTTACTAGATACTGGTTTCTAATACTTCTAATAGCAATGAACATGACCAACAAATGTTATAAAATATGCCCAGGAACTTTAGTGACCACAGGAAGATTAAACACTTTGGTATTTGAATCCACTGCACATTTTCAGAATATCCCCAGGTAACGCCATTAGACAATGTATTTTAGTGATTAATCACCAGCATTCCAAACACTTATTTTAATTCAAAAACATTCACGTTCATATATATATATATATAATGTATCTACATTAGTATGCATCAGCATAGTGCTGAAACAACTAGCAAGTTTTAAAAGGCAGCGTGAATGTAATGGAAGACCAAAGTGAATCTATCAATCATAACATTACTAGCAGTACCACATTCATGTCATTTTTTATCTTCTGCATACTTTACTAATAACAACAAAGTGCATTTGATGGTGTTTTCTTTAGCAAGGGCACAGAGAACAAGTATCAAGTGACTTTGGATCTAATACATATTCTCATCATGCTTCGCATTTTCCATCTGGAAAATATGGACAGTCCTCCACAACTGAAATGTATGCTAAAGGTATATTATTTAATTATTGCTATATGCACCACCAGTAACTTCTTTTCAGCTTTGTGAATAATTCTTTCCAAGAAGGGAAGCATCTGCCCATGTTTTCTTTAAAAAGAACAACAGTTGGAAACACTTACAAGCTAGATTTTATAGCAAATATCTAATCAACCACAAAAGACAAAATTGCTAGCACAGCATTATAACACATTAAATAATTGTGCAATTTTAGGTCCCAGATAATAAGAACACTGCAGGATATTTAATGGCAAGGCTGAGCCCAGAAATGCATTTTGCCCCAGTGAAAAGCAAGAACATGTATTTTCCCCTCAACAGCTCTCTATACACTTCCTTCATCTCCAACTCTGCTTCTAGAGGAGACACTAGAATCTGACAAATACTTTGACTTTTTAAACAGCTGAAGATTCGTTTTCATTTGAAACTGTTATCGTGACAGGTTTCCATAGTACTTCCCTGCAGCAATGACTGCTTCTGCCTTCTCTATTTCTATTTTAAAAAATAACTTTGAGTAGCAAAAAAAGGGAGATAAAAAAAAGAATGGAGAAAAAAAGCCAAACTACATTGCCTCTCCATTACAGCCAGAGCAGCCGCAGAAAGGAAGCAATACCGAAAGACTCTGCTGTCTCTTCCCCCTTTGCAGATTTAAGTCACAGGAGTACGGGCAAGCTTATTTTTAAAATCATTTTCAACCATGTGAATTCTTGAGTAAGAAGTAATCGCAGCACAGTTAATGAAGTCTGTGAAACAGCAGTTCTTTCAATGGCTTAAGTCTGCTTTTAAGTCATAGGCAGAAAAAAACACTCCATTGACTGGAGTTCAGACTCAGCAGTTTACGATGTGATTTTCAGCAAGTCTGAAGGCCTAAATTCAAAAAACAAGCCGAACCCAGAACTTCCCAAATACACTGTCCACAATGGACTACAGTTATTCTTCCCTTTGACCCATGAATATCACATCCCTTGGGTCTAGACCATCTTTATTCAGTAGATCCAACCCCTCGGCACAAACGAGTTGCCTTGTCTGCACAACTAAACGACAAGCTTGTAAAAGACCATGTAGCGACATGCCTTAGCGCCAAGCCCTTTGGCAGCCACAGCACTGTGCAATCACCCCAGCCCTGCCTGGTGCTCAAGGGCGGATCACCCCCTCCCAAATGAGACACAGGGCAAAGCCCTTTAGGCTTAGGATGACCCTGGCCTTTGGTCCCACTTCCTGAAGAAGTGCTTTAACACTGGTTCACCAGCACCTTCAATTTTTCATCACTAGCGTAGTTAACAAGCAGTCACCCACGCCTAGAAGGAAGCCCCAGGTACTTATGGTCAGGAAAGGTTGTGGCTGGTGAATCCCAGAAAAACCACCCCTAGAAGAGCTGCAAACATCTGCTGAGGTTCATTTTTTGTATACTGACATTCTCTGCTGCAAAGCTCATTCTTAGGTGCTTAATTCACTGAGTGCAGAACCTAGATGACTAAAACGGGATTGCGAACCCCACTCTTGTAGCCCCACACCACATTCCCCACTGCCACAACCCTTACTGTTCATGGGAAGACCTAGGACCATTATAAATCCAGTCCATGATCTCCCTCTCTGGGCCTCTGTTCTTCACCTGCAAACCACAGATGTCGGTACTTCACCTCTGTCACAAAGGTGCTGCAGGGATAACAGCAACGGGAACTGTAAGGAATTCTGGCAATGCAGATTATAGAGTTATCTAGTGTAGAGGGATGGATCAAACTCCAGTAAACTTTCACTAAAAACACCCAATCCCTCAGCTCAAAACAGAAAATACAGAACACCAGAGAATGGCAATAGCATTTTTGCTATGCACATCTGGAAACAATGTGCAGTAAATATGAAACTTGGCACAGGGAATTTCTGGAAGATGCAAAAGGTTTCTCAGTCTTGGTAGTTGCTTTCCTTCTGTGTGAAACTTGGGTAATGTACATGATCAAAAGAGATGTTTATTGATTTATCATGAATACAAAGAACTAATCTGATTAAACGTTGCAACGTAGTACTATCCCTGAATGAACTGATCCATTAAAACACATGCACACATTTGTAACAGCTCACACAAGGACTAGACAATACATGGCAGTTGAGCATGTCAGCTAAATATTGTATTTTTCTAGGTACATAACAGTAAATAAAGCACATGGACTGACAAAAAGTAAAGATATTAAAAGATATAAACATCTATGCACAAGGTCTTTTTTAGGCTCTGCATGAGTTAATAAGACTTCATTTGATGTTAGATACTCACTTTTTGAGAAAATGAAATTAACATTTTATCTTTTACATGATACATACCTAATTTAGGACCTCTAACTATCAAGATAAATATGAAAAAGTAGTGTTAGTTTTCTGGTCAGCCAGACATCCTGAATAGAGATCAAAATGTCATTTAAATCATGGACTGTTGCCAAAATGTCTGATTACTGAAATCCACTGAATTATTTTTTTTTTAATAGAAGTCCAGAGGAATTCCCAGAAACAATCTTCAGTACATAATACTGTCTTTTATCTGTGTTCAAGTGGATCACTAGAATGTCATACACATTTTTAATAATGCTGTCACACGCTAAGCAAGTTAAGATCAAAAAAGTACAATTCCAGTTTCAACATAATGACACTATCGCCAGTGGAGAAAAGGTACAGCTGATAGAAGGGAGAGACTTGGGGAAGTGACAGATGAAGGAAATTGTCTACTGTCCCCTTCAGCTTATTAATATAGTATGATATTGTGTTACTGCAAGTGTTAAGTTCTGTAGTGTACTGACTTTTTTATGTATAAATTTACATTCTGCCTTACAATGTTCTGCAACTCCACTCAACCTACAGAAGTACTATGTCCATCTTCACTGATTGCCAGTATAACTCATATTTCCAAGAAACAACCCCTGCTGTAGAAATTGAAAACCTATTAGGTTATACACGTTAACTACCTTACACAAAAATTATCTACCCATAACGTGTATTTAAAATCCCAAGATGTGAGCTATAGTCTACCCTTTCTATACATCACTCTATTATCTCTACATTTGCATGCAGTCTTCTCAACAGAATCTTATATTAAGCGAGTGAGTGGGTGTGGTGGGTAGAGCACAAATATTTTGAGCGAAATTCCTGACTGGATCCCTTCAAATTATTTGTAGTATCTTAGAAGAGCATTACCCCTCAAAGACTAACAGAGTTTCTCTTTGATTATTCCTAACAATTTGTGCAGAGCATTCCTTAGACATGCACACATGCACAGAGTCCCAGCAAACCACAAACGTATGCACCCTATTTCAACCTAATGCTCTAATTTAAAAGCTTCAGTAAACACCAACTCACAGTTTAAACATACAGATTTACATATGTTTCTGAAGGACTAGCATTATTGAAACATATACTTTTACTTCAGAAAATAAATTATTCAAGTTTGGGTCTCTACATCACTCATCAATAGAGTGTCCTTTTCTCAGAAACCATTTTCTGTTTCAAAGAGCATAAAATCTTCCTTGCTCTACTTAACAAATGCTCTACATAATACACATTTCATCAGTCCAACCAGCAATTATTTTAACATTTTTGTCTTCTTAATTTAAAACCTGACATGTTTTTTCTCCAGCAAATTTTCATTTATTAGTTCTTTTAAAAAATTTATTCATCTTCTATCCTACACAAATGTTATCTTGATTTCTCTTGTGGTTTGTTTATCCCAGCCACCCAATGATGACCTCGCAGGTAAGAGGGCTCCAGGTAACAGTTAAAGTCATCATTCAGATTGTCAGCATTCTGACAAACCACAATGATTGCCTCTTTTTTTTTTGCCACCTTCAAAGCATGCTGCTGGCCTATGTACATGAGAGAGCAAACCGGTATTGAATGTCCTCGCACTCACATCAAGTAGTGTGGGAAAATAACGGAAGATTGGCAAGGAGGATTGTCAACACGCTCAAGTGTTGCAGCTGGGGTGTAGACAAACACATATATCATACTAACCATTGGTTAGCCCTGTGTGCTTGACAAGTAGAACATCTGTGTTTAGCTAACATAGGCCTTGTGATAGACTTACAGGCACCCTATGGAACATGCTTGAGACTCCTGCCCTGCTGTGGGAAAGATCAAAGCACAGTGGTAAACTACACCTGCGTGAATTCCTGATATACAGGAGAAAACAGCAGGCTCAAAATTCTCTAGCAAGGACTGAGCTCTGTGGTGCCTGCGTTCCCGCTCGTGTGCCTCTGCTTGGGTGCTGCTTCGGAGATTCCCCAGTTCGCAAGGTAATGAAAATAAATTTACTCTTTGCATTTCAACCACAGTTTTGTGGTTGTTCCTGCATCCTGCCTGTGCCAGCTCACACAAGTAGCGTGCCAACAAATTCACAAACTTATCAGAGTGTGAAATACAGTGTTATCAACAAGGTGATTTACTTTGTTTACAGTATCAAGTATTTTCCATTAGTGAAACTTCAAAGCCATTAAAAATGCGAGCGTCCTGTCAATTGTAAATTATAAAGCAATAGCAGGGATGCCCAGCCTTTTTGGCTGGGTGGGCCACTTGCCTTTGTGCAAGTGCAGGAGAGGGCCATAGGCCATGTTCCCTACTCTATGAGAAGATTACAGCACGCATGCTCGTAGTGTTGTGTGTGTCAGAGACATGACTCATGCTGGAGAGCTGGCTCTCACATATATTCACATGAACTATCTCGTATGTGTGCATCCACTGCAATCAGGGTGCTGGATAATCTGTTCAAGTGTCAGTTCCAGGACACCATGTCATCCAACTTTTCCAAGAAGCTACTAAATTTACCACACAGATTGGAAAGATCTTAAGAAGCAGTTCAAGTTTACTCTCCTTCTCTAAAAGAACTGTATCTACAGCTAAAAATACAAACATCTAGCAAAAAGTTACCCAAACTGTTATTCGTAAGTCTAGTTTTCATTGCTCCCTGCTTGAATACCTCAGGTTAGTCCACGTCCTTTTTGATGTGTTGAATTCACTACTAGAACCCACAGGGCTGAGTAGAGGACAAGGGTCACTCCGTATGAGTAGAGCACAGGGATTACTCTGTGTTTAACAACTTACACTTCTGTTTACACCTCCCAGTACAATATTCTCCTCCTTTATATCTGCTTGACATGGCTGACATTCAGCCTGTAACTCACTATAACCTCAAAATCCCCTTCTGCAGGTCTAATATCCACACAGCTGTTTCTACTATATACCCATGCTTTTCTTCCCCTTTTCTTTTTCTTCATGCAGTACCTTACACTTGTTCCTTTTTAATAGCATCCTATTTTTTCAAATCAATTTCTCAAGATCATTCTGAATTCAAACTCTGTCCTTATAAGACCTCTTAATCCTTCTTAGATAGGTGCAGCCTGTAAATTTCGTAAGTATGTTCTGTATTCCATCATCCGGATCATTAATGCAAGCACTGAATAGTGCTAGCCTGGGGCAAATCCCTGCAGAAACTCACTTGATACATTCTTCTATTTTAGAAGGGAATCAACACTGTGTATGGCTTTCCAAACTGTTCTGCATTGATCTTGTAGCAGTTTCATTTAGATTATCCTTCCTCAGTTCGAATTTGAAAATGCCACAGGCGAAAGTATTACACACAAAATATCTGACCCCACCTTTTACACCTCTGTCCACTAAACTGATCACCCTTCAACAGAAGGAAACTAAGCTGGTTTGACAGGACTCGCTCTTGAGAAATCTGCGCCAGTCATGAAGTAGATTCACGCACACGCACAGTTATCAGGCACGTCTGGGACACCAAGTAAGTGCGTGAGTGTGTGTCTGTGTTTATGCACACAACATAATTAAAAAGTCTGTGCATAGTAATGTACTGGGGAAGCACTCGAGACCATCATGAAAGACACTAGCACTAGCCATAGGAAGCAGGATGGACCACCACACAGCTTGGCATGCAGCGAGTTCTCAGAAGCAGATATCATGTTGGGCCAATTGTCCTGAGGGGCTACAGGTGGCTCGCAGACTAAAGGCTGGTTGCCACTACAGTACATCATCCTTAGCACATATATCAGCTGCTTAAAATTTGTAACCTAAAGAACTATGTTGAGGTGGAATATTCTGTGGAAGGAGAACATTGCCTTCTGATCACCTCATGAAATTATCAGAGAAGTACTTCCCTTTTCCAGAGAGAATAAACTACATATCCTCTTCCAGCATCCAATCCCTTCTTTGAAATCCAAAGTAGATAGCCTCTAAAACTTGACCTTTTAAAGATTAAATGTGGTAGCTGAAAAGTTCTAGAAACAAAGGTTAAATCTTTGAACTGTCAGTACCTTAGTCTTTCTCATATTACACATTCCTGTGACATGTTACCATTTTTAAATGGTATCTTATGTATTTTAAAAAAGCTGTTAAAAGGAAAGTTAAAATTCAATCAATACATTTAGGAGGCTGAAAGATTTATTTGTTACTTCAGAAAGGCATTTGATTTCAGAAACATAAAATATTAACATAGCAACATGACTGGGAATGCTAGGAGAAGTATTTAAAAGATTTGTTACCCTCCAAGATGCATTCCAAAATTAAGGGTGCTACACTAACTCCTGATTATCCTAATATCTAATTGCTGACACTCTCCAGTAACATGACTGTTTAGTGGTAAAGTGGTAAAGGAATACTCCGCTACCTGTTTCATCAATATGGTTAGTTTCACCCATCACCTAATACCCCATATTGCTGCTAATCATTGTAATAACCCCCCATGTTCAGTTTTTCATCACTGACTGCTTGAATTGATCTCGATTATTTTGAGGAAGCTGATTTGCACAGTGAAAACATAGAAGAATGCAAAAATGCCCACAGTAATAAATGAAAATTGGGTAATCAATCTCATGTAGGAAGCAGCTGAGCTCTTTCTTTCAGAATCACAGAATGGTCAGGGTTGAAAGGGACCTCTGGAGATCATCTAGTCCAACCCCCCTGCCTGAGCAGGGTCACCTACAGCAAGTTGTACAGGCTGGCATCCAGGTGGGTTTTGAATGTCTCCAGAGTGGGAGACTCCACAGCCTCTCTGGGCAGCCTGTTCCAGTGCTCTGCCACCCTCAAAGTAAAGAAGTTCCTCCTCATGTTAAGATGAAATCTTATCTATTCAGGTTTGTGCCCGTTACCTCTTGTCCTAACAGAGTGATAGCCTGGTCAGAAAAGTCAGCTGCTGCTAAGCCACTACTTCCTCCAGCTGACAATCCTGAAAACCCAGCCATTGCACGTCCATTCTCCTCAACACATGTATTGTCCCTGTGTATCTGAAGTCCCTACACACATCTGCACCCTGTTACACTGACTCTAACAGGAAAAATTGCTTTGCTATCTGTCAAAACACTAGCATTGCATTTTTTCAGGAGTACATCCTCAATGGACGGTGGGTACGTCTATATTACAACGAGCTTCCATTACTGATGGCAAAGAACAAATGATGAATGTTTTCTGCCTTAAAAAAACCCCAACAATCTAACAAATAAATTATTGGATAGGTTAATCTTTTTTTCATTTTTCTCGTTTTTTGGGGTTTTTTTTTAATTATTTAAATCAAATTGCATCTCCTCTACAAAAATGTCCTTTAGCTCTTGGAGATTATACACACAGTTGCAGGAGTTCTTCAGTCATATATGTCATACTCCCCTTTGACTTTAAAATCTACAGTAACTCACAATTCAGTCTTTTTTAAACAAAACTCTTTTATAGCCACATATGTTTTCATTAATAAGGGCGGAGACAACCTTAATTTGAAGGAGGAGCGATGGAAGTCATATGATTACATTGCAAAGTTGGAGCAGGAAGGCACATACATGGTACATTATTCAATGTTAATTTGGTGTGAAGACTAAAGATCCCTTCACATCAGCAATATGGTGTGTCAGAGTTTATTACTTCCAGATAATTTATTATAGTAATTCCTCACAATGTCCATACCTGACCCTGGATATAGTACAGGAATCTGAACAGATTTTTGCTCTCCACTTGTCTTTTAAAAAAATTTTGTCCAAGCATTTTCTAATAAAGCCATGCCGCATTTAAAAATACAATTAAAACAAAACACCCTGTACAACATAGTATTTAAATATCTTTACATTCAATAGAATTTGTCCTTCACAAATATAAACTAGTTCCTATCAAACTCAATTACAGCTGATGTCAAGAAACTTCCTCCTCTGGTAAAATGCAAGAAGAAAACCCATACATTTCCCAGAAGTTTGGGGGGTTTTGCTGCCTCTTCTCTACACAGCGTCTCAAAACACTTTGTCTTCCCAAGGTGTTAAGAAAAAGGAAATCCAGGGCATATACATGACCATTTGTTTCTGTGCCTCTGGTAACTTATCTCAGATTCAGATGAATCAGAAATAAGCTAAAAATATTGGTTATCACAGAAAAAATACCTAATACAGTCTTTCATGTTTTAGCATTTCAGAGTAAGAGCCTGAAATAGTATTCCACCCACACTCAAAAAATTGAAGATATGCAAAAATTCCCACGTGCAACTTTATTATCTATTATTGAAGTGGGAAAATGACAACATTGGCAAAATTTTGCCATCTTTGGTAATAAAGTAGGAAAGCAAATGAATTGGCTTCAGTCCGGAATCTTCTAGTGAACAGCTGTGAAGGAGGAGGCAAACAGCAGTATCCCAAAAGCCAAACTGAAAAAAATGAGCCATTGATTGAGAAAAGGTAAAAAGAGTGCCCAATTCTCTTTGGCTTGATACTAAAAGGGCAAAACAAAGAAAAAATAAATGTAACTTATGTACTAATTCTGATGACATGTTGCTGCTTGTTACGAGGCTGGATTAAGACAAATAACATAAAGCCTTACCACAAAATTAAATAAAAGCTATGTGCTTTAATCCTTGGCCTTTTTTCCACTGAAAAGCCTACCATAACCATTCACTATAACCATAGATTATATTTAAGTACACCTTCAGCTGTTCATGACACCTTCCTTGCCTTCTCTCTCTTCTAGTTTATTTTTACTAATAGTCAACTAACCAGACAAAACAATTTCTAATTATTCCAGAGAAAATTAAAGGTAAGTGAAAATACAAGATTACTTTTTAAACTCTCTAGTCTTTCTTTACTTACTAAAGAACACTTCTTCAAAAGGTAACAGATTCTAAAGAGAGTGCACTGTGAAATACTTCTGAAGGGCATGCAAAAAACACGTCTCCTGAGAAAGTCTACAGCAGTCATGAATAACAGGCAAGAAGGACCAAAATGTGAAAAGAGAGTAATATGGTTTTAGTGGATCCTTTCAGCCTTCATGTGTGTATATTTGTGAAACCATGCATTCCACAAATCTTCTCTTGCAGCTTTTGAGAAAATAAGCAGCTCTGCTTTGCTTTGCTTTCTACATCCTCATACCACGTGTGGGTCTATGGTAGAGCAGTAATTAAATCAGTTCTCAAATTTAGGATCCTCTGCCTACAGCAAATCAGAAATTATATTCTTCTCCAATGCACAACTGGCTTCACAGATTCTTACTAAACATCAGATCGATGTCAAGGGAAAATCATCAAGTATCTCTTCCTCTTCAAGCCATAGAGAATGCTCTAATGGCTGGCAGACTTTTCCCTTGACAGGAATATTTCTCAAAGATCAATAGTGTTAATCTTTGTAGGATTTCACCTTAGTCTTCCTCCAGACTGCTGGCAAGGGCGTATTTCACCCTGCCAGTTCCCTGACATACAGATATCTGAATTGTAGTCCTGACTGTGGCACATCTCCTCAGGATAAAATGCCCTAGCTCTGCAGAAGTCAGTTAAGTGATTTAATGGTCTCTCTGGACTTGGTTCTATTTCACTGTGTTATAGTAAACTGATCCATTTGAATTGTTCTATTAGTACTGCTGATTGGAAGTTAAGTGTGAATCAAACAATTTTGGTCAGGAACAAACAATCTCAAAAGATTAACTAAGACTATTTCTCTAAAGTTGGCTTTAGCCAAATAATAAGCATATAGTAGAGCATTTTCAAGTTGTCTCACACTATAATTTTTTTGGCAGAATTCTAGAGGCGAAGCTTTACACTGAAATCATCAGTGGTTGAACTTAAAACAGCCCATTTAACAGCATGGTTAACCACAGCCCATTAAAAGGTTTGCTACTGAACAGTGCTTTTGCACAGTTAGCTCTTCGGGGGTTTTTGGGGTGGAAATATGTGGGATATTCACAAACCTCTAACTATTACAAGAAATAATAAAGATTTGATTAGGATTTCTGACTGCAGCATCAGTTGGTCTACTATCAGACCAACTGAGACAAGTTCTGAATATATTTAAAACACAAGAGGTTTACTGAAAAGCAGCTATCAATAATTATTTAACACCAAAACACAGTCTAAAGCACGGAATACATTCAGTCAACAGGCTGTGAGAGGGTGAAGAGAGGGAGGACTGCTCTACAAGCCATACATACATACAAAATAAATGAACTGTAGAAACATGTAAGCTTTTAACCACCCCACAGCAAGCTGTCTTGTAACTTCTGTCTATGCAGAAACACATAAGTAGCTTTAAGCCAAAGAAACAACTACATACAGTTTAACTTTTCAAGCTGTAAGAAGATTAATAAGCAAATAAAGGCTTCTTAGTTATGCAAACACAACACCCCTCTAACCTCTAGCTTACAGAAGTCAGTCACACACTGTAATCATGCTGTCATCTGTAATCACTCACAGCTTCCCAGCCATCCCAGGTACAGGTCTGACCCTCTTGACAGATTCTAGATCCAGATTTTGATTTACAAATGGGTTTCTCTCCTCCAGGCCTTCTATCTATTGACTAAGCCCTGAGAAAAAAAAAAAAAAAGTATGACATTCTTCACATATACAGGATAGCCACAGAAGCAGTGGCTCTGTTGTTTGCAGTACAATGATGTTTGTTTGGACAGTTGTCAATTAAGAAGGGTTTAGATATTTTGCTCGTTCTTTACCCATCTGATCCTTGGTATCCTTCCAGACTGTCCTGGTTTGAGGTAAAACAGAACCAATTTTGTTCAGTAACTTTGCCTCTTAGCTGGGCCTCTTCTAACTACTGAAATTAACAGCGTATTGTGCAGACAATGTTCACTCTCTCAGAGTGATAAGACCAATTGTTTATAGCTGATGCCCAGGCATGGTGTGCAGAGAGGCTCCTGCTTATACTTACTACTATAACCCCCAAGGCCAAGCACTTTTTTTTTATTTGCCCCGTTGGAGGGTCGGAAGCGGAAAAGTGTAAAGGGGTCCCACCTGCAGGGAGGAGCAGACAGGACAGCTGACCCAAAACTGACCAACAGGGTGTTCCATCCCATCTGCCTCACGTTCAGTGTAAAAGCTGAGGGATCAAAGGGTCAGCTCCCTCTCTTCTTCAATGGCCGGCATCTGAGAAGGACTTTGTTCATCTGCCTTTGATCCCGATCCCGAATGCAGATCCAGAATCCAGTTCCCATCCGTCACTGAGTCCAGTCTGGGACTGCCCCAGTGCCAGCTGGTGTCGTGATTGTCATCCCAGGAGCTTGATACGGTTTTGTATATATTTCATTATTTCCTTTTATTTTATTATTAATATTTCATTAAAGTAGTTTAGTTCCTTCTAAACTCATAAGTCTCCTTTTCCCTCTTCTGCCTCTCTCTTTGAAGAGGGGTAGAGGGGACCATGTCGGTCCCATCTGGGGTCCCCCAGGTGCCCAGCAGGGGATTTGGCCTAAACCACGACACAGACATTGATACTAATATTATAGTTCTAGAGTATCAGCTCATTTATCATCGATCTGAACAAAAATTCACTGATTATAGTAATTTAGGCTTATTTTCTTTTCTGAATTAAATCCTGGTTCATAAGCCTCTTCCCTGGAGAGGGATCTGTTAGCAAAATATACTACATAGCTGGCCTTTGCGTTCACCCTGCGAGTTAAAAAGAAGTGTTGCAGAAAAAGAAAAAAAAGGTTTTATCGTGAAGAGATGAAGTGCACAATCTACACTATTTCAAAAACATACCTTTCTAGAATGACAGACTACAATTTCTTATTTTTTTGGCAAACTTAAGACAAACTATGGCAAGGATTCCTATGATCTGATGTCAGCCAAAAAAAAAAAAAAAAATCCTCCTTATTGCCTTACTGACTTGTCCTGTTTCTCTAGGGAGGTGATGAATCCTTGTTCGCTCTCCTTGTTTGCTGACAGAGCACATAAGGCAGCATTGCAGAAATTATGGGTTCTTATTGATCATTTGAACTTTGGTTGTTGAATCATTACATAAGGGAAAATGCTTGTGTCTGTCTACATACAAAATCTCAAGGACAATAAAATATTCTTTAACCTTCCCAGGGATCAAAGGATGATTTTATAATCTAAGAATAAATCCTAAAACACACAGGCTTCTTCTCCGGGCCTAAGAGTTGTACAGTCCTATGCATCCATTCCAAATCAGCAATGAGCGTTGAAGGAATAACTCTAATCCTGATGTAGTACGGTAAACTATACTATATAAGGTATCATCTTTCACCCTGCAGTGATGATAATGACCGAGCAATTCTTGTACTAAAGGATCTTGTTTTGGCTGAAGCATCGGTAAAGGGCTGAGTTTCATCAGTATGCATTAAGACGACTCTCCAAGGAGATTTATACCCCACAACATAGCACGTTTTTCATTAAGGAAAACTGAAAATAGCATTTTCAATGTTCAGCCTTGTTTCTATTATATGTTTTAAGTCTTAACGTTGCCTTTAAAAGGGCTCAAGATGGTACAAAAACCAGCTGGACCTCAAGCCAAAAACCCCTATAATTTGCATTTGTTCAGAGTCAGATCCATTATCTTATATGGCTACAGACTAAAGGAATACCTATTTTCTTACACTTCATTCAATGTCAGATAGCCTATGCTAACAAAAACAATCATCAAACTGTATGTTTAGCACACAGATTCTCACCTTTTGCAGAATTTTATGACTTCACAGCTCCAAACGTCTGGCTTCAAGCTAATTAACCCTAGGTTGGCCCTACACAAATTTTCACATAATTCCTCACAACACCTCTGAACTTCATGGAATTGTTCTGACAGCTAATATGATAACCCTTTTCCACAAAAACTCTAAATGAGGTACTTCATGTAACTTTCTTGGGGGAATAAATACTTGTTTGGGTCATTTGCAAGACAGAGGGCATAATTATGTTCAGGTGTTGTTTGCTTGCTTTTTCAAGCAAAAAAAGCAGAGGCAAAAGATTTTGTAATAAAAGGGCATGACCTTTCAGCGACTTATATCAATATAAACTCAAATAGGCAGGATCAGGTTCCAACTGATTCCTAAAAGGGAAACATTTGGGCTAATAATAGCTATTTCCTGTGACAATGTCATTTGGATAAACAGTGTGACATCACTTATGTCATATACAAGCACACAGCTGAGGTTAACTTGCAGCAGTCAGCAACTGAGGATGAATTTTATATATATGCATAACTTAAAGTGCCTTTTTATGCTTATTTTTCATGAGAACAAATTTGGTCAGAAGATAACTGAGAACTCACGATTTCTCTGTTTATTTGAGTGCGTTATGACGGTTATTTATGAAAGGGAACCTACTGAACCGAGTACTGGGTAACCGCTATTAAATTCCTAACCTTGAAGAATTTAACAAAATTACTGCATTACTCAGTTAAACTGTAATCTCTGGGCACTTAAGCTATAACCAAAAGTCATCTTTCACTGACCTCTTGGCACCATGTATGCTAGCCAAGTCTTGGCATTTATGGGCATATTAAAGCATGACAGATTTTTATTTTTAAAATAATGCCATTGTTAAAATATTGCTATCTTAATAAATTGTCTAAGAAGTTAGTAAAGCAAAAGTAATTCACCTCCTGATATTGGTAAAATATAAATATGTATATATTATATAAAAAATATAAAAATATTGATAAAATCCATTATTTTCCTCCAACCTAGCAAGTTGTCATATATAAATGTGCCTTCACATTGTTGTAAAGGTCATCAATGCCCATGAAACAGGTAATAAGGACTGAAATGCTGTTGAAGATCTCCTTGAAAAAGGTAAATTGCAGAATATACAAGAATACTTCCATGTGAACACCTTACCACAACAACACCATTTGGATTTTTCAGTACTTCACTGTTTTCAAGAGACAAAACACATATTGGCATGTCCCTGTTCCTAAACGCAGGCATATGTAGTCTAATATTCTCATGACCAAAGAAGTTAATAGTGGTTAACAATTTTTCTTCTAAAGTTTCTTACAAAAATAATGATAATGTAATTTTTGTTACTCTTTTTGCATTTTTGGAGTTCTCTAGTATTACAGAAAAAGCAGAGCAATAGCAAATGAGTATTACAACTGAGCGTACTTTATTTTTAAAGCTAACTGTAGAAATAATTAACCGAAGCTCCTCATGACACAAAAGCATTGTCAAGCCTCTACAACACACCAGTGATTTCCTGCACTTTCTTGTGCCCTTTACTGAAATTCTTCTAAATCCTATTACTGAGACAGAGTGAGTACAGTTTAGAGTATTCTGAATTTGACATTATTCCCAATTTACATAATTACATTAATATCTTCTACATCCCTTTATTTTGATTTTTTGAAAAGTTGATGTATTTTCTCCAACATTTTCTTCAGTAACTTAGAAAAAAATAGAGAAAAGAGAAAAGAGAAAGAAAGAGAAAAAAGAGAAAAAAAGAGAAAAAAGAGAAAAAAGAGAAAAAAGAGAAAAAAGAGAAAAAGAAAAGAGAAAATAAGAAAAGAAAAGCAGCTTCTCAACAACATTTTTAATTTTTTTAATTGTTTCCTCAACTGGTAGGACCAGTAATCTTTGGTTTTGTGTTAGCTTTGGGCTTATGACAACCTTCAGGAATGTGTTGCTGCTTACTGTACTTTTAGATAATTGCTGGTAAAAAACTTTAACCTTCATTATTTCTACCACATTTCTCCGTGTAACATGCACAAATTATGTAGGGATAGACATACTCTCTAAAAATACAAAGTTTCAATTAGCAGGAAATCAGTTTTCTAAAATAGTTTAACAGAGTCATAGCTATAAGTAGAGATAATTTTTGCTGTCATAAGCTCAAGAAATGGACTGGTTTGGTGCAAAGATTTCAAAGTCAAAGAATGAAAATCCTCTGGAAAAAAAAAAAAAAAACCAAACAAAAACAAAATCCCAAGGAAAACCCTACCAGTTGCCCACCCGCTTTTTTGTACGGCCTATGGACTAGGATCCCCTCGCAAATTTTGACCTGCATGATTAGACGGAAAAAGCAGAAAAAGAAATAAATGTGACTTGAACAATTCAGGGCACAAATCACCTGATAAGAAGATGAGGATTGTCACATAGCAACTGCCCACCCAATCCATTACCCGGCCTCCAAAGTGGTGACTTCCAGAAAACAAAAACAGAAAAACTATAATGACTCATGGCTACATCCCACGGGGTAACATGAAGCTCTTTCAGAATGCACACACTTCCACATCCAATTTAACAGCTGGTCAGAAACTGTCTTCAACTATGTGAATTTTTAAAAAAGTTTCAGAGCAGATGATGTTAGTTCCATTTTATCATTCCATTTGGTTGTCAAGAGAACCAACTATAGTAGCCCACAAAAATGATTGCTCCCACTTCTTAATTGAATGTGCCCGGCTACGTACAGAAGTAAAAGACTAGAACAGGTAGAATAATATGCTTACTAGTTAGCAAGTGATCCAGGCTTTTCATAAACGCTTTAATTTATTACAGAAGAATTCTGCTACACATTTACAGCTGATGTGTAAGCCACCTTAGAAAATGTACAACTTCAGCATTGTCAAAAATTTGTTTTCTTTAATCTATCTGATTTACAGGAGCTGTATATACATAAGTATTAATTCTGATCTTAAAATAACTGTCAGCAGCGGGGGCTGAAGAAGAAGAGAGCTCACTGATTCATTGCAAAATATATTAAGGAGTACTATTGTTCTCCATGAATGATATAGGTTGTAAATGTTTTCACTATCCAAGTTGTAGTACTTTAAGAACACATTTTACATTTAGTGATTGCAAGTTTATTAATTACAGTATGCTCCACTAATTATGTCCAGAAAGTACCTTAATTACCAACCTACTTGAGCAAATTCCCAGAAACTTGAGCTGACATCCAAACAAGACATTAAGGAGTTTAGAGCTCTCATATAACAAAGTCATTAACACTGGAGGTATTCTGTAATTAGCATTTCATTTCTGTTCTTCAAAACTGGACCGTCAAACAGCACTGTAATATTAGATAGTCTTATTGCTACAAAGTAATAACTTATTTACATTTGACTGCACAGTTAAATTACCTTTTGATATGCACAAGGAAATTTTAATATGGTGCTAAATAATAGCCAAGATGGCTTTGTCAGAAACAACTCATGCCAAACCAAAGTAATTTATTTCTGTGACAGAGTAACGTACTCTTGAACGTGAGATATAATACGTTTTGATCTGAAGCAAGGCTGACACTATTTTAAGTGACTTTGTCTTAAGTAAGCCAAGAAAACATGGTCTACATTGAACTCCCATGAGACGGACATAAAGAATAGGGTGGGATAACCCTACTCAAAGAGTATTTATATGACCCACTTCAAAACTGAAAGCGTATGACAGTCAAACACCTCTGTCTCCCATTGTCTGTCCTCACTCTGGTACTATTCAACATTCTCACTTACGGTCCTGAAAATGGCAGAAGAGGTGACAGGATTATTAAAATTTGCAGATGACAATTAGCCATGATGGCATACAGCTTACACAGGTGGACAGCCTTAGAATTCACACAGCAAAACACTGTAGTCTGTACAAACTGAAATGTCATATTAAGGCATATGGAATATGAATTCCACTCACAATCAGCATGAGGTCTCTCTGGTTTAGGGGCATATATTTAAAAAAAAAAAAAAGGTTTCTGTCTTTAATTAAAAATTTTAATACAGTGCCGGCATCACTAGTCTGAAATTTTATCGCAACTGAGGGATATAAAAAAAAGGCTACCTTTCAACGTTACTGGCTGACTGCTACGATCTGCCTAGTGCTCCAACCTGTTTCACATGTGACACTGCTGCAAAATGTATTCAATGATGCTAGGCAAATGTGTATACATGCTTATGCTACAGTTTGCGTGAAAACTCCTTGTGACTTCAAAACAAGAACAATTAGAACCCACAGCGACAAAATTCAATAAATTCTAAGTTAAAATAACATTCTTAGCGCTTATGTACAATCATACACTGTGCCAGGTTTTCACGAATTCTATGTCAAAGTCTTCACTGCTATGAACCTGCACAGCATTTTTTGGCTACAGAAGACGTGCTAGTTGATATCAATGAACAACTTGGTCTAATGCATGAGCTGAGGACAATAACTACAACCTTAACTTCAATTTAGCCCCCTCCAAAAGAAACCCACAAACCTAGAGGTAGAAATGAACACTAAAAAATTATGACAAATAATATTAGTTGCTTGATCGTGCCCAGAATCTGCAGAGCAGTAGTATGAATGGCCACTATTTAGTGGTCAAGTTCTTTATTGACTCATGCTTTGTGTAAAATTACAGCAACTTCAAGACAGAGGCCTACAAGATGAAAGGAAGAACGGAAAATGGATTCTGAACTCTAAACCAAAACAGAAATTAGCTTTATCAGACCACTTCTGTATGTATAAAAGATTCAAAGGGATTGTTGACAGAGATCCTCAACTAAAATGGCTTTAGGAAAACTACTGCAATTACAATTCACGTCCTCATCCATTATTAAATTTCAGCTGTTATCCCCCTAGTATTTTCCCTTGTTTGAATGACACATAAACTGTGAACTTAACTACCATGAAATATAAATAAGGCTACAATGTGTTACGGAAAACAAAGATGCAAACATCCCGTATAGAAATTGGAATGCATAATAGTATTATGTGTGAAAAACATGACAGTGTTTTAGAACACTTAGTACTTTTACCTGGGGCACACTGTATTTACTAGTATAATTTTCAAGGAAAAAAAAGGGAATTAATCACTCGTTCATAAAAATTGTATACAGATGCAATGGAAATAGTCTTTACAGGAAGAGTTTAGTGTGTGAGAGAAATTATATCTAGGCACCGTTATTTATCAAGACGCAAGTTCCCTCCTCCACATAAAACTATCAAGGCACAATGTATGAGGTGCTTCCAGTGTGGGGAAAAAGACTTCAGTTGTAGACTAAAGAACTAATCTAAAGTCTAAATTTTAGTTACAGTTAACAACCTAACATTTTTTAAGCATTCTTATCACTTGTTTAAGAATTAGGAAAAAGAAACTGTGAACAGAAGTAAAAGCTATCCTAAAATTTACTTTCTTTGAAGAGAAAATCCCAAAGATGTTCTACAAAATCGTAAGATTTCTAAACTGAATAGAGAACATAATTATAAATCAATTTGCATTTTAAAATAATATGCATGAGATCAATGTTCAGATGTTCACAGGCCAGAGCATAATTTCAACGATCCACTTTATTTTTGCAGCAGCTTTGCTGTGTCAACGACCTCAGAGCAGACACTACTTTATTTATACAATTTCTTTTAAAAGTCAAGACTGGTCAGTCCAATAAAAGTTAACTAGTTATCAAATCCCCTGCTTTAGAATGTAATTTGCAGCTCGTAATAGTTATTATTCCTCATACCTTACAATTCACCACATAATGAATCTAAGTCTGTGTCCAGCACTGCACAGGTCAGACTACACGAGCAAAAGGCTTCTTAGCTCACTGTAGAAGTCTATGAATTCATTAATTTTATGATTCCTTTATAACCTGCACTGAAGCAACATAAACTCACACAGTGATGCTTTCCCACTGTGCTGTATATGAGAACACTGTCAGAGGGTCTCCATGAAGAATGTTACTTGGTATTAAGGAGGAAAATATCCTTGATCATGAGGTAGGTTAAGTTTAATTCTAAGGTGTGGTGGAAGTGCTGATGCCTGGCTAAATTCAGGGGAGTAAATTTTCCAAATGTACAGAAGAATGGCAAGACAGTAACTGAAAAAGTCTTCAGTATGAGGAAAAGCTGCTTGTATTTATTTGTAGAGAACTTTGAAACTCAGATTCCTAGTTAGCATTTTAAAAAGGGATAAAACAAGAGTCAAACAGAAAGACAGACAGAATAAAAAAGACCTCATGCATTAACATCTCCTTAGGCAGAAAAAAAATCTGCAGCAAAAAGCAACTGAGTAACATTAATATCATACAAAAAATTTCTATTGGGTGATACATATGTGCTTCAGGAACGTGGTTTTCAATATGCAGTACCAAAAAAAACCCCAAGTTTAATAATAAATAAATACTGACCTAGATCTGAATACAAGAAAATCCATCATCTAACACTAATAACAAAGAACAAGGTGACTTAGGCTTTCCTCAAATAAGTCGGTGCTTACATCCCAATAACTGCAAAGATAGCAACACTAAGCAGTAATATCCAAACCTTCTACAATACTAACCAAGTACTGCAAGACAACTACATTTTTTTGGACAAGAAATCAATAGGATTTCAGAACAAGTCTCCAGGGAAGAGTAAAACCTGCAGTGCAGGAGAACATATGGCACCCTCCCATCCTCCTTGCTGGTAACTCCTACTCCGGCACACATTCCTCCCCAAATGCATATACATTTTAGCTTTGCTCACATCCAGTGCTTGAGGAGGGAGGGGGAAAGATGGAGTGCAGTTCACCTTCCAGCTTCCCTTCTTCCCCTCTCCTGGAAGGACACAGCTGCACAAAAATAAGCACCATCTAAGCTCTAGAGAGGGAATACGTACCTGTACCCCATAACAGTTGTTGCATGTATGCTTTATGATCAAAGAGAGCAGAATGAAAATATCAACACACTGCCCATCTAGCTTGTGACGTGGGCACACGCTCCCATGCTTACATTCCTTAAGACTAACAGAGGCAGCAACAGTAGTACACGCTTCAGCATGGTTCAGCAACCAGAGTACAAGGGATATATTTTGGCATGAACTAATTCTGGCTACCTTAAAGAAAAAACTATCATGACCATCTTTGCTACTGTTCTATCTCTGTTACGCTGTACAGATGCTCCCTAAACTGTGGGCTTCTAAAACCTATGCTCAGGTACCTCCTGAGTAGTCCTGTTTTCCCAACAGTATTCACCGAGGAATACATCACTCCCTGCTGAGTTATAAAGCCTTTCGCTCTGGAAAGCACACCATATACGGGGCAAAATTACATGTCTGAAAATGTATCAGGTGCACCTGCAAAAATCTGCACATTTGGATGCATGAGATCTCTTAAAAAATTACTGTGCTTTCCTTTCTTCTGCAGTTCCAACATGTTTACCCAGCAGAGGTGCTGGACTTGCCTCAGGATTGAAGATACTGATTATTCACTTAATTGCTCAATCTTCACCTTATTACATAAAGACATACCACACTTTGTTAAAGGGCTTGTAAAAGAGTTGCTATCAAAATTCTTCAAAGTCCATTTAATGAAAACTTGAGGATTTTTACCATATTATAAAGCTGCATCAAGTGTAGAAAGGTAAGATACAAATTTAACTTCATCAGTTTAATAAAGTATCACACACATATAAACTGTTACGAAACCCAGAAAATGAGCAGCAAAAGCAACGTCTCCCTTTTTTTGCTGTTTTTATAACATAAAGCTGGATTTTGTGCTATTTGTTGCAGCTGTCTTTTTTTTTTTTAATTCAGACTAGTAAATATAAAGCAGCACCTTGTCAGAACAAAAACAATAAAGGAAAAAATGACAGTTTAGATAGCGATGGATTCTCTGAGAAAGGCATTAAAAGAAGTCATGGCACAAAAATATTTGTGGAAAATCAGGCACAGTTCTCAGTTAATAAAAGCTTAATGACTTTAAGGACTAAACTATTTTCAGTTAAGTATGTATAGGAGACATAGTTGCAGTAATATTATTGTTTACTGAAGTTAATTCTAACTCTTCCCAAATAATTTTTTTAAAAAGGCAACAATCCTCAATTAGGTATTAGAATTTCAGCCAAACACATTACTAAACCCTTGTAATACCATATGCATCACATTAATATTACATGAATTATTGAAGATTGATTAAATATGCATGTGTCTATCCAAGCAGGTTTTTCCTCAAAATGCAGTCTCCCGCTTTCTGCTATTTTCAATATTTGTTTAAAGTCAGTGCTTTTTAGCCTACGCTTCATATCAACTAATTATGAATTCCTTACACCACAGCGTACTACCTGCCACCGAGGGAAGGGAAAAGGGAAGGCCGTTTCATGCTTCATTTGCTATTGACAACATCTCACTGGGGCTGTCCACTTTGCAGTTTGACGAAAACTACTCTGTGGAACACGAGTCCAGCAGACAGACAATTAATAGCCACAAGCACTAACAGATGATCAACAAGACACATCACTCTCTTGGCCAAGCCACCCAAAGCCCTGAGCCAGCAACTCCTCCAGTGGGGTGCAGGAGACACTAACAGCTAAGAGGCAGCAGTTCCCAGTTCTGCTGTGCTCCCCTGAGCCATGGGGTGATCTGCAGGAGTATTTCAGACACAAATCCTCAGGGAGGATGGACCCTCAGCAGTCCGTACTGGGACCAGTACTGTTTAATATCTTCATCAATGACACAGACAGTGGGATCAAGTGCACCCTCAGCAAGTTTGCCAATGACACCAAGCTGAGCAGTGCGGTTGTGCAACCAAAAAACTGTTGCACTGAAAAAAGAAACTTTCACAAGTTAATTGGCTACTTCTTCCTCATTTTGCTTATTTTTCTTTTTTCTTTTTTTTTTTTGCTTTCAGTACCATCCTAATTTCCACATACAAAATGTTTTAAAGATCAAGTATCTTAAATGTTGGAGTTATAAAAAATTACAAGAGCCCACATACTGAGCAGTCAGTCACATATTATCATTTCTAGCTGCATTCACGATGTCTCAGGTTACAGGTTTGTTAACAAGGCCTCCATATTTTCCCTCCACATCAATACTGGAGTTACATATCCATTAATCTCAAACAAAGAGGTATCTTTTATATTTTGTTAATGTTCTTACACTCAAAGCATATCTTTTCTGATGTAGCAACATTACCTGTCAAGAAAGAGATGTCAAATATCTAATAAAACAAGTACTAGTACAGCTAGCATGTTTCCTTGTCTGTTCTTGGATTATCACCTTTTGCCACAGTCACCTGTATAACACACTATATATTCCACTAAAGTTTTGCTGATCTTTTCTTTCTGGCAACATGGAGTTCTTTCTTGTGTTGTACTAATGGTTCCAATCAGAAAATATACCTATACAGTGTAATGCAGTGAGATGAAGCAATAGCTGGAGATGAAATTCAGAGATGACCTATGAGACTTTTTTTTTTTTTTGCTGTAAAACATTTAAAGAGGTATTAACACATAGGAATAGTTAATGGTATCTCTTTTCCTATGGATTTGGAAATACTTTTTGCATCTGTATAATAAAAAACAGAGCTAACACCTGAAGAATTATGCACAGAAACACCTTAAAGTATTTATTATTATTTTTATTATTATTATTGTTGTTGTTGTTACCACTGCTACCAAAAACATTTTAATATGTGTTATGCCAATATTCCACCTTTCTTTTTTTATGCACATTTTTAGCCTTTACATGCAGAGGTTGCAAGCTGCAAAATAACAGTGAACTATATTGAAACCAGACATTCATTTTAGCTATTCCAAGATTCAAAACATTCTATCATCTGTTCCTATGGAAACTGAAAGGATATTCTAGGTTATATCAGTATCAGCCGATTATGTTGCAGAGAAATCTGTGGTTTATTTTAATCCATAGTTCAGAGGTATAAATTCATGCTTAGTGTTTAGCTTGGTGATTTTGAATTACTGAAGCGCAGTTAACACTTCAGTTCCATTAGATCATACTTTAAGATAAAATGAACTCTTTTTAGACCAGAATGGTAAAGGGAGTATTTCATAAGGTTTGGTTAATCCCCATGAAGTTCACCATTCAGATGTAGGATATAACTAATACATACTTGGAAGATAGTTTTTGGTTGTTAGATGAGCCATACGTTGCTTTATCACATCTTAACAGAATAGTTTAAGCAAGAAATAATTTAGATTTATCGAAAACTCCTTCAGTAGTGCCATGTACCAGATGGCCAGATGAAGGAATCTGCTTTAGCAAGTTAACAAGATCATGAAAACCATAACCATAATATTGAAGATGAAAAATAAAATTGAATAATCCAACATGAGTATGATTCTGTGACAAAGAAAATTAAAGGTTAGGAAAGAGTAAAACTTGTAAAGATATATAAACACATAAAGTGAAAATTCTCTATATGCATATAGAACTATTGTAAAAGAAAAAATAGAAACAGTATAAGCTAGTAGGATTTTAATTAAACAGACTCGAATGCTATTGTGATCTTTTACAATGAAAGCCAATATGACAGCTATAACATGTTGAAATAAGTCTTCACTGTCTACATTAGAATACCAAAAAGCAGTAAAATGGATGGCTAACTTGAATTTAAATAAAAAGCTTTGGATCTCACCCTCTTCACTAAGCAAAACTAGATGATTTAAAGTTAACTATAGCTACCACCCTCACCCTATGCCAAAAGTAGCAAGCAGGTTCAAATTTTCCTTTTTACAGAAAAAACTTCAGTCTTCTTACTCTAGATTCAAGTAATTGACTTCAAACTGAATAATCAAAAATGCCTCCCATTTCTATATCATATTGTAGTCAATCACTTTATTATGAAATAGTTGTCTCAGTCTAGTTTCCATCAGGATCTCCTCCAGGGAATCAAGATTGTGGAATAATAAGGAAATATAACATCTACTGCCTAAAGTGTACTATATTGGTTACATTTTTGACAGTGATGAGGTTAAATTCTAACTTCTAGCTTTCAAAGTAGAAATAAATGTCAGAACACACAAAAAAAAAAAAGAAAAAAGCAATGACTATTCTGCCTTTTAAAAAAATGTATACTCTGGGTAGCATTTCAACTCTTGTTTTTGCAGACTCTTTATGAGAGTAAACTACAGTATATGGATAAAAAGATGACTGGTTGTGTGCCAAATTGGAGGGGTTCTTTTCTCATATTTTTCTACTCTGTTTCCAATTGTAATGATAATTTTGTAATTATGCATACATATGCAGTTGTGCACAACTACATAACAGCAATCAATTCCACTGACATCCTGAAGTACATAAGGGCTTATATTATTTAAAAGGTATGAAAAAATATGTTAGCTAATATGTAAAAGCAGCACAGGGCAGGCAAAAACATCTGGAAGTTAAAATTTTTTCTTTGGACTAGTACAGTACATCAGTGCAGGCAACGTAAGGCATCCTAAGCTAAATGAACTAAAGACAAACGTTAAAAAGGCCACTACACAACCATGGGGTACATGAAATGACATTCTCCTGTAACATTAGACTTTGTTCTACAGTCAAGCACTTGTCCACAGAGTCGACAACTTAAGACAGCATATTCATACACTTGCACAGCCCATTTTACTATAAAGCATTCAAATCTGAAGAAGACAATAAAGTGGCAAAAGCTAGCAAAGCATACTTTGATTTAAGTCTAAGCATTAAAATATCATAAACTAACCTAGAAAAAATTTTTCAGTGAAACATATACTCTTGCTAAAATATGCAAGACTGAAAATGAGAAACTCAAGATCACAGGACCTTGCCCAGACAGCAGTGCTGCAAGAGCAATCCACACCTTTGGCAGCAATAATTCGAAGTAACTGAAGAATGCAGCATTATCATCTTTTTGCAAGTTTCACCAAAAAAAAGTGAAAAGCGAAGCCCATTGCCAGCCACTCTTAATATATGAAGATCTCAAACACCTCCAAGTGCATTTGCATGACAGGAAAATGCTGCCACAGGATAATAAAGAGCATGTACTATTTAAGTTCCTTGACATTAGATTAAACACTGCCCTATGAAAGATTTAAGAGTAATTTCACCAATCTTGCCATAAGACTGCAAGTTGTACTACATAAGCACTCAGCTAAGAGGACCCTGAAATGAAATAAATTATGCAACTTCTTGATGATCATGTCCGGGAAAATGGTCAATTACGTGCATACTTTCCCATCCAATCCCTTGGGGATAACAAATAAGACCTATTGTTAGAGATCCCTGACTCAAGGTTAACTGCCGATGTATGAAAGATTTCAGATTAATTTCACCAATTTTGCTGTAACACTGCAAGATGTACTACTTAACCACCTAGCTTAGGGAAGCCTGAACTGAGATTAATTGAGCAACTTCTTGATAATTACCTCCAGACGGCTGGTTAATTATGCAGACGACAACACTGAGGAAAGGTTCAGTATGAAAAAGAATGCAAAACACAACAATTCACAAAACAGATTCTACTCAGTGAGTTACAATATGAAAATTCAGAATGTCCCCAAATATGGTCAAAGTGACAATAGTATAAAGATGTTACACTGAAATTAATAGAGACATTTTTGTTCAGATTGTGCTGTTTACATATTTATCCTGTGTATACAAATCCAGCATTTGAACACCTTACAGAAGTAGAGTTTAAGATTTATTTCTGTTGGGTTTTTTTTTCCCTCTATTCTGTGAAGTTATAATTAGTAAAGCTCTCCATTTTGAAAAAAAAAAAAATTATGTATTTAAAAAAAAACGCAGACACAATTTAACATTCATTTAGACAAAGGATAGTTATTAACCTTACACTTATTTTTTGCTTTCTCTAACACAATCAAGAAACTTCACTATGTGAAGTTTCACCAGAAGCTTCACCAGAACAATTTCAGTGAATTATCAGTGAATTTAACTCTCTCCAGATCCATGCTAGGCAGGAATATAAATTTGCCCACATCTTAAACAAGGGAAACTGGGCAACAAACATCACATAATTTATCCAAAACCTTCCTTAAAAAAAATAGTCAGATACCTATAGATCACTCCAGGAGACAAAGTAGGAAAATTTTTACTACCTATGGAAAAGACACAGAATGCTTCTGTAACACACAGAAGAACAAACTGTACTTAAGGTGCAAACCCAAGGAAATCTGAGTTCTACTCTCATCTGCACACTATGTCTTGTTTGACCTAAATGGATATTTTATATTTTAATCAATCTTTAATGATACCATAGTCATCACCATTATCCTAACTAATTACTGAAGTTTGTATCAGTAAAGTCAAAAGCAAGAGCACAGGTTCCTCACCCATTTTACACATACGAGTACAAACATGCAAAAATCCATCCTTGCGCAGAGGAGACCTATAACTGTTGTTAAAGCAGTGAACTTAGCTCAGAACTAGGACTGCCTTTTCAGAGGAGTAAAGATGGAAGAGATGGAAACGCACCTTTTTTCTGCACACACATGACCTGGCTCCTAATGCTACCAACCTTATCATTACCTAGTGGAACTAAGTTTGGGTATGCCTGGTTGTAAGAGGAAAGTCCCATGCTAAGCATACCAATATATAGCAGAAACGGTTTGAAGCAACCTAAGTTGTAGAGAAAGTTTTCTTCTTTGTAAGTATAGCAGCCACAACACTGTGTCTGGCAAAGCTGTTCTACCTGGAATAAAGCTATGGTAATCTTAACAAATTTCTCTTGTTCTAAGTAATTTCTTATTATTCAGATCTGCTTTACACAATATACTGCTGTTGAATAAAGGGGTGGCGTGGTGTCAGGAGCAAATTCCTAGATTCCTCTGCCTAGGGTTCATCCTGTGAGCAAAAGAAATGCTGGGGATGCTTCAGGCAGTTGCAAGATGGATGTATACATCTTTTTTTCTTTTTAAAGCAGAAAACACTGCTGTCTCTTCTCTTAGAACAGTGATTTTAATAAAGCTCTGGATGTACCTCTGCTAAAGCAGCCTCTCCTGCTTTCTATACTATCTGCCATTAAACAGCTTACAGCATGAAGGAAAGCTATCAGGTAGTTTAGGACTAAACGGTAAGGACAGGGTCTGAAACCATTTTCTTGATACTGTTCAGTGGGTCACGAAAGAGCATCAGTCTGTGCTATGTACACTAGGAGCGCACAACAAAGCACACACAACAATAAAAAACCTGTCCGTAGCCACCGGTACCCTTGCTCAATCGGTTTTGCTATTATTTGTATTACTTTTGTCAACAAGAGCAAAGAGGGCTTACTCTTTCTAAAAGGATTAGGAAGACAAGCGTGGTTGGCAGCTCTATGAAAGCCTGTTAAGTCTAGACATGCTGACAGACACTTCTAGTTTATACCCAGATGGCAGCTTTAAAGACACCACCATGAATACGAGTGGAAGCCTTCACTTCTGAAGCAGTCAATGGCTAATGCCACACTTCTAAAGGAAGAGGGAAAGACAGATGTCATTTCTTCTGAGAAATATACAGATGCTACAGTGATGGACATGCAATAAAAACATGAATTACAATGCAGAGAAAAAGACAATGTATCACTTAGAGTTAAGTATCTCCTTTCATGTGCCACTACTGGTGGTTATTTGGGGGGATCTGGGCACAGCTCATTAGCATGTGACTTACACATCATGAAATAAATAATCAAAACAACAAAAACAGTTTCTTACCTAAAAAAGGAGATATATCAAAATGTTGAAAGGGGCAGTTTAAACTTTTTAGCTCTGTTCTTTTTATCAGAGTAACTTCTAGCAGCATCTCTGGGAAAAAAAGCTGAATTCCAGAGAAGACATTCACCAAATTCTAATGACTCCTGCTTAAAATGAGATACTTATAGTTTTACTTTTTTTATGTATTTCCACTTCCTGCTTCTCTTCCAGGTGGACACTGAAATACTCTAAAATGGAGATGTAAGACTAACTTTCTTCTTAAGGCATTGCTGAAAAGTGCTAGATGAAATACAGAAATACAGCTCGCTGTTATGTAGGCAACTGATCTCGGGTATTATTTACACAGCAGATCAAAACAAAGGTGAAAACTGAAACTGCCATTGCAAATATGAATATCAAATAACTGAAGAACCACCTGGACAAATACAGATGCACTATTCTCAAAGGTATAGACTTATCTATCAGAATAGGTACTAGCAGGAAGACAGCTTATCTGAGGAATTCTGTGGTACAAAATGCAGAAGAAGAGATGAAGATACCATGTCCTCTTATGGGAAATCTCAGGGCTTGGAAGGTATAAATATAAACCAGCTTCCCAATAAAACACACAGCTACAAAAATAAGAATCAAAGCTACACTATCTGCTAGTCATGTATCAAATTCTAATTTTTTTGGGCAATGTCAGCATGCGTATTTTCTAAAGCACACAATTTTTCCAACATTAAATCCATGAATCATATCCAACAACAAACCTGTAAAGCATACCCCAACACCTCTTCATGAACACATCCCCACTTCTGATATGACCAAGCACTAATAATGTTCTTCCAAACAATCTTCCATTTGCTGGAAACAGGCCTCTGGCTAAAGCACAACAGGCATATACTTTAATAATCTCTTGATTACCTGGATACAGCCTGGAACACCTAATAAATCTGTCTATTTTTCAAGTGGAGTGGGATTGATTTCCCCAGGGTTTCTTTGTCAGTTCCTTTTCAGTACTTAATATGAAGAGAAAATTATCAGAGAAGGTCAAATCTGACATGAAAAACTAGAAGGAGTACACACTGATGAAGACTTTTGCTACATTTAAAATAAATGTCCACTTGCTTTTTCTCAGGCCCTATCTTTGTTCAGTCTTTATTTAACGTTGCATATGCTTCACAGCTTGTAACAAGCCCAGTCACAGCTTGGCAACATGCTCAAATAGCCAGGAGTTTCAACACTTGAATAGTAATCAAACAAAAAACAGGGTGTTTTTTCATACCGTTTTGCTATCAGTAAATAGCGAAAGGTATTTACCACAATCGTGACTTCTTACTGCAGAAAATTACTTGAAATGAGAGGTCTAAGTAAAAGTTTGAGACATACTGATAATTTTAATCCTCAGTTATCTAACCAATGAAGAGATTTGCCATTCTGTATATGTTCTATTTTCATGTCAACCTTCAATAGTATAAACAAATGTTATAGTGACTTACAGGTAAGTTTAACCATTGGTAAGAAACAGCATAAAAATGTCTTGCTCTAACCCTCTTTGTTCTCTCTTTTGAAACCCAAATTTTATAGGAACTTGTACTAGATTTTTCCTCTTACTGTAGTAACGGGGATTTAAAATACTTTTTTTAAAAGAATACTAAAAAGTATAGACAAAAGAACATGAATTTTTAAAAAGGCAAGGATACAGCACTAATGATACTACAAACAGTTAAATAATAGACGTAGCCAGGTTATTAAAAATGTAGATAATTACATTTAGTATGGATGAATGTAATTATGCATATTCATTTTGATATTCCCTACAGCGAATATTTACCTCAAAGTTTAAAATGCCATTTAAAGTTTTAATGGGAAATCTTTCAAATCATTTCAATATATTACTGCACAGCTAAAATGTAGAAATCTTCTTACAGTTAAAAGAAACTGCATTTTTCAGATGTATCTATAAAGCTTGGCAATATTGGCAATGTAGTATACTCTGCTTAATGCAAAGTCCTATCAATCACCAGGCTTTTATCACAGTGTTCAGACTTAAACTCTTCATACCAGCACCTACTTTCTCCCAAATTTCAGGGCCAGATCCTGCAAAGATTTTATCCTTACAAATATTGTACAAGGCCAGTTTGGTCAATTTCTTTGGATATTCTCATGTGTGAGAATTTCTCATGCAAGACTTTTTTCACGTTTAATCTCCATTAGACAATGCTACACAAAACCAAGGAAATCAACCACAGAGTTCTTTCACATGTCACTTCTGAAAGGAAATAAAGAAGAAAGTGTATTTTACCTGAGTCTCCACACCTTGCTCAAGCAACCTTTTAGCCTGATTTTCCACTTCAAGCCGAGCTCTTGCAATAAAAAGCAGGTCATTTTCAATTACTTCTATTCCAGAGAGATCTATCCCTTGAGAAAGGTAATCTATAAAAGCAACAAAACATTGATAAGTATGACAAAGGATAATGGAACATTTTCAACATGCTAAAACATTTAAAAGTTACAGTTAGTTCCAAGGGACATTTTTGCATATAACACTTGACAATAGAGTATGTCAAAGTAATGAATTATACCAGAAAAAGTGAAAATCAAAAAATTATTACTCAAGAAAACCTGGATATTGAATACACTGAATTTACTTCACTGCACTTCTCTAGACCCAGACACTGCCAAAGAGCATGTGCACAGCATGAGTTCTAGGAACTCCAGAATCTCAGTAACAGAGCAGGAAGGGGCAAGAAGTCATCTCCTTGTCCCAAAGGATTAACCAGATAATTAAACTTCTCTAACCAGATGTCTGAATAAGCTCTAAGATCTGAAATTCCAGATGTATTATACATTAATAGATTCAAATCATATTTCATATATTTAAATTGCACTTCTAAACATTTGGGATCAAACACAGAAGAATGGCAAGAAAAGAAAACAGTACTTTTTTGTCATTTTAAATCACAGAAACATCACAAAATTTATTATCATCATGGAAACCACCATCAGCAGCGCATCTACAGATTACTGGGCTGGACTGGGGACTGCATCAAGAAAATCTATTCAAACTCAGCTTTTGTCATCGGCTATGGTGATTTGGCCAAATCACTTCATCTTTCACTAATAGCCACTTAGTAATGAGAGCACTCCAGCAAGTAGAAAACCCAACACTTCATCTCCCTTTATCGAAGCAGGTTTGAATCTGTGACATCTTTTCTCCCAGACACACTCACTTTCTTTTAAAGGGGTGACACTATAATGCCTACTCTTTGGACTATTTAGGCTTTTTGCAGGGGACAATTTTAGATATAAAACACAAGCCAGGGAGTAAAAACGAGGTTTTCACACTCCCTGAGGTCCCTGACCTCTACATTCCCTCCTGTTGGCTCTTTGCCTGGTCTTGTGCTCCCGACCTAACCTAACTAGTGACCTGTCTGAAAGAAGGGCTGAAGGATGCCACTTCCCAGATGTCTTTGATTTGTTAGTGACAATCACTTGGGATGCAGGGAACTGTATATTTGATTTCCTTCAGGCTCATGAAGACCTACAGTTTAGATTGGGCTAGAACTCAAATCATTCAAATATTATGCAATTACACCCATAACTAGTGCACATTTTTGCAAATCAAACCAACTACGGCCACTGCTCTGAAATCCATATTCCTGGAATATGGAAAACACAACCTGAGAACATTACTGCTTTAGGCTCCTCCAAGAACAGACATACCTCTCCACTTAAAACTCTCAATTACAACATAATTTCGGTGGGAACTGGATGATTAAATTTATAAAATGAACACTTCTGAACATGTCTGGGAGTGTTAGATCAGATCCACGGAAAAATGTGAAAGCAGTCTAGGAAGGTACCCAGTGAACCTGAGGAACCTTTGAAGTTAAACAACACTTCTTTTTTTTTATTTATTCCTCCTTTTTTATCTTTCTAGATTTAAATCATCCCAATTCCCCATGTCAAGGTAGCCTAGACCTTCACACTACTGCTTATGTGCAAGATAACGCAGGACTACTCTCATTTACACATTTTTCAGCATTTTGCTCAATCAAGCAGGTCTTCCACTGCTTCTTTTGAAAGAACCAATAAAACTAACAAAATAATGGCCAAAGCATTTCACCCAGTGTCAGATACCTCCTTCACCAGACAATGTTACACTATTTCCATTTATAACCAGTCCACGATGACTTCCTAATAAAGTTATCTTCCTTTTATGTACTCCCAGTAAGTTTATTAAGGCACAGACTTAAATTCCAGCTAAGCTAGCCAAACTTTTAAATCTTTGCCAAATAACCTTTCACTTTATTAGCCAATTATTTTTGTCTATTCACAATAAACTAATCTAAGCCTCAGATTAATTTTAGCAACCACATGTTCACAACTGAACACAAATTCCAAGTGAGTCACTTCACAGCTATGCAGAGAACATCCCCGTACCTGCACATGAAAAACACCGCCTAAGAAACCGAAACAAAAAGTTTAGAGAACTATTGCATAAAGCTTAGTAAGGCATAAAGGAAATCAACTCTCTTAACAATCCAGTACGTAAAATAGGTTTTAGTCTACTAGGAATAGGCCTGCAAATGCTTTTGACTGTATGCATTTGTTTAAAAATGGATCAGAGAAGTCAAAGGACAGCCGAGCAGCAGGACAGCCCACCTCACGCTGCACAGGCTATTAATGAAGCCCGATATGCAGGCTTGCTTACAAAGCTGCTTCTGCCAGGGGCTACAGCAGCCACACTTATCCATTACTTCCCTGTAACTTTTTGCTGTGACTCAGCTGCATATCTACAGGTGGCCTTACATATGAACCTATTAAAATTAATATTAAACTCCCACTAACTTCAATTACTGACCTCAAAGAGCAAGTGTCTTGAATGCGAAGGCTACTTTTCTGACCCCTTCCTCTCAGCTGCACAGGAAGAAAAAGGTGCAAAGAACTACCCACAGATTAAGTCTACCGCCATCATAAATTCTGAAGTAGTTTCTTGGCAACATGAGATTAAAAAAAGTGCAAATATCACAAAAGACTTACACAGCCCACAAATACAAGATCTGCTGTGGAGTTCACTTATGTCATAAAATCACATTCTGCAACGCCAGGCTGCTTAAACAAAATAAAATTAAAATACGGTTCTGATCTCCTAAATCTACATAAATATCTGTAGAAGAGAACTAAAAAAGAGACTGTTTCTCCCTGCTGTATTTTATCTCAAAATCTAAATTAAGCCATTTCAAGTGCTAAAAATCTAATCCTTCTGATGGTTTTAAGAAAGGAACAGAAAGACCATGCTGCTTTGGCTTCTCCAAATACCTCCATCTGTGCCTCAGACTGGCAGCAACCTCCTGCTAAACTGCCAAAATCTGTAGCTTCATTCCACATTCCCTGCAATCCTAGCAAAATGCTTTGGGACAATGCATTTCAGCAGGACTTCAAAAGAGAGGGCCTTTTTGCGGGTTCAGTGGTTAGACATCCTGCTATGGATGCTCATAGTTGCTATTCTAACCAGTAGGGAAGCCCTAGCAATCATACGCCGTTTTCAAAAGAAAAGCAGTTTTCATAAGGACAGCAGGTCTATGGCAGAAACACCTGCAAGTGCTTTCCTGCCATTCCTATGTGACAGCAGAAGCTGCAACACAGGCAGGATATGCGCCTTTTGATAGTTTCTATCATCTAAGCAGACAACAAGAGAAACCTCTACACTTGTGTATCCTCAGGAGTGACGCTGCCATGACGGACAGCATGATGAAAGCGAGCAGAAGGGCATTGATGCAAGGGCAGCCAGATCACAGCCAGAACCACGATGCATTTAGGATCCAGTTTATTTAAAATATTGCAGAGGAACTCACACATTCCAACTGGCCGATTTTAGTTAGTAAAGAAACCACATCACATGAAATACAATGAAGATACTACCAGTTATTAACCCAGGGACCAGCAAATGTAGGATTTTGCTTCAGGCGGTCGTGCAATCATTATTCTGTTTCTTGCCATGCACAGCTTATAACACTGTGGCCATGATCGGAGGTGAGGGTGACATGGGCTGTAAGGCACTCCTGTCTTCTCAGGAATTAAGCAGACACAATGGCTTACCTCCCAGTTAGCTCAGACTCTGGGGACTGGGGCTCAGTTTAAAACCTGTCAGCTTTCCTCCTGCTTTAACCTTAAAGCACTAGAGTAAACCCAATACTACAATAACCGTAACAGATTTAGAGAGTAACTGTCACCTCTACTTTAATGTATTTTAAAAGCACATATATAACATTTTGTTAACTTTGAGAAGACTTGTGCTTTAAACAAATTAGGACTTAAATATCTTGTAACACCATGGATGCAGCCATGACAGGCACTGCCCTCCCACCAGCACGGCACACAGCCCGCTGCTCCAGTCACCTCTGCTCACTGGAGCCAGGGAGGAAATTAGAGGAGGGAACTATAGTCCTGTAGCCATTCCTCTACCTCTCAGTCCTCTGCTAATTCTACCTCTTTATATATGTTCATAAAAATAAAAGCAAATCCTCAACTCTCCCACAGGGTGTTGGTATTGCTTGTTAAGCTTGGAAAGCACAGCTGGAAAGGACTTTTTAAGGACTTAAAATACAGACTGCCTGCTGAATCCTCTTCTTGAACAAAAATATTATATGCCAAGGCAGAATACACTGAGCCCTAGGAATCAGTGACATTTATAATCTATCTCAGCCTAACAAAGAACTAGAACTTTATATTTCTTCAAGAAGAAAGATTTTTGTCATTACAATTCCAAATTTTCTTGGTTTACTGAATCTGAACAGGTTTTCTAATCTACTGGCTGAGATGCTGCTTAAAAATGCGGTTTTTAAACCAACATTTCCCAGACAGTTATGTAAGAGCAGTTTAATAGAGAGAGATAAATCTGATATGCATGTAGTACATTAGGTAGAAAAACAATACTTTGAGCAACACAGTTAGCTTTTCTTAATCTAAGCAACTCAACAACATAGAATCTTTCTATTATATGATTTCAATTTTTGACCTAAAATATTGCTCTGTGATAATATATAATGAAGACAGGAAAAAATCTGAATTAAAACTTTCCGTTTAATACTAAACTATGTTTTGGAAAAAAAGGTAACTATGAAGCTAGCATCCCTATGAGCTCCACAAAAACTACTTTATGCTCTTTATTTAAACTGAATTCATTTTGACCTTTTTCTAGAAACTAGAGAATGAACAGAAGTCTTCCAAGGACAATGAGGTGCACTAACAAAGAGGAAACCAGGACAGTCAGTAATAAACCAATGTGATTAGACTGCGTCATTTGAGAGGGTACTTGAGCCGAAAGAGAAATCCTTCCGTGCTCTGAGAAGTAACCTCAGGGACGTTAATAAAGAGAAGAAGGAAATTAGAAGAACTAAACTGGATTCCCTAGGAGCAAACACCTAAGATCAGCACCACCAACCCAACGCATAAGTAGGAAGAATCCAATGACAAACTAAGAGGTGTTTCATGGGAGATGGGGATGGAATTAAAGGAAATTAAGGCATTCCCGACATTCTAAATAAAATCATAGAATCATAAAATCATAGATTTTTGTTTGCCTGTTTGAGGAAGGTTTGGGGCTGATTGCTTTCGCATGGGTCATTTGTTTTATTTTGCTTCTGCAGTTTCAGGTGCAGAAAATATTGGTACCCTGAGGCTGTTCTTCCATAATGAAGAAAAATTACAATTTTGGAAGAAACTACTGATTTAAATTCCAAAAAGTCAACAGGTCCAAATGATATCCAAGAGTTCTGCTGGGATTTAAGTACGCAGAAGATGAGAGGCTACCAAAACATGATTTATTAAGAAATACCGTAGAAGACTGCTACAGTGCAAACATTACGGTGCATACAGCACAGAATTCGTACTGAAAATTTCTCTAGAGGTAACTTAAGCATCAGAACAAATTGGCTGAAACTGTCCATTAGAAATAGCATATTAAAAATAAAGACTGTCAAGATGGAGTAGAACTGCAGTGTCATTACTACTTTAAGCTGATGCAAGCGCAGGCTGCCCTGAACAGATTGCTCTCTGATTTCTACCTCTCTGTCCCTAACCTGTTTCCCTATTCTTTCACTTCACCCCAGTCTCCAAGTTTTAGCACTCGTAAGAGTTTTTTCTGTTGAGTTAGATTTCATCTAACGGCATTCTCTCATCTGACTCACAATGCAGACACACAAGAGCATAGGGAGAGGGCAGGAGCCCACAGGCATGATACCACCCACAGGCGGTAGGTATCTCTCTTGGTGGAAGCTCACGTGTAAATTGGTAGAAGATGTTCATGAAACTGAATCTAAATTACTATTTGCAATATTTATTTCTGTTATACAAAATTAGGAGAGACTGGACAGATATTGTAAAAGCACATAAAATCTTTTCTATAAGGGAAAAGTATTTAGTAACGACAATCATTTCAGTTTTGAAAGGGGTTATTAAATGTTGTCTTTTTGTCCTACAGCAGTGCCTGGATACAAGCACAAAACACAAACAAAATAACTGGATTGATTTGTTAGAACTGCTGAGGTCCTATTTGAATTTTTTTCCATCTGCTTCTGAAGTACCTCAAAGTAATTTACTCGTTCAAACGGGCCACAAATCTAATCCAGCATGGAAACTTCCATGGTCCTAATAGAAATGTTAGTTACAGCACTAGCTACTGAAAAGGAAGGATGAGATCCTGTTTGCCTGAGTTGTATCTGAACCAATAACACAGGAAGCTGCTGGCCGTGCATATGTTCATTTGGTGGTTTTTTTTATCAATAAAGGTAATATAAAACTAAAACCAGTCCTAGAGCAGAGCCTGAGATCCCAATACCTCTGCACAAACCTACTGCTCACCCTTCGGTAAAAGTAACCTGACATTTAATATTACATATCTTTATGGACCTGTTGGAGCGGGTCCAGAGGAGGACCATGAGGATGATCAGAGGGCTGGAGCACCTCTCCTATGAGGAGAGGCTGAAAGAGTTGGGGTTGTTCAGCCTGGAGAAGGCTCTGGGGAAACCTTATTGCAGCCTTCCAGTACCTAAAGCGGGCCTATAGGAGAGCTGGGGAAGGACTTTTTACTAGGGCATGTAGTGATAGGACGAGGGGGAATGGCTTCTGACTGGAAGAGGGCAGGTTTAGATCAAACATTAGGAAGAAATTTTTCACTCTGAGGGTGGTGAGGCACTGGAACAGGTTGCCAAGAGAAGTTGTTGAGGCCCCATCCCTGGAGGTGTTTAAGGCCAGTCTGGATAGGGCCTTGGGCAACCTGGTCTAGTGGGAGGTGTCCCTGCCTATGGCAGGGGGGTTGGAACTAGATGATCTTCCAGGTCCCTTCCAACCTAAACCATTCTATGATTCTCTAAGTGGAATAGGTGGACACCCTAAACTTAAAGAACAGTGGCCTGCTCCTCAGAGGCACTTAAATTTTCCATACAAATGATGCATAGAACAGGTGGAGAACGGCAAGAGCAGGCATATTTGTAGGTCTTCAAACTGGAAGCCGGTGCCTCTGAAAAGAAGCTTTCTCCATGTCCTGTTTCAGTTAGACTAATTCTCCGCCCAGGCTGAAATGACTGCCCCACACTCTGCATCAGGCACCAAAGTACTTGCTGAAGCAAGGCTTATATTAAGCCTTTAAATCAAATGAAAGGGATTCCACTACAGTTACTATGAAACAGTATCTTACAGCCATCTCACACAGAGTGAGCTCTTCAGAAAAAGATGTTTATTCCTATAAAAACTGCACAGATTATGGTGCTTTGTAAAGTGTTCACAATAAGAATTTCATTGCTATGTGCCATATACAATACGCCATATATGTTAGATATACTTTACAAAATTATTAATTTTGAATTTTAAATTATTAATTTTGAACATTTTCAGCAGATATTATGAATTCATTATTGAATAGGAAGAAAAATTTATTTTATTAAAATGCCAGTTACTTATAAAACTCCTGCTATCTTTCCTTCCTTTTCCTACAGGAAGAGATTCCTGCAAACTTTTCCTTTCCTCAGTGAGACAACTGAAGATAAAAATCTCTCTGCCACTAAAATGCCATTAAGTTCCTATGAAAACTGATCTTTATTTAACCAATTTCTACCATCTTAAAAATTAACTAGTCATATGCATAATAACTGAGGTTTCAATTTTTAGCTGTTTGAGCAACATTAAGTGAGGCAAAACTGTCCTGCTGGAGCAGAAATCGAGTGGGGCCCATGGCGTTGTATTTCTGCTTGCTTTCTCAGACAGCATGTTACCACACTCTTGCTGCTTAAGTCCAGAAAAGGAAATAAAATACATTAGACAACCAGATATAGTTTCTGATATATGTTCCTAACGAAAGGGGATATTAAAAATAAAAACAAAACACTTCTCAGCTTTTTATATCAATCACATGCCAAGCCTGGTTTAGTTTTAGAGAAACGAGGTCAACAGTACCAAAACAAAACTGGTGGAAAGTATATGATTCAAAGAAAGCAAAACTTGAACCAGTCATTTAAATACAGACAATTATCTCATACTGTAAAACAGACCTGTCATCTACATTGTAATATCATAGAATCAAAGAAAGGTTAGGGAAAGGTCCCCAGAAGGGACCTTTAAAGATCATTTAGTCAAACCCCTATGCCATGGGCAGGGACATCTTTCACTAGATCATGTTGCTCAAAAGCCCCATCCAACCCGACCTTTAACACTTTCAGTGACGGAGCATTATATTACCTGATTAAAGCTTTACTTCAGAAAAAAACCTGAGAATTCAACACTCTAAAATTAGGTATCATAGAATCATAGAATGGTTTAGGTTGGAAGAGACCTTAAAGATCATCTAGTTCCAACCCCCCTGCCAGGGGCAGGGACACCTTCCACTAGACCAGGTTACTCAAAGCTCCACCCAGCCTGGCCTTGAACACCTCCAGGGATGGAGCTTCCACAATATCACACAGGTATGAAAGAACTGAACTTCTTCTAGCATATTAAAACAAAAGGAAAATTTTGAGGTGTACAGGCAGGTTGGAATAAGGAGAAATGGGTTGTCATCCTGCACTTGGGATCGGCTTTGTTTCCTCAAAAATGATTGTTGCTGATTTTTTTAAAGAATATGGTTTGTGTTAAATATTTAGTAGTGCTTTAATAATCATCTATGACCTATCTACAGAGGAAACTTGCTACTTCTCTCCCGACTGCATGCATTAAACTCAAAAACACACCCAACGTTGATAACAATACTGGAGGAGTAGTGAGGAAGACTGACTAGCTATTTTTAACATTATATTAAAGCTGCATTTAAATTGTCTTGATGGAAGAGTTAATTCCTATTGCTCTCTGTGCTGGAAATCAGATGCCAGGCAGGATCTGGAACTGATGGAAATGAGTTTGATATCTATTTTTAGCATCATCACTGACTTAACAATGAGCACCATATTTTGGAGGCATTCCTGTGAAAATGCCATGATTCAGAAAATAGCTTAACACACCAAGACAAACATTACTTAGGTCTAATCACAAGTTATACCACACGACTCCCACATTCACTTAGGCCTAAAGCAAGAGTCGTTGGAACTACTTTAAGGTTCCCCCNCCCCTCCCCGCCCCCCTTGAATACAGAATCACAACCTTACTTAAGCACGATCTACTAAAACTGCTACTTTCTATTTTGCCCACTAACTGTCTCCACAACTGCCTGGACGGTCAGATTCAAAGGGGAGTGCGCAGCAACTCCACATCCAGATGGTCAGCCCTGGGGCTGATACTGATACTGATACAATTTAGTAAACTGGGTGACTGGACAAAATTAACCCTCTGAGTTTATGGTGACAGCAATTTGGGGGAAGTGCTTAGTATCCTGGAGGGCAGAGCTGCCATTCTGAAGAACCTCAACAACCTTGAGAAATGGACAGACAGAAACATCATGAAGTTCAACAAAAGCAAATTAAGCACTGTTCACCTGGGATGGCATGACCCTGTGTACCCAAACAGGTTGGGTGCTCACTGGCTGGAAATAAGCTTTGCAGGAAAGGACCCAGGGGACAATAAGCTGAACACAGAATCCTAGAATCATAGAATGCTTTAGGTTGGAAGGGACCTGGAAGATCATCTAGTTCCAACCCCCCTGCCATAGGCAGGGACACCTCCCACTAGACCACGTTGCTCAAAGCCCTGTCCAGCCTGGCCTTAAACACCTCCAGGGATGGAGCTTCCACAATTTCTCTGGGCAACCTGTTCCAGTGCCTCACCACCCTCAGAGTGAAAAATTTCTCCCTAATATCTAATCTAAATCTACCCTCTTCCAGTCAGAAGCCATTCCCCCGCATCCTATCACTACACGCCCTAGTAAAAAGTCCCTCTCCAGCTTTCTTGTAGGCCCCCTTTAGGTACTGGAAGTTCTCCCTGAAGCCTTCTCTTCGCCAGGCTGAACAACCCCAACTCTCTCAGCCTGTCCTCATAGGAGAGGTGCTCCAGCCCTCTGATCATCTTCGTGGCCCTCCTCTGGACCTGCTTCAACAGTCCTCGTGCTGAGGACTCCAAAGGTGGACACAGTACTCCAGGTGGATTCTCACAAGAGAGGAGCAGAAGGGCAGAATCACCTCCCTTGACCTGCTGGCCACACTTCTGATGCAGCCCATGATACAGTTGGCTTTCTGGGCTGCAATTGTGCATTGCCAGCTCGTGTTGAACTTCTCATCAACCAACACCCCCAAGTCCTTCTACTCAGGGCTGCTCTAGATCCATTCTCCATCCAGCCTGTATTTGTGCATGGGACTGCTGTGACCCAGGCACCAGACCTCACACTTGGCCTGGCTAAACTTCATGAGGTTGGCATGAGCCCACCTCTCCAGCCTGTTCACGTCCCTCTGGATGGCATCCCTCCCCTCCAGCCTTGTCTACCTTGCCACACAGCTTGGTAGCATCAGCAAACTTGCCGAGGGTGCACTCAATCCTACTGTCCATCTTGCCAACAAAGATGTTAAACAGCACCAGTCCCAGTATTGACCCCTGAGGAATGCCACTCGTCACTGGTTTCAACTTGGACATGGAGCCATTGACCACAACTCTGAGTGCAACCGTCCAGCCAGTTCCTTATCCACTGAGTGGCCCACCCATCAAATCCATGTCTCTCCAATTTAGAGACCAGGATGTTGCATGGGACAGTGTCAAATGCTTTGCACAAGTCCAGGTAGATGATGTCCATTGCTCTCCCCTTATCCATCAGTGTTGTCATAGAAGGTCACCAAATTTGTCAGGCATGACTTGCCCTTGCTAAAGCCATGTTGGCTGTCACTGGTCATTTCTTCTTTTTCCATGTGCCTTAGCAGAGTTTCCAGGAGGATCTGCTCCATGATCTTGCAGGGCACAGGGGTGATACTGACCGGCCTGTAGTTCCCCAGGTCTTCCTTTTTTCCCTTTTTGAAAATGGGGGTTATATTTCCCCTTTTCCAGTCAGCGGGAACTTCACCAGACTGCCATGACTTTTCATATCTAATGGAATGCAGCCTAGCAACTTCATCAGCCAGTTCCCTCAGGACCCGCGGATGGATTTCATCAGGTCCCCTGGACCTTCAGGTTCCTTAGATGGTCTCGTACTTGATCTTCACCTACAGTGGGCAGTTCTTCATCTTCCCAGTCCCTGCCTTTGCCTTCTGTGACTTGGGCAGAGTGGTTAGAGCCCTTGCCAGTGAAGACTGAGGCAAAAAAGTCATTGAGTACCCCAGACTTTTCCATATCCTGGGTGACCAGGTCTCTAACAGTGCTTCTGCTCAAATTTCAGGAGAGCATAAACCAGCAGTACATCCTTGCAGCAAAGGCAGCCTACTGTGCACTAGACCGGGTGTAGCATGGGTTGAAGGACGTGTTTATTGATATTATTTGACACTTGTAAGGCCACTGCACTCCGTGCCTCCCAGAACAAGAAAGACATTGAGAAACTGGAGTGAGTCCAACAGGGAACCACCAAAACAGAGGACTGAAGCATATGAGTATGAAGAGAGGCTGAGAATTGAGTTTGTTAACCTGGAAAAGAGATGATTAAGAAGAGACCTAACTGCTGTCTTCTGCTCCCTAATAGGTGGTCAGGAGAAGACAAAGCCAGACCTTTCTCAGAGGTGCACACAAATAGGACAAGAGGCAAGAGACACAAGCTACAACATAGGAAATTCTGATTAGACATCTGGGGAGAATACCATATTTGTGGTGCTGTACACCTTACCCATGGAGGATATTAACCTGCAGGAATGCACACATTATATTTTAATATAATTAAAATTGGTGAAGTGTGAAACATTAAGACCTAGAACTCTAAAAATCACCCTAAGCTTCTTAAGCCTTCCCTCAAAAGAAGCTGATTTCAGAATCTTCCTCAAGAGCTCCCAGAACATTTTTAGTAACTAGAACTGCTTTTTTTCTAAATTCCCTGTGATGATACATTCATCATCAGCACTGGATGGAGTTGAAACCAACTCCACCCTAAATAGTCTATCTGAGCTATGGTCTAGAAATCAGAAAACATTCAGAAGAAAATTTCTTACACCAATACCTATAACTTACAAGTACAACAGATCCGTAACATGAAGCAAAAGTTATAATCATGAAAACAAAACCAATATTTGTATCATCTACAAAGTCCACATTTTACTCTGATAATTAAGATTGTTCTTAATTAAAAATAAATATAGAAAAAAAAAGCCACTTCTCCATAATAAATTCATTGAAGTTTAAATTAGACACTACATGGATAAGAAACTGCTCTACAGATGTATGTGGACTTTCAAAATCAAATTCATTGTGGCAACAAAGCAATAATACCTCTACAAGTCAATACTCCTCTTGAGCTTTTTTTGGAGCTAAGTAAAAATAAAATAACGTTACCAGTAAAAATCTAGTTGTCCTATTTCTGTTTTGAACAGACTTCTTAGCATCACAGACGCAAGGCAATGTGTACAGCATATGTGAAAAAAATGGAAACAGAAAGGGGGACAAAAAGGTATAATATGGAACAGGAGAGAGATGGAGCCCAAGAGGAAGTTTACTGAAGAAATGAATTTATGGGTTGAAAGAGATGAGAGTGATAGTACGCTCAAAAATAAGATACAGAAAAATACGAAGGAATGTAACTTGCAAAAGGATACAAATACGAATCAGTTCATACAGCTTGGTCCTATTAATCTGTAAGAGTAATTTAGTGCCATCATCTGCCTTGAAGGACACAGAAACCTTGATAGTTTCCTCTCCACGCCCACCTAAGCCAATAGCTTTGCACTGCTTGCTTATTACTAATGCCAACAGCGTTTCGGCTCAAATTTTAGGAGAGCATCCAAAACTGGAAAACAGGGGTGAATAAAGCTTGTTCTTAATAAATTTCAAGCAGGCAGTATTCAGGATTTTTAATGTCAGGAAAATATTTCTTAATATCCCAACAGGTGAACAAAAGCAGTCCTCCTTGAAATGGAGCATCACACCAGTACACAAAATGAAGCAGGATGAAAAGAAATGCACTCTCATATCTGCAAGAGATAATTGCATTGAAAATATATTGCAACTGCATCATAAAGCCACGTAAAGGAATTACGCCCTTCCAACTGTATTACTGGAGTGGCTGAAGAAAACCACTTCTTTCCTGAACAAAGACAAGGAATGAAGGTATATGACTGGCTCTCTCTTATTTACCTAAGTTAGTGTCATAACTAAAGCCATGAAACCAAGCAAAATAGTTATGAGTAAAGGGATATAAAAGATAACCTAAAATTACATGTTGGCCTGAAAATACCAGTATTTTTGGCAGCTTTTAAATATTATTAATATGTTATCATTCAATAGCTAAGTAGAATTTCTCAATATAGAGCATTATTTAAAGGTGCAATGATTCAGCTTCCATCAGTACCATGCCATGTTGCAACAGACACATGCAATGATAAAAGAAAATGAAGGAAAATGGATGATGTGTTTCGAAAATCTTAGTCAAAAATAACTTCTTTCAAACATCCCACCAGCTGCTGAGACGGCAAAGATGGCTGACTCTTCGCTGAATCAGTGCCTTTAAAGGAGGGCAGAGGGATGTTGGTTCATTTGTGTGTTTTAAGTCTTTATGTTAATGGTTAATGACCTAATTCTTGAATATTTTTACATCCGGATAAAGGTATACATGGACAGTTACAGTCTTAGGGTGTACAAGTCCACAATTACCTTACTGAGTCATTTCTAGCTGCATTTCATTTTTTCATTTCAGTGAGACATATCCTGCTTTTTTGAGTTTTTATCATTATTTTTGCACTAAAACATACATCCAAAAATGTCGGTTTGTACATCAGAGAACATGGATCACTTCTAACGCATACTTGTAAATGCCAGGAGATACTTTTAAGATCACTAGTGCTACAGTGCTGTAAAATAAAGTTTTTTTAAAAAATCATGCCATTATGTTGGCCCCTGGATAAGGGGGAATACTACTTTTTTCTTTAATATGTGTATAAGCTGCAAATATTTCTTTCATATTCCTCTCTCCTTATGGGTCTCTCCTGCCTCTTTTCAACACCCACCATTCACCCCTTTCATACTTACTCCTTCAGGAAAACATTTCTGCAAAAGCAGAACTGCATTTTCTTTAGTATCGGCTATGTTAACTCCCTCGGTACTTTAGAATACATGTAATTTTTATCTTTAATAAATGCATATTTAATTCCTCCCACCTCTTGCTTGGCATACCATCAATAACTTCCTGCAATTAGCTGCAGATTTACTTGATTTTATCATCTTAAGAGTCAACAGATGTTGCATAGGCAGGTTTTCACACAGGTTTTATGTATCTCAGATACTTTGTGGGAGAACCAAGTCAACCTTGTTTATCCAGAGTGCTTCTTGAACATACTGTAAACTTGAACATAACTGTAAAATTTTAAAACATCACGTATTATATATTATCTCCTGCAGTAAAGCCTTTTTAAAATTTAGAGATCAGCCTATGGCAGAAATCAGCCCAGTCTGTCAGCGTTCTCGTGAATTCTTCTAGCAATAATAAAACTTAGCAACAGAACTAAAAAGATGAGCAAGAAAAGAATGTTGTTTGAAAGCCAAAATAAACATAACAATGTTCAGATTCCAAATACTTGTATTTGAAGTTAGCCTCCACAGGTGCCAATCTTTCAACCTTCCAACAGAAATATAAGGTATTTAACCAGGACACAGAGACTGACAGCAGTTACCTCAGACATGCTTTAATACCTTCTATCTTGTACAATTTGGATAGTGAAACTGAAAAAAGAAAACAGCTTTAAACCTTTCCTCTCCCCTCTCCCAACATTTGTTGCAACGTGCTAAAAAAGTTATATAGATACAAATTTGTAAAATACAACTCTCGCCCTTAGCACTTACTATAACATTCAGCTGTACCTGCAGTCACAAGAAGACCGCAAGGAAGCTGAAGGAAATGTCACATCCCTCCCAACCTACCCCATATGAGCTGCTCTGTAGAGTTCACCATAGCCTTCAAACCTGCTAGATCACAAACCGGAATCATTGCTCACCTACAAACACCAGTGAAAGGGAATTTGAACAGCATACCTGCACAGTTCCTCCTCAAAGATGGAACAAACGAAACAACCCTCTAATACATGCTCCAAGTCTACCTTTAGACAGCTGTGGCACCATACCTTTTCTGCTACCTGTTAAAAGTTCTTCAGCAACCCAAAAGAATACTATGATCTATTACTACTAGTCTGGGATGTTTCATGCATGCTGACCATGATTTTTTCCAAGAAAAACATACTCAGATTGTTAAAATTAGGAAGCACGTATATGTATGAAGGTTGAGAATTACCATGGATTAAGATTTCATAAAAATGTACTTTTCTTCTCAATATGATTAAACATCAATGTAAACAGAAAAAGAAGCCATAGTTTTTCTTCTATTATTTTGAAACAGATAAAAATGAAAAGCTAAGTCTTCTCAAATATGGTACTGATGACATGTTTGAGTTCTATCATTAATGCCACACAGACACAAAATTAAAAATTAATGTCTTTGGTAGCAGAGTTCAAAATAATGAGCTAAATGCTAAAAATATCAAGAACTTTTTTTTAAAAGACTGCATAACCAAGGAAGCAAACAATAAGTTCAAGCAAGTCTTTCGGTTGTTACAGGCACAAATTGTTAACAGATGGGTGATAACATTTAATTTAGCGAATAATTGTTATTGAATAAATAATGCTGATATTTTCTTTGTAGAATTACATAATTATCTATGAACCAATTATTATTACCTACATCTGTCAGCCAATTATATCTAATAATTGACACAAAGAAGTTGAACGGACAAAAAAAGTGCTGCTTGAAGGATAAAATATGTTTAGCAATTTAATACTTAAAAACAAAATTGAGAAAACATACAGACTCATTGTGTACTCATACGATTCTATCATAATTTTTATTACAGTTCCTCTAATTCTAAATAATATTTAGCCTGACAACAGATTTTTCTCAAGCATCGCAAAGCATAATTTGTGGAATTCACTGCTGATAGTTATGAATCATTTCAAGATCAGGAAAGAAACAGATTATTCTCTAAAACTAACATCACCATTGCTTAAATCAAACACCTTTTCCTTCAGGTGAAAGAAATAAAGAATTAAAAAATTCAGGGGAAAAACAATTTCTCAATAGCATACACCATACTTCCTTATAGGAATCCAATCCTGAAGTAAAGAAATTATTACATGGCCCCACAATTAATATTCATATTTTTCCAACATCCAGAAAGCGTATTTTGCCAAGCAAAAAGAAAAAAAATGAAAAAGTGAAAATAACTATTTATCTTTAGCAGAAAATTAAGTAGAGACTATCAATGATCTTCAAAATTAATAGTATTGATACACTCATGATCATTTATCACTGAAACACTGGAAATCAAGAAGTAGTAGTAGCAAAGAGCCTTGACTAGAAACATGACAACATCTGCAATTCCAATATGTTAAATTTATTACTGTCAAATATATCTTGCTGGGAGATCCCTGCTCAGAGCGCAACATATAATCTCTAGAACTGAGTAAAATGATTGTCAACAGATCCTAAGACACAAGCTGCCGGTTTAGGGGTGGTCTCAGCTATTAGCTTCCATGACTTGATTCTGCCCACAGGTTAGCCAAGCTCCTCTTCCAACACAGGGTACTGAGCCCAAAGCATGGACAACTCGGAAAGCAGAAGCTCCATGCAGCCACAGTTTATGGTTTAGCAATACTGTGAGCAACAGCACCGTTACATTTGATAATCCTCAATTCCTGTTTCATTTCTGTTAACCATAAAATCACTCCTTGAACCCATGGAAACATTTAGCAATCACTGCTTTCCACGAAAACTGAAATGTATGTTGCATGGAGCAGCAACTTTATGTTGTGCACCTGCCACCTGACGGTTTCATTCAACGCCTTTTAGTGCTTGTAATGGAAGAGAGTGACTGTTCATGACGTCTCTTTGCTTTTCCCACAGCATTCATGATCTTATATATCCCCATCATACTCCCCCCTCAGTCATTTTAAACTCATTTATAGGGGGTGGCCACTGACTGCTGACTGACCTGTCCACTCGCACCCTACCACAGGAGCATTTGCCATGTATTTCTTCATTGGATAATCTTGGGGGTAGCAAGTCACAGGTTTATCAGATGCTACTTAACTTCTCTGACACAAGAACCTCGACAGAGAGTTACCCACAGTTGGCAGGCGCGCTCACCAACCACACCAGTGCCAGCGCAGTGCCAAGCCTCAGCCTGACCCCTCTAGGTTTCTAGTGACTCGTTATGCCATGCAAGGAAAGAAGTCGTCATTGCTGCCAACTGAGAAAAACAAAAAAAAAATGTGAATATTCTTTCAAATAAAACTCCTGATTCACTTAATTGATTTTATGACCTTCTTTGCCCTTTTATTTGCAAACTAAGTATGTGAAAAGGGCCTTTCTTTTTAGAAAAATATATGGGGAAAGCATTGCAACATGAACAATTGTAGAAATATATAAACTCATGGGTACTTTGGGTACAGTCTAGAATTCCTTTCTGTGTGTTGGAACTTCTAAGAAAAAGAATGGAAGGTTAAAATTAGAAAAATCAGAAAGAGCCTGTCAGGGAAATGTTAAAAGTCCTAAATTTAGAAGTACATAACACAGAGACATATGTGAGGCCTCTCAGATGTGTGGCTGGAGATGGCCAGAAAGTAAAGAGCAATAATAGTTGCTCTGATATATTGGGTCGCTTGAAGAAACTTTCACTAAAGCAGCCAGAGCCACCAGAAACCGTCCAGTTTTCATGTGAAGGTGTGTCTGACTTCCCACGAGAAGCAGGTATGCTGAGTAACTACTCAATCTATGCAATGCCTTTTAGAAAAGGAAGAAACGTTTGCATTTTGTTTTTGAAGACACTGGTGTACTTACATACCACTGGATTGCTGAAATGGCGAGAAAGTAGCAAACAGAAAGCATCAGAAGGTCCTACAGTCTAACTACTGCAAAAGCACGAGCAAGACACAGGTGCACACGGGCTCAACACTGGTCAATCATTCTCACTACAAAAAGTTTTGTCCAAGGCTCGAGAGCGTGAAATACTGACAAACTCCAGCTACTGAACATCTTAAATGAACATGGCCACATTGGTACTTGCATGACAGCAGACTTCTGCACCACAGCAGTCCAGACACCGCCGCAGAGTTAGGAGGCAGGTGACAGCCACTGCAGATGGAGACAGTCGAGGAAAACAGTACTCTGGCTGCAGCTTACAGCAGGAGTCCTCCCACTGTGCAAACTCTATTACATTACTACTTTATATTTCTTGCTGTTTTCTGATCCAATTAAAGTCATTGTAAGTAATTAGAAAGGCAGGATTAGCTGACTGCGTTTCAGGAGGCATTACATAGATCATATTTGTAAATAAAATGGCTTATTAGGACTGACTGAAGTAGAGGGACCTGGCAGAGGCTGGTGTTAGCAGTGCCCTCGGAGAGCAGAGTCAGCCATCGGATCGGCAGCCCTTGGTCCTGCCCGTGACAGCCAGCACAGCCACCAGTGGGCTGCTGGGACGGCTCTGATGGACCCCAGGTCCTTCCCTCTCCGAGAGCAAGCACTGAAGAGAGAATAAGGCTCTAGGACAAGGAATTACTGGAGTACAAGTATAAAATTTCCAGATTTAACTGAGTTTCCATTTGTTTTACACAAAGGAACTAAGAATGAAAATTGTAGCTTCTGCAAGGCACTGGCTTTTTTTTTAAAAATCCATGTTTCTGTGCTGTTATAAATGAGAATTCAAAATTAAATGCACTGTTTTATAAGATATACTGTTTGGAAGCAGCTATTGTTTCTTATTTAAAGAGAAACATTTTAATTATGTCATATAATGTTACAAAATAACTTAGAGGGGAAAAACAAATAAGGCCTATCCAATTCCAAAGTACACATCTCTTCCGATTTCTGTTTTGCTGCAGTTTTAGATTTGTCATGAATTGAATGAAAACCGGACTTCAAAATGTCAAACCTTCACAGAAAGCAACAATTCCAAGTTTTATCTAACTCTTCCGAAGACTCATCTTCATCCACAAGTTCATTATGCTTGGTCTGACTTTGGCAAGCAGCATTAGGGATCAAGGCAAATTGCTAGAATAAGGGAAAGCAGACAGGTCTTCAAAGGCATTCTAGGTAAGATAGAGCACTCCTTAGGAGCATCAGGCTTCAATAATAAAATTTTGTATTTGATAGCAGGAAATAGGAAAATAATTTCATTGGCTCGTTTAGAGAATGCCAGTTTTTCATCATCTCATATACAACCACGACAAGTAGTGGCTTGTAAAAAGGNGAATGTGTCCATTTACAAATAATCACTCAGAGTTTATACACCACAACAAATGACAGAAAAGTTTTTATGAAGCCAGTTGCAGGGGTAAAATAAGCTGAACACAATTTCAATTTTAGAAAGACAATGAGATGAAAAAAGTAAAATTGAGGATCAAAGGCCCCACAGCAACTAAGAGGAGGGACGTCTGCCTGGGCTTACTGAGAGTATCATGTTAAGTTAATAAAATGCACAAAGCACCAGAAGTACATTTCTGAGAGGGGAAAAAAGAGAAAAAGAATCAAACACTACTTGGTCTGATAAAGCAGAACATTTCAGAATACTTCCACCCATGCTTCACGTCTTTGAGGACCCATATTTTGGGAGTCTAAGGACTGTTTGTACGTATGTTTTTCATTCTACCTGCACTCTTCAAGTAACCACTCAAGCTGCCTTGAGTCTCAGCCACCCTTACCCCCTGCCCCAAGTAAAGCCAGAAAATTTGGTGTACAGTCAGGAAAGAGGAAGCAGAAGAGAGAGGAGAGAGGGACCGAACCACTGCTTCTTTCCCTGAAAAATGACAGAGAAGGCAAACATCAGCAGCAACAGTGTCAAGAGTTCAAAAAATTAGTCAGCCCTCAAGAAACCATGGCATGGTTCTAACTTTTTTAGAACAACATTGGTATGTATATTTTACTTTGTTTCTCTATTTCTGAACTTCTAGAGAACCCTTGCTTTGCATTCCCAAGGTTTTCAGAAGTCCTGAAAACTAAATAGGATCTTTAAAGTTCAGATTCTCAAACGTCATCTTGATAGTAGTATCTAAAAATTTGGAAATATATGTATGATAAGTAGCATGAAGTTTTCAGTCCTCCATTGCCAGAAGCTAGCAATGCAGTCATGGAGGCATAGTACTGCCTTTCCCTTTCCCAGAGAACACGTAGCTGGGCCAGATCTTAAAAGGAATTTTCTGAAAAGAAAAAAAAAAAAGGGGGGGGGGCACAGTGTGAGAAGTCTGGGCCTGATAACAAAGGAAGCTATAGCATGCCCACTTGCAAGTGATATGCTTTATGGAGAAAGGTTAAGAAGCTTATTTTCAGCTACACTTCTCTCGCTGCCTCCTGCGGAAAGTGATCACTTTGCTGGCTCCCCTCCAGCAAGGGCTTGCGAGGGATCAGACGATTCACCAGTGAGAACTGCACAGAGAGCCTGCAGGCAGAGGTAAGAGAGAAAGTATCTTAATGGGAAAAAAAAAACTGCAGACCAGAGATTTCTCTTATGTAAAGGAAAACACACTGGAGACACTGCAAGGGCTTGAGAATTACTGGACACTGGAGGTATAATAAATTACAGGATTCTCCCACCCCTTTTCACACAGTGTGGACAGGAAAAAAGATCCCAGAATCTACATACGCATTTTAGCAGGATTAAAGCAAATCACAAATCAAAAAAACTTCCAAACCTCCCTGGCTAGATGGATTTTGCTTTGCAAACGTGTTTAGAAAGTGATAACTACCTGACTCATCTCCACCACAGAAGAGTTATTTCGTTTTATTATTAGTCACCTGTTATCATCAGTGGCCTTTGAACCCGTTTTGAGACTGCAGAGCACAACATAAATCTGCCACAGCTTTTTGGCACCTCCTGCCAAGTCCTTGCTCATACCCTGCAAAATTATGCAGACTATTAACCTTGCATAAATTTTAAGAGGTTGGGTCTTCCCAAAGAACATGCAGAGGGCAGATCTTCGCAGTTCATAGTAGCAGCAACAAGGACCAAAACAGGTAAGGAAGAACCATTAAAGCCTCTGCCTGAATTCAAGCACAGCACCACTGTGCAATTGCTGTACAAGGAAATGAACTGAAATACAGCCCATGAAAAACAACAGGTGCTGTGACACCATAATAACTCTACAAAACGTCTCTTGGAAGGATACCCATAAACCTTACGTCTCCCTGCTTCGTCATATCCGAGCACCTACAGCAAAGTGAAAGCACAGCTCATTTTGGATTCAGAAATAAATTTACCAGACAATCCTAAATATTTTCAGTATGAAACAGCTTACCAACCCTGACAAACATTTTCTTTATCTTCAGCACAAGGTTACTACAAGATTCAAAAGCAGTTATAATAAATTTATACTGAGTCAAATATTAATGTAAATATTTCTAAGAACTCTTAGCTTCTCATTTCAATTTAATTATTTTATAGACTTCCTTAATATGTTATTGCTTAATATGCTTAAAATGTTTTGACTGGTTCAGTCAATGTTGAACAAAGAAAAAAAGAGTGCAAATGACTTAAGAAAACTGTTCTTCATCTGGAAACAGTTTTCCAACACACACTGATAGGTTTTCTGCCCATCTGTTAAACCAGCCCCATCAAATTGTTTTGAGGACAAAAAAGGGGGATAGAAAAGAAGACTCACAGTATTCATTATGACTCATCCAGTATTTTTCACTAGCTTTGCTTACTAAGTGTAACACAGTTGATTCTATGTTCTATTCTTTACTAAAAGAGTTATATTAAATCCAGCTCTAGATTACAAACTTTTCCTAGCGTAGCATCACGGTGATGAAGTGAAAGGTCCACGGTATTTTTATACCAGCAAAAAGCGTAAGTGTACAAAAGGGCTTTTTCCAGTGTAATTTATCCCATTTCATTCTGGAGCTAACATTGGCAAAAATGCATTTGCACCACTACATGTATGCTGAAAGAATTATCTGGAAAAGCCATACCAGCAAAACTTTTCTAGTGTAGGTCAGACTTAAGCTATCCAGGCACCTCAGAACTGAAAGAGCACAACGTCGGAGTATGTACCGACAGGGCTCCATAAGAGGCATCTATTTTGATTTCCAGCTAACCCCTCGAGCACGCACCTCCGGGCAGACAGACAGCAAGCTGAGAATTAAGAATGACACTGTCACACAGCAGTGCATGGGCTGCTGCTCAGCAAAAGTCTATTCTAAGCAAACTGATCTTCTGCACTGTTCACGCTGCGATCAAACTGTTCTGCTGTGAATTAGTATTTCTCCGGTTTTCAGAGCAAAAATTAAAAAAAATTAAATATAGCAAAAACAAACTACTGGACAATACCTGATATTTTGAAACAGAGATACTGAGTCTGTGCAACTTTCTCAAGTAGGTCAGATCATTTAACCTGAGCCAATTGGCTACAGACCTACAGTTACCTGGTTTTGTAGATGAGCTATTCTTATCTTAATGGCAGCTAACAGTACAGATATCCAGTAAATGAACCCAGTATGTTAAAAACAATGTCACAGCAAGTGAAAATAATTCAAAACCAATTCAAACTACTTTATTTAATGATTGCATAGGTCTCATGAAATGAAACTACATTAAATAAGCAGAAAAGATCGATATGACCAAGAGGCACCTGCATATTGATCAAGGAACAAAACCAAAGAGAATTATGTCTGATGCTTGGCCCTAATTGGCTTCTGCTCACACAGCTGGGCTCATGTCCGTGATTCCCTTACACCCCAATCCAGTGACTATACAAACTGCCACTCTCTTTCATTCTTCTCCCATCCCGTAAGTTTTTAAAATAGCAGTAATACTTACATTAGATGTACTATATTTCTACTGTTTTATGAAATTAAGACGTAATTATAAATGCAAAAAGTAACAATAGATGCTTGGTGCATGGATGAAGAATGGAATTCTAAGTCAGCTTCTGAGAGATGGGATATTTTGTGCTGCAAAAAAAAAAGCTAACAAAGAATTATGTAAGAGTTTCAAAAAGACGTGACAAGGAACATTACAATAAAAATTACAGGTGTTCGGGAAAAAAAAAATTATACCAAAATTTCTTTAACATATTACGTACACAAAAGACTTCGAGCTCAAAGATGAAAACGGCTGGAAGGCTTAAGGAGTCTGCAGATCTTGGGATGGAATAAACTCTACGACAGAAGACAACAAAGATGAAACCATTCTTTTGGTTGCACTGGAACAGGCTGCCCAGGGAGGTTGTGGAGTCCCCTTCTCTGGAGATTTTCAAGATCCACCTGGATGCAGTCCTGAGTAATGTGCTCTAGGCAATCCTGCTTTGGCAGGGCAGTTGGACTAGATGATCTCTAGAGGTCCCTTCCAACTCTGAAAATTCCGTGATTCCGTGATTCAAGAAAAAGCTGCTCTGGCATTGACTCCATCATTCTAGTTGCTCAGGGTTTGGTTATCTTTTACTTGATTTTTTTTTTTTCTTAAAATTTATTAAAAGGCCTACCAAGTTTAATAGTGTTAATACATTTAAGCTTTATCAGACTTGTAATGTTATTTTAAAAAATCAAATTGGTTTATTACCTTTTATTAAACTCTTTCCATTTGTAGTTGCAGAAATCAAGTGACAAAGGGTGACAAAAGGATCCTGCAAGCTTTGTTATAAAAACAGCTGTGTTCAATGCTTGTCTCAGAGTCTATGCAAAATTCATGACTTAATTTTCTAGTCCACATTTAGAAAAAAAGGTATTTAAAACCGTAACATACACCATAGCCATCTCAATCCACAGCATGCAGATCACCCCATACCTACATGCAATGTTAAAAGAATGCTATCACAATAAAGAAAAAGCAAAAATTAATTGGCAAAAATTATTTTCAGGAGTACTGGTTAGAATTATGATTGTCTGTGTTACTTTTTATGTCCCATATCATTAGTCAAGAATTATTCTGTCAAAGGCAAATGTTAAACTGACCCAGGTTATGAGTCATTCCATTTACCCTTTCTGAGTCGTGCCATAAGGTCAGGTTTCTCCCACTCCTCTGGAATTTACTGAGTGTTCAGAGACCTCCAGGGGAGAAGGGGAACAGTAATGATTCAGACACTTACTTGTATATAATCTGACCATATTATAGATTTTAAGAAAGGGAAGATACTGAGATCGGGTACCAGACCCAAGTCTCTTGTGATTCAGTTCCACATCAGTTTATGCTACCAATCTAAATTCCAGTCACCGTGGCTCTCTCCCTTCCACATCTCCCAGCCATGTTGTCTCCTCCCCACACAAGCATTCTGCTGAAAATGACCCTTTCTATCAGAGCCTCACTCCTCCGCACACACATGCATCAGCACCTATGCAAGGAAAAAGTACCTGTGCGTGGCAGAGATGCAAGGATAAAAGAATCACAGGAGAACAATTTATATCAATTAACCAGACATGGAAGCCAATCTTTAATCCATTGTGTGTATGAAGCTCCACATTAAAGCAATAAAATACAGAACTCTATAAAGTTTTGGTTCATACTGGTATCAAGTTTCCACCATCTTACTCAGCAATTACTACATCTATTCTGATTTCCATTTACTCGATAACTAATTAACACATGCATACAACATATAAATAAGCTAACACATAAATTAGTAGTGGCAAAACCACTCAAAAATTTCAAAGCTGAAGAGCAAATTCTTTAGAGAACAGAGTTGCGCAAAGTAACAAACAGGAAGACAACATGGTGGGTCACCTGGTATTGAAACAAATACCTTCAGTAAAGGTAAACTCTGTGTGGGAAAAGTAAAGGAGCTTTTAAATGGCAATTAGGCAAATCCCGATTATTCAGATACTACTTATTATCAGTCTTTTTCAAATGTTCAATCACTACCCTTCACAAAAGTAGCTTAGGTGGATCCTACGTATATTCATAGTAATTTATGTATCATCTAATTCAGCTATTTGAACATGTTTTGGGGGAAGACGGGTTTATTACTTGGCAAAGGAAAGGGCTAATGCTCCACTGTCTTACAAGCCAGTGAAGAGCAGAAGTCACTGACCCCTGGAGTGCTCCTGGTCTGTGGAGTGACAATGCTGTGCTCACTCCGCGGCAGGCGAGCAAAGTTCTCACCAGACTGTCCCAGTCCTACACTCAGCACTTCAGCTTTACTTGCTCCTGTAGGTGTACAGGTTATTAAACGATCCACATGTGCAGGTCTCATCAGGATTAGGCCTCCTATGTAGGTCTAACTGCTCCTAAGAAACTATCGAATACGTGTATATTGATTCAAAGTATGGATTCAGTACATTTTAGCACACTGGTTGAAGAGTAAAAACAAAACCCACCACCCCCTCAACACGTACAGCTTTATTTCAAATCCAGGTTTCTCCCAGCAGATAAAATCCTGTACTAATCAGTCAGGGCTATGTTTGGTAAATGTGAACATTACAGATAAGTATTCTGGTGCAATAATCTTCTTAAATTCTATAAAAACATACTATTCAACCAAAGAGGATTCCTTTCCCCACTCCAATTAGACGTAACTAACAGGTGACTTTTTTTTTTTACTCCAGCATTTTATTATGCGGGCGGGAGGGTAGAGAGAGATTGATTTCTATGGAGAACAGATCAGGAGTAACACTTCTGGCCATGACGGTGAGTGGAAAGGCAAGAGAGCATAACAAACATCAGGACATAGCAGAAAGGATGACAAGAACATCAGGTAAACAGCAAGCACCAGCACCAAGAAACTGAATATAAAACTTCAAAAATTACAGTACACGCCCATTATAGAATAATTTTAATGAACTTGCAAAGACAGTATTTCAGACTAATTTAACCAAGGAGAACTAAATGAAATATCTCTGAAATAAAATAGGCTATACAGATGGAAGTCTAGTACTGTGGGTTTTACCTCTGGGAGTTGCAGCCTGCACAAGATTCTATTCTTTCATTACAAATCTGTTGTGTGGGGGGCGGAGGAGGAGTAACTGTGTTACAGGGATAAAAAGAATAGCACAATTGTTGTAAGAACATCTAGTTTTCTCTATGTATTTCTATCCATCACAATCCATCTTCAACTTCACATCTATTTTTCCTCATTACCTTACCCTATACTATGTCGGTAAAGAATATTTTAATGCTGGGGGAAAGCACTCTGTAAAGAAAAGCCCCTGAACAGGATATCGCTAATTCATTAGCGATGATCATTAAACAGTCTTCATTTTAAGAGAACACAGAAAAACAAAGCAAGCTGATCAAGCTCCATCAGGAGAGAGAGGACGACTGGCAGGAATAGCAGCTGTGCTCTAGCTCAGATTGGATTCGTGTTGGCAGAACTGTGAAATAAAGCCTGCAACATATTGTGCCTTTATCAATCCTGCTTCCCCAATACAAGACATCCAAGGAATTTAATGCTTATGTTTTGCTTTTCATAGGCTATTTTACTTAGGAGGGTTTGTATACAACTGAATTTATAAAAGTCCAAGATGCATTTATTTAGACATGCTGCTCTTTCGAACGGTGCCATCTAACACATACGCTAATATAGCCTCATTCATCTGAGTACCTCAAAGTGCTTCATAAACACCAATTGAACAGATGCCATGAATCTCAAAAACATTACTGCCTGAAAATTTTCTGCTATCTGACTTTGTTACAATAATACGTTTTATTATAAAGTAGAATAGGTCAGTGCAAGGGGAAAAGTCTAATATTAACTACACATTTAACAGCATTTTGTATGTATCAATTTTAATAATAGGCTTTTCAGTCAACTATGCAAGAGTCGAATTCCTACCTTGCCAAGAAAAAAATTAAAAACTAAACAAAAGACCCAACAGTTTCTTAAAAGGGAATTTTAAAAAAAGAAATTGAGACATATACCAAAACCTAAAATGCGGACAAATTCAGAGGTATGTGTAAGAAAAAGATTTTAAAAAATCCTTTTTTCTTTTCAAATAAATGTGAAAATGAACATTTAGGACTACATCATTTAGAAATTTATGCACATTTTGTACATTGGTTAAATTAAAAAATTCTGAAGTTGTTTTATTTAATTCAGCCTCTTACTTCTGGGCATAGAACACAAAAAAGGGAAGAAAAAACTAAAGAAAGAAAGGACAGAGAAATGTGTAGGAAGATCTCGAAGTACATAAATATAGTGTTGTTCTTTGTGTTCCCATGTAGAAAGTACAAAAGTAGGTCACCTGTTTTATATCACTGTGTTCTAATGCATAACAACTTCTTATCTTTTGACTACCTTTGGGGGGGCATCTTTTTGAGTATAAGATTACATAATACATGGTGCAACTACCTCAACCTGCTTTAAATAAGTAACAGTTTGGAATTTGTGAATATGATGAGCCAAAACTTTCACAGCTCAGACTTTCAAACCTGAAACTGGAGCTAGAAACAGAAGCTCAAGCCCGGAAACTTCAGGAGTTCAATGACTTGTCATTTTCTGAGCAAGAATTCAGAGAAGAACTTCCCGAGGAATGGAATCACTGCATTCGTGCCTTCTCAAGTGGGGTCATTTATCCAGGGAAACTGAGCAGCACGACTATTTTTCCTCTACAGGTATGTATACCAGTTCATTTTTCCATCTACCCTTTTTCTGCAACAACCTCATAACCCTGATTTCTGTGCTGCTATAGCACAGTAGACTATTACTTCATAAATAAAGCTTCAGATCAAAAAGGAAGGAAGAAAAAATTGTCATTCACTGCGATTCACAGGTGTGTGAAAGGGCTGTAGCATAACCTTCCAAGGCAGAATTGCCTTTTCTTTGTGCTCTGCCTGTATCTACACAAGCTGCCAATTTATCTAATCTGTCCACGAATGACAGGAAAAAGGATTTGTCAAGTAGAAATGTAGTTATAATAAACATGAAGTAGAAACTGTAAGACATCTTTGCCTATTGAACTGTCTTCGAGACTAAAAATAAACTTCTCCAGACTTAAAAATGCTCTAATTGGTTCAAAATCCAGCCTGATATGTTCAGCCCAAGAACCAGATCAATCTACGCATAACTCAATGCATAACTATTGTAACTGGAATGGAATTGGGCATAACAGTATGATAAAAACTTTAAAAATATATATAAAGAAAACCCTACCATCCATAGATCTGATTTATTCACAGGTTTTACACTCACCCATAAGAGAACTATCTGTAATACTTCGTATTTTACTAGGAAGCCAACATTGTGCTTTGCATTTCACCAGAGACAGATGTGTTTGCTTTGGTAATATAGATAGAAGCAGTATTTATTATATTCACAATGGCAGAATTATAATTTTGTCTCATATTACTGTGCTCAACTACAAAAGCAATTTTTTGATAATAAGCATCAGCTTAAGGCAGACAGCAGTGAATTCATTCTAATAATTATGGGTACTAGTGCAACAATTCACATTTTTTGATGTATCAAAGATCATATCTAGATTACAAACAGAAAGGAGAGCGTGACTTCAACACCATTTCTTCACTCATGCTTATTTTAACATGAGTTCAAGTAATGAAAGCCTAAAAAGAACTAGAGAAAATAGAAAATTTTCAGATAATTTAAAACCAATGCACAAGTACACAGAAAGGTTTACACTCAGAGGTTTCCTTCTTCAAGTATGAATAAAGTACCCCTTTGTAGGCAATGATGAAGGACAGTCTACAATTCAAACAAGTTTATTATTAACAATATTTAAAGAGAGACATTTTCTGTGAGTTTCATGAAATGTTAATTTTTCAAACCATTGTAATTGTAAAATGTCTTTTGACCAGTTTCTTGACCAATTTCTTCCTGGCTGCCATTTTCTCCACAAAGGTCATGGGATACCTTGCAGACTTGCATATTTTATTATTATTAAGGGAGAATTACTTAAGTCTACTTATAGGACATTCCATTAAAAATCTTGTCTTGAAATTGCAGTATTTGAGTGTACCCAAATTCTGTTTTTCACAGTAATTTTTCCTCAAGTCTTTAAAGCTATCGATATTTAGACAGTCAATCATGCTCACCTTTTAAACAGTTAAGGAAAGGAAAGCACCACATTCAGATGCAACTGCTACAGCGCTTTCTCATATTTAGAAAAGCATATTGATGCATGAAGCTTGAAAGTGAAAGCATTTTCCCTACTGCTTTTCATTCATCATAAAATGTTGCCATTTGTAAAATTGCTCAAAAATGATACAGACTGTATTTTTTAATAACTTTTAGTAGATAACACTTGCCTACAGTTCCCATCTTTTGATCTCACAGCATTTTTGGCTACTGTTTTAAGCATTTTTATAAAGGGAAGAAGTTGAACAGTGAGTAACTTGTCTGAGTAACAAGTTCACACTTAAACCAAAGTTAAAACCCAAGTCCTGTGAACAGCATTATAACAGAAGCATCATGTTTTGTCTCTGAACTAGTACTGCCTTGGGAATTTGTCCAATGCTTCATCCATTCCCAGCTGATTAATGTTTCTCCAGTTTTTTTTTCCTTTTCCTTATTTCTACACCTGAGTATAACCAACTTAGCTGGAGAGTTATGCGGTCTTGCTAAGTGCGAGAGGTGAAGAAAAAAACTTTCTTACACCTTCAACTATATATCTGTAACTTTTTCAAACTTTAAGAGCTGGTTTGGTTTCACAAGAAAAATTTTGCTAATTGTAAGGGGGAGACGGAGGAAAAAAATGAACTCCACTGTGAAGATAAATAAAACCAGGGTCAAAATATCCATTCAAACCATGGCTTGAACTGATTTTTCCATTCCCATTGCAGCAGGCCCATCTTTGGTGAAAAGGTCATTTTGGAAGGCTTCTGGGCTGACAGTACATTATCTCAAATTCAGCATTCTTTCTTGGTACCTTTTTGGAAGTAGAATTCCACTTTGGAGAATGCATTCTTGGATATTTTAACAAACTGTAGCAGGGACGTAGGTTTTGGTTCTCTTCTCTGGTTCATGACATTAAGGTGGGTAATGGTACAAACCATCAAACAGCAAGAACTGGGAAAATGAAAATGAGCAGAGCACTGACGTAGCTCCCGTGCTGTCCATGTCATGCACACAGGCCAGAAGGATTAAGGGCTTTGGCTTTTTGCCTTCCTCTAGCACCAGATGGAGCAGCCTGTTTTCCCATGTCTTTTGATGCACTGATGGGTATATAGCCCTTCCTCCCAGTTCAGACAGGGGCTTAGTTCACCTCAAAACTGCTCTACTATCTTCCTCCCACATGCCACAGCTCTGCACAGACTGCATTTGGTCATAATGTCCTTAGAGAAACATTTTACATTAGGGTTCACCAATTTAAAAAGTGCTCAGCAACAAAAATACTACAATTCCTAAAACCTGCTGATGAATCCAAAATGATCAGAATCTATTCCGAAATCCTGCAAGCAGAATTACTCGCAGACTTTTTAATTCCTTGAATAGAACAGTCTATTCCTTTTTAATATTTGTTTGACAGTAGGATACCTACCTTCTTTTCTGAGCTTGTGTTTTCTTTCCCTAAATTTATCATGAGATTTCCCTTAATGAACTTATACTGGAGTGTTAAACGTATGTATGTCACCAGAAAAGGATTTTCATGAGCACAGAAAAAAATTTATTCGTTCATTCTTGGATGTTGGAAGACCAGGATTAAGATTTCTGTGAAGCAATTAGAAGCATGAAACAAACAGTTTACTGTTTGTAATTACCTGTAATGTCAACTCTGATAGAAAAATCTGAAGGACATATGCTAATACCTATTAAATGGGCACTTAAGAGTTGTAACAAAGCAACTGAAGTGAGACAATTCACTGTTGCCATAGCAAAACTTTGTAACTGCATTTCCATGCCAGTATGCAAAGACATTAGAAAGTTTTAGTTGAAATTAACGGCCAGGACAAAGTTGTTGGACATTAATTTCTCAGGTTATGGTTGCTAGAAAGGCCACAGCATAAGATGAACTGATGAAATAACTACTGTTTCTGCACAAACAATTACCCTCTTTCTGTTGCCAGAAAGAGTGTAATTCACATCACCTCTAGAGAATTAAAGCAAATTTTATAGCCATGATATACTTTTTTATATACATATGCACATACGTATACATATACACATTCATACAAAATATAACTATGGTATATGTATCATAGTTTAAAGAAATTAAAGAATAACTACTTGGTACACACTGTTCAGCTGAACAAGACAGACTCACAGTGAGCACTGCTTGTCAGTGGCAGTGATGACAGCAGTTTTAATCAAGTCAAGCAACCAGAGATTTCTTCAAGAGCAACCCAGCGTGCCTTGTTCCAGCTGAGTCAGCACCCCAAATCCCCAGGTTTGGTAGAGAATCTAGAACAGTGCTGAGAAGGCCTTGGGAGTTGGACACAGCAGGCATTTTGAGCAACCCTGTATTTATCAGCAAAATTGAACAGCAAAGAGTTGGGTACTGCAATTAAAACTATTTGGATACTATTTTGTCCTCCTAGAAGCATCTTAACAGAATTTCCTCATTAAAAGTTCAATTATCATTCAAATACCAAAACAAATAAATAAATTACTAACTCAGTAGGAAGTCAAAAGCCAAAAGGCAGATGAAGAAAAAAAAAAAAAGTATTTTTCTGTCCAGAGGGTAAAACAGCAGCTGCCTGGCTGCTCTCTTGAGCCTTAGTCAAAGAACAGGTTGGCCCAATCTGTGACCTGTTCACGGCATCAGACTGCTTTTATATCTAGGAAGCACTTGCTAGATAATAGTAAACAATTGAGATTAGAAGCTATACATTAATCTGTGAATGTGTAATATTTGTCAAAAGAGAAACCAGCATCTTGCATTATTTTGCATGTGCTAGAATTACTTAAAAATAATAAATAAAAGCCCAAGCTATAAAATTCAGCTAAATTCACATTTATTTCTAACTGCTACTATTATTCCACTGTGTCAGTAACCAATAATGCTATCCCAGAGCATTATTGCTGCCAATTTTACAGGCAAGCAATAAAAATAGTTTTTGCCAGAATTAAAACTGCATTTCTTTCCATTTCTTCTTTTCCATTTATTTATTCATTCAACAGATGCATTAGCCAAGACTCTGCACAAGAACAGAATATTAAATTATATCAGCTGGATGTGTTTCTAAAGAGAATCTAAAAATTAAAAACATTAGTGATTTGGTGAATTCTTCAGCATCTACAACTAGCAGCTCTCAGCGATCTTAAAACATACTTTGAAAATATAGATGCTTTCAGGCAAGCACAGAAAGAGAAAATAAACTTTGCATCGTAATCACAGATTTAAACAAAGATTTAAAATTACAGATTAGCAATTTTATGTGGACTCTCTACAGTCCACAGTTCTCTCTGCAGCTGCTGGTCTATGGAATTTTTGGGATCAATCCCATTTCCATTCTCATTTCTTTGTCTTGTGGATGTGCAAATCCACTCAAGGCAATTTTGTGCCCAGCTGATCACAGGATGCCATCCAGCAGATTGCCATACATGGCAGTCATACCCAAATGAATTATATTGTGGTACCAAAGTGAAGAAATATTGATTACTGCTTAAGATTTAAAAAAAAAACTCAAAAACTTAAAGCAAGGTTTACAAGTCAGGCTCTTAGCAGTTTCTACAAAAGTGACCATGAAACCGAACTTTCAACATCTGTCCACTTATAGCAAAAGATCATAAAGAAAATGAGGAAAGCCTATATAAATAATTCTGAAGAACAGCTCAGTCACCCTTGTAGGAATTTTCACAACTTCCCTGTCCTTGCATCTGACTCTTTTAGTTCTCATCAAAAATTCATCCTACCAACTCCATGCCTGGCTTATGCTAAATAGACCTACCTTTTCTTCTTCCTTCTGCCACATCACACACACATGTAAGATACAGGTTATATCAGGAAGGATAAGAGAAGGAGAAATGCACCAAAATACAAGGCACCTAAACATATAAATGAAAACTTTTTCCAGTATGTCACAACCCAAGGTACCATACATAAAAGCACTATATCCAGTTTGTTCTACTCGTAATATTGATTTGTTTAACTGTTAGGTCCTATAGGATTGTAGGTTTTGTTTAGCAAGTATCTTTACACTTAATTTAACTTCCTAGCTGATGTTAGAAGCAACAGCTCCTAGATGTCAAAATCCAGGTGAAATAGTCTCCAGACGTGGTTCTAAATTTTTGTCCTGTGTTTAATAATCTTCTATGCATGCTGCAAGGCCTGTTTCCCCGTGAGACATGTGGGGTTTTTGGTTAATTTTGAAAAGCTGGATGATGAAGTAGAGAGTTCTATAGTGTTTCATCGACATAATTTTTAAAATCTCATTAATTATTTGCATGTTCTGGGGGTTTGTTTTGCTCCCTCCCCCTCCAAATGCAGTTGAGGGCTTAAAGCAATTTAGACAGAAGTAAGGTTAGTGCAAGAAATAATTTATATTCTGACTTCGCCAATACATTACTTTAGGAAAAAAAATGAATGTCCTGAGAGAAAGATTTAGATACATGAACTATTTTTCCACTCAAACCTCAATTTGCTCATTATTACTCCAAAGCATTGCCCTGGCTTGAATTTCTTTGTCAAGTCTAGTTAGACATAAAAAATCTGTGCTTAAAGACCTGCAAAGAGAATAAATGTGGAAAATTTATATAGTCTCTGCATTTTTCAAAAAGAAATTGGTCTTGTATTAGAGACACTGGACAGATTCATGAAATAGACACAGACTTTCCAGATCTGGGTTCTAGCATGTACTCAGTTTTCCTACAAAACAGAATGATGTGAAGAGAAACTATGAAGCAGATAAAGGATGCTCAGGTACTGTGGTCATGGACTTCACAAAGCAGCTAAAATCCTTAGTTGGAGTGTTAATTCACACTATGTCTAGCTGTCCATATAAATTTGCTCCAGATTAAGAGTACTAACTAACAGTTCTGTGACTAGCATCAAACTTTATTGCCCCAAAGCACACTGTAATAGCTGCTTTGCCTACAGGCTTCAAGATTACTGAGAGCAGCTTTTATACTCTCACAAACTGTATTAAGTACTTGCTATCATCACAGCCTGTAATAGTCATGAAGGTACGCATTTAACTGACAATCCAAAGAACCTTACAATCCTTACGTACAGATGTACTCAAACACCACCCTAGACCAAAGTAGGTATTGATTATTGTGGTAATGCCAGCTTAAAAGATTTTGGAGTGGTAGTGTTAAACAGGGTATTATCACAAACCCAATAAACTGGTAGATGCCTAGAATTTTTTGATGGTGGAGAACAAAATAATTTTCTGAAGAATACATGAAAAAAGTTACCCCGGGGAGAACAGGAAGGGCTGGCTGAGTTTTTCTTTCTCCTTTGTGAGCAAGGCAGCAGAAAAGGTATTACAATATAAAACAACTTTGAAGAAAAACATTTCCAATCTAACCACCAGCAGGCTTAAAATAGTAACCGCTTTCAAAGGGCAGGCTCTCCTTTCCTTCCATTCTTTCCTCACATTAAAACTAATTTGCTTGATTAATAAGAGAAATAATGTTCTCCTCCATATTCAGCTGTCTCTCAGGGAGAGTCTTTTCTCACTGGGCACTGTATCTACTGTGGAAAGAATGAGGGCTGTAAAAGACCTCTACTTGTATCAGAACTGCAATTTCTCTTTTAGAAAGACAGCATGGTTACAGGCAGAGTCAGTATGTAATAACTCACATGGTCTTCCTGGTGATAGGTTGTAGCAGTTGCTATATTCTGTCTTCCACATTTCCTCCAGGAGACTCCTAACCATAGGTATCAATTTGCAGAGTTGCTAGCCTACCCAGTAATATTGAAGCTTCTCACTTTGAAAGGTACCAGAAATAATGCAAGTAACATTCTTCCTCTTTCCCACTCCAACTACATTTTATAGCTCCTATCACTGCAACACATTCTACCTATATGTTTTAATTTATTAAGTAGATAATCAGTGACGGCTGCTGAAGAATTTGACAAGTTTTTTTTCTCCATGAACATGTAATTGCTCATCATCCATCCATATAACAAAAATGTCTCCGCTTTCAGTTTCTCAAGATGTTAGTAGTAAAATAAACCTTGGCTTCAAGACTAATGACTGCAAAGCCACTTCCAGGCATCAACCATATACGAAGCAAAACAGTATTCCTTTCCTCAGACGTACCACTGACACTATTGCTCTCAGTGTTCCCCCAAAAAACAGCACATGAAAGCATTTTTCATACAAGCTCTGGTTTGCTTCAGTACTACAATAAGTGATTTCCAGTACAACACTTACGCAGTTAGGTTGAAAACACCTTAGGAGATGGAAAAAACCTGAAACTATGATTTAGGCACAAAAATCCTTGGTATTTAAAAGCTTCATAGATAAAATTAGTTCTTCATATGCATGCATATGCATGCATTTTAACCACAGTTTCGGTATTTATTTTAGATTCTAGAGCTACAATATGTACATTTTAAAAAACCCAGAAAATATCAAGGGTATCATATTTCTATTTCATTTATCCTCTTAAGAAAGTGAGAGATATTTTTCAACAATCAATAAAAAAAACATAAACTATTTTGCAGATACAAATTATGGAAACTACTGCACCCAAACAACAGAGGAAGAAAGAAAATAAACTGAAGATGATACCAACACAAATCTAAATTTAGATCAACATGCACATCAATCAAATCGATATTCTTTTTAGCAGAGTAAATGGTGAAACCAACACACTGCACTAGCTTAGTTCAATTTCGTTACTATTACGCATTTATCATTATAGCTTATTACTTTTAAAATTCTCTCACATGTCTTTTTATGGCACTACATAAACAGATTTTCTATCAGTTTCCCTGAACAACCTTGTAAAAATAATAACTCAAGAATGAAGGTGGCAAAGAGGGGAAGACAGAGTACTTTATCATTGAAAAAAATCAAACAAGAAAACACATACTACTGCATATCATTTTTCAGATTCTGAGAACTTAATGTGAGGAATATCACCACTATCAGACTGATGTGAATGACTTCCTATGTTAGAAATGAACACGGGGGCCTGACAGATGGTTTTAACCACTTACAGCAGTCATTCACAACTTGGGGCCGGGGCCGGGGAGGGGGGGAATCCAACTACTGTCCAAAGGTTTTATTTTGTTGTCTGAAGAAGGCAAAGTATGCTCCTGTCACTGCAGTTATATGGAAACATGCAGAGTTACTGTGTGTGGTCACTGAACTTTGATTTTAAAGGTAGTAAGCCCACTGGACCCTTTTGACGTGCTTTCTGTAGCACTTCTAAACCAAATCAGGCAAGCGGCTAACTGAGCGAGACTGCAATGTATAAACTCACCCTAGTGGTAACCCTTACCCTGTGGGTGATCTTAACAAAATTAAAGGGACACAGTTTATGTTGTAATACCTATTCATGTTGTGTTCACTCTTTACTCACAGGGCAATTAAGATCATAAGACTTTTGTCTCTTAATTTCAGCTAGAGGAACGCTTGCTACTAGGCACACCATGTGAACACTTTGTCTTAATTAAGAGAAAATTGTATTGCCTTCCTATTTTTAAAAGTGACTAGTAAGAAAGTCTATCCAAGATCTCTGTCAAGTAAACAACTCTAGAGAAAATTTTCCTGTTTTGTTTTAAATTAGCAATTCCACTTAAAGGATATTAGAGCAGGAAGGTGTGTAACAAAACTCCTGCATCAGGGCACTGTAACGGGGCAGCCAGTGCTGCTCCTGCTGCTGCCCACTCCGCATACGTTGCCAGGTACGGCTTCCACAGCACCAAGGATATCTGATGGAGAATCCTGAACCAGATCCTGCAGTTTAAACCCTGCATGTTAAGTTCAGCTACCTCTGCATCCAATTCACTGTAATAAGCCAGGCAGAAAGCTTACTGAAATGTTTATATTGATGCCGTTCTGCCATGCACCTAGCACAGCGCCGTCGTAAGCTAGGACTTGGGGATGCTAGGCAACGCAGCAACCCAGGCAGCAGGGAATAACACCGAAAACGTCTTCCAACATACAAAATATTTTGATGAAAGCAAGGTAAGCAACCACCTGGGACTTTAAACCATGAGGCAGTATTTCCTCATTCTACAGCCACACAGTGTCAGCACTCCAGCTCCAGCACTCTTCAGCTATCGTGCTAAACTACTTTCCAACTTACAGAATCAACCTCCTTTCAGACACATTTTCACAAGCTCAAACAGTGCAAGCAGGTGGCTTTTGTCTTTATAAGTTTGAAGCAATACAAAAGATACAATGTCAGAACTCCACAAGTCTTCCCATAATAATGAAAACCCTCACTAAAATTCAGTAGTAATTGCCAACTTAGAACTAAGAATGTCTTAAAAAGCAAAAATCTCTCAACTTCTCAGAGCACGCAAAGTACAATCTTAATGAAGGAAAAACTAAATTCACGGCAATGTTGCAATTTTTAAAGAAAAATGGAAAATACAGCTTGAAATATACAGTGACTATTTAAAATTTTGTCAATAACTACTGCAAGATACAGCACCATTCACTGTGAATGTTTCTACTAGAGGACAAACCACTTCCATGGAGAAAAGCTGAAGTCACACTGCTATTATTCAAATTACTATTAAATTTACCAGCCATACTTCCCTCCTAAGGATAACTGATATTCCTTTTTTGGTTTACTGAAATGCTTAAGTAATTGTGCAATAATGCACCAGGATCACGATTTAGCTGTATCACTAAACCAAATTTACTGTTATGATACGAAAAGGATACCTTCTCTATATATGAGTGATAACCAGCACAGGTTCTGTAATTCTTCTTTGGTATCACCTCATGGTACAAAACTAAAACAAGATACAGTTTCAGTACTAATTGCTAAAGGGCATTCTGTAACTTACACATTTCCTCATGAGTACAGGAACTTCCAGTGCTGAAAAGGTCAATAGTTGAACTAACATGGAATACTACTGAACAAATAATCTATGCCTAACAATTATACAAAACCAAACGAATCTTCTAAGACATTCTTATTTCGTAGCATAATGAGTAATTTTTCAGTACTCAAGCTGCTATGCTATCATTAACTCTGCATCTTGAAAATGAATATATATTCATTATATATATAACTATATGAATATATAATATATATAATGTTATAATATATGTTACATATGTCTTGTACATATTTTATATCTATTTAAAAATACTTGTCTTTGTGTTGCTTCCAAAGGTGTACATCTTTGCAAATAAAAGAGGAAGCACAATGAAGTTATAAGCTGGAAAATACAAATTTTTTTAAAATCTATGGAAGTAATTCTAAAAATGGAGAAACCAAGGTGAACAATGTCCCATGTGTAGGAATGTTTTCTGGCAAGGGAAAAATGGAAGTTAGAAATGCAAAAAAAAAATCCAAACCCCAACCTAAATAAGTCAATATAAAAATAACAAAACAAAGAAAGCTGTATGGCAATCAACAACAAGGGAGAAAAGAAAATAAACATTAAGGATAGGAAACTGAATGGAAAATTACTTTTGTGGATGTCAGCCTTTACTACAAAAAAGGAATAACAGTCTTAGAACTGTTCTCAATAGATTAAAGAAATGAGAATAAAGTACTTGTGTCAAAAGAAAAGACTGCATTACCATCAGAGTCAGAAGGGTACTTATGTACAAATTCTAGGAGAGTTTTTGTCATCTGTTCAGCATATCATTCTTAAACAATAATAAAACCCTTTACAACTAGAACTTGTGTACTGGACAGGAGTCAGATTTACACCTTTTCAACATAAAAGCATGCTGTAGCATGATCCAGGCCAGCAAGCCATAATTTCAGTATCAGATAAAACAGAACACCTTGACAAATCCAGCATAACAAGGGCACGTCGGTACAACTCACAAACCCAAACTGCTATTATCCACTGTTTATTTTTCCTTGATACTATAAAAGTTAGTGGATTTTCAACAACATTCCAACAAAAAGTTTTTTGCAGTGGACTTTTGAGGAAACAATTGAGGAAACTAAGATGGAACAAGGTAAGAAACACACTTTAGATACGGATCACAAGCTGCAAGAACAGATACAAACAATAAACCATCCAGAATAGCTACGCTAGAATCGGGTATCATACTGCCGACTGTAGGTACGTGCAAGGTACAGGAGAATCCAGCCAGCCAGAAATGTGCAGGTGCACCATGTAAATAATGCTGAAGAACAAGACCAGGGCAAGATGTCCAAAATCACCTAATATACCTTTTCAAAAGCGACTTAAGCTCTAAAGACATTATGTGTCACTGAAAAATTTGTATGAGTTAGGAGCCCAAGTCTCCTGCAAACATGAGAACAGATGACATTTTTAGACCCAGAAGCAGTAAAATTCTTAACAGCCACTAAATGAGCAGCAAGATTCAAACCAGGAAACAAGATGTGCAGTCCAAAGAAAGAAACAGAACGCGCTGCTCAAGCATTCAGGGGAGATAATCGTAGAAAATGAAAAAAGAATAACGCAGAGAACAAGGGAAGTAAGCAGACACAGTTTCCCAACTGTGCAAATAAAGATCTTCGTGAATGTGTCTATTCCATGACACCTGGATGTTAAGACAGTCTGTGATAGGTTTACGTAAAGTTAAACCCTAAAGCACATTAAAAGAATGCTAAAGCTCCAAAATCAAGAAGACTCATAGAAAACATCAGAATTGAGTACTTCATTTGGCCCTGCTAGACCTTGCAAGCCAAGGAGACTTTTTAACAAAGTAAGCTTCTTTAAAAAATTGCAGTGCAAGAAGCTGCATTCAGGGTGATCTTAGCAGCAGAGTTTAGACCCCCAGATCTACAAATGACCTACCACCGTTTCGGAATGCAGTAACGGTCGATGCTAGGACATTACTTCCTGTGTGTAGAAACTAAGACAGTAGATAAAAGATGGAAGAAGACCAAGAAATACGCTGCAACTTCCAAATTTTCAGACTTCCTGCTCTCAGCAAAACAGAAAAACATACTCTAACTGACAGTTACGACTTCTAAATTCAATTTAAAAGCATTAAAGGGGTGTATGCTATGGCAATTGCAGTTATCTACCCCCGTGCACCCACTGTCTCTTTACATGCAGCACTTCTGCTCCACTCTGCTTCAAGCTCCTGCCTCTCTGCATTTATTTTGTCCCTAAATCAGACTGAAAAGCCTGAACCCTTTACAGCCCTATTCTCTGTCATGTTTTGGGTCTCCCTCTCCCCTTGTGTTGCAATTTGCAGTCCTAAGACCCTTCATCACCAATCACGTGGTTTAAGCCTCCTGCTGTTCCCTAATATTCTACCCTCTCTTCCACCCCACTTCTCACTCCCCTAAAACCCCAAATACCAGTCAAATTATTTCTCTTCCATTCTGTACTGATACAGAAACAGGTATAAGAACGGCACATTTTTCTGTCTATGCTGGGTGTCTGCACATGGCTCTTTTTGCCCACTCTTCCCTATCTACCCTTTGAGGATGATGTCATCTGTTCACACCATCTTAACTAGCATCTGCACAGCAATGGCTTGTAAGCATGTCTATCCATCCACCTACTCCTGATTGCCTCCATATGGTACTGCTTCTTCTCCTGATTTTCTCTCCAGAAAACTTAAGCTTGATATGTTCACAACTCAACTCCTTATCATTCCTCTCAAACACTTTTTGCAGATAAAGCTTTTGCCGTTATCGCCTCCTGTAATAGAAGTCTTTTGTGACCCCTTTGCCCGCGTTTGAACCACATATCCACACTATATCCAAAATCCCATTACAGTCTTCCTCCATGTATACATCTTTTTCTTTCTAACAGCAGAGCTCATCCAATATGTCCATCTTTGTTCAGGCACACACTGAAGAATTAGAAAGGGAGATGGAGATTCATCTGTTTAAATTTAGACAGGCTTCTCTACTTATCCTAAGTCATACTGAAAGTGAAGCAAGTAAATCTCTTTAATATATTAGTATTTATGCTTTCATTTCAGGAATCCTCTTTATCACGTCACCCTTAAGAGCTATGCTGGTATCATTGGTTTCAAGCTCTTGGGAGGCAGACGATACAGAGACAGCTCAAAGAGCTCAATCAGTTGCTACTCAGCATAGCCAGCTGGTACCTACTGATCTCTGTTCAAAGTTTCTGCAATCTTTATTTTAGGTATTTCAAGAATGTAAAAGAGTATGGAAAAGGAAGCACACTCGACGGATATGTAGCCATTTTAAAAAATAAATAAAGTATATTGTTACCTAAAGATAAATAATATATTGGATGGCTGGCTGAGAGAAAAAGTAAAGAGAAGAAATGCAGACATCTGAGTTACACAACTGCATTTTATAATTGCATTAATAAGTTAAAAACAGAGGACCCCATCAAAATTTGACCAAAACTGCCATCTTAATACAGCTGATCATGTAAGAACTACACTTTAACACTTAGTACTTTATCAAACTATAAAAAGAAATCCTTAAAATCAAGAAAAAAAACAAAACAAAAGAGAAAACGTCCCAAACCCAACACTTATTTGAGCTGAAAAACTAACAGCAGAACATTTCATACTCAAATATTCTTAAATTACTTGCTTCAGCAAACCACTTTTTAAAAAACATTCTTTTGGGTTGCATACTGTATTGATTTCTAAAGGGTTTTTTAGCATTAGTACTAATTAAAACAGATATTGTGCTACACTTCTCTTACTCCTCATTACATGGTTGTGAGCATTGTTTATACTGATAGCACAGGTTCAGAAATAAGTTACAAAACAAAAAAGTGAAAATGAAGACACTCCCTGCCCCCTGCAAAGTGAAGGTCAACAACATCATGCAGGACATCCTTACAGAAACCTGTGGAGACTCTAGCAAAATTCACATGGAATGTAAAAGATATTTTTTAAAGTTAACATTTCAACGAAATTAACAACCTACAGCACTATACACACATCGTACATGGTGATGGATCATAAAAATCATTCTTTTCTGATTCATGAATTACACTGAATTATCAACCCATTTTAAGGGTCTGAATAATCTCTGTGAATCCTAATAGAAATTTTCCCAATATACATGCGGGTACCAACTTGTCCTGAATATAATTTATTCAAGACAAGACCCAAATGTTCACTTGCATATAAACGTATCAGGTGAAATTCGCCATGGCTCAAAGAGGCAGTTTTACTTCAGAGATGTTCTTAGGACCAAAAAAAAAAAAAAAAAAAGAAATCACAAATGGAAAGTAGGCAAATTCAAATATAGATTGTTGGAAGCTTTTTAAGTAATAAACGTTTAATCCCCCTTTTTTTTTTTTCAGTGTCATCTGGTTTCCAGTGTACACAAAGTAAAGAGTGAAAAGGTAAAAATAAAACTGGCATACCCTTAATATATTCCAGAATTCATAAATCATTTGTAAATTTAGTCCTTTTATAAAAGAATCCTTATATAAATCGGGGGGAGGGGGGCATCAATCCCATATATGAAGCACAATTTAAGCCCAACATCACTGACCAATCAAAATTAGTGAATGCACTGCATCTCTCTGCAGTGAGGAGAAGCGACAAGGTAGGCTGTCATTCTGCAAAAGCTGCCCATCGCAAGCTTTCCTCTCAGAAGCCCTGCTTTTCTTTTTTAGAAAGCTTGAATCTCAGTGGTGTCTCTGGAGACAAGAAGCCTTCAGTATGTTAAATTACTTTCATTATGTATTTTCAGATGCTTATTGATTCTACAGTAGGAAGAGTGGGAGACTGCAGCAGCCTGTAAACCAGAACTAAAGCAGTTGTATACATTAGCAGTATGCTGAAACAATGGCACAGTACAGGCACAAATTTTCATTAAGGTCATTTTTTGAAGATATGCTTATTACCCTCTTTCCCTTCTACTCTGCTAACAAGTGAACACAATGAATCCCTCCAACCTGGAACTGCTTCACCTGCATCGAGAATTTATCAAATCTTTAGTGGAGGTAAGATCTGTTCCTTATTATGGTATGCAGAATAAGCAACATTTAACAAAAAAAAAAAATTGGAGAAAAAAGGGAAGATATCAGATTCAACTTACATTAAGCGCTAGTATCTTGTTATATTTGAGACCATGAAATATTCAAATGTTATTTCCCCCTCCCCATTAAAAACACGATGGTAGAAAAATGTTATTTTGTATGAAAGTCTTGTAGAATATTAAGAACCTGTTTTGTTCATACAACAAAAAGACAGTACAGTTTAAGCTAATACAGTACTGGGGAAATAAAACACAGAATGCAACCAGGATTTTTTTTTTCCTCCCTCAGCAGTATTTCCAAATATTGGCAGTTAAATATGTTACAGATTTATTCAGTTACTCTTTGAAGGATTAGATAGTCTGTAATTGGTGTATACTTACTGCTTTATGAACGTTAGCTAATATGACTGATCTCTGATTGCTTGAGAAATCCCCCTTCTTTATTGTTTTTTTTTAAACTTATTTCTTTCATTACCCTGTACATTCAAGCTGTTTATTAAAAACACGGATTTGCTAAACATTTATTTCAAGAAAGGAAATTATAACAGTGTGCAAATTAAACAAAAGCGTATTTCCTACAAAGCTCATTGACTCTGCTCAATTTCTCATTAGAAGAGAGTTGTACGTAGAAACTACCTGCTCATAAGAGCTATAAAACTACATTTTCTAGCTCTAGTTACAGACACTCTACATCCAACAGTTACTGCTTCTAGTCAGGTATTTTGTAACCTGCGTTATTTGGAGAACAGGAAACTTGTCCAAAAAACTAAATTCATGTAAGTTGACAGAAGAATGACATGATTTTACTGGCAAATACTGAACACACTAACTGATTTTCTATGTAATCTATAAGATCGAATTTTAGAGATCTTTTATTCATAAAATAAATGAGATTAGAAAATATATTCTTGCATTACTTTATTTTGAAATTATAAGCCCTACATTTAACCTTTTTTTTCCTCCCCTTCACAAGGGCATGCAGCAACTAATTCAGTTTTACAACTGACAATATGAAGAATGCAGTTGACCGGGTATCTTTCTAGCTGTATGACCTACAAGCAGCAGGATGCATCACTAAAATGTATTCTTAAGACATAAAGGATTTAGAAACAAAACATGGAACACACTTGTATTACCATTTACGTGCACGACACTTCAACAATATACATGGAAGACTAACACATCTGCTCAGATTTTCATTAAAAGAAGAGTGCAATGATTGATTCTTAAAATGGTGAGCATTTCTTAAAGAGGGATTTATAATCTAAAACCAGAGTTGTGGAAACTACTGATGCATGAAGAAACAATGAAACATGAATTCCCAAAAGGAGAATATGCATACTTCACCAGCAAGCTGAATAAGGGTTTAACCAAGCTTTTTCTATACTGCTCATTAAATAACTTATTTGTCATAATGACTAATGGATATTTTTCCTCTCAATTTTATGGTCTGTTATGTATTCTCCTTAAATGAAAATAAACCAAATTAGGTAACTCATGGTTACTCTCAAAGCACATGAACTGGATTTTAAGATGTATAGCAACTTCTTTGACTAAGCCATCACTGAAAAGTAATGAGCAGGAATATTACTGAAAGAAATACGCAACCATAAACTAAAGGATGTCTACATACACTCTGAACACAGAGATAAGAATATTTTATTTTTTTTAAACCTGGAAAATAAAAACAGGCTGCTACAAAATGCAACAGGGGAATGAAATTAACATCACTTAAAAGAAGGTTTATTTGTTATTGCTGGCTTGAAACTCAGAACAGACATGCAGACTGTGCACTGGTCTGTAGAAGTATCTCAGGCAATTAAGAAGTCCCCATGTTTAATCAGAATTTTTTGCTACTGAAGTGCTGGAACAAAAAAAAGAAAAAAAAAAAACCAAACCTGCAAGGAATGAAATAAGAGCCCAGCTACCACTTGGTTTCCAGGTTACAGTGCATGTCAAATGTCTGTCAGTGGCACCATGTATCCCTTTATGACAAGCTGCCGCAGTGATCCGAAAGGCCCTTGAGGCAGAGAGAACAGGTAGGTCAGCAGCTGCACGCTCCCCTCCTCTGCTCAGCCTTTCCAGGGCAACAGGCACTGGCCAGAAAGGCGATGTGTTGGGTAAATTAGCTCCCTGCCTTGACACTTCTGCTTTTATTTAACTGAAATCTAATCAATGCAACAAGGAAGTGATGTTTGATCTATTCATAAAAGTTAGCACATCTGAAGTTGGTTGGCTTTTTTTTTCCTCCCACAAATTTTCACTTAGCTTAAGGTTAGAGTTAAGATTGTCATTTATTTTAGCAGATCTGCTTTTGATTTCCTCCTGGCTTTTGCTAATATGAAAGAACTCCATTTATCCAGTAATGCATTTGGAATGGTTTCTTGAAATCCATTCACAGCCAGGACAGCGTACACAGAGCAAATCATATTCCTGAGGGTTAATCTAAACCTAACAGAGGTTGCCTAAATTAGAAATTAAACAAAGCTTTTGAAATATTTCTTGTTTCATTTCACACCTGAGACTAATACGTTCTAATTTACATCTTTTGTATTTAAGAGGCACGTGTGAAATAACTGTTGAAGCATACCAAGAATTTTCATCATACAATTTGCAATTAATAGTACTGTGCAATTGAGGCTTTTCAGAACTGCAGATGAAATCCATTTGCATATTATGTCCCAAGTGTGCTTAATTCATACTTTCATTAAAAAAGAGCTCATTTTTGTTCACCTTAGTGATACCCATTTTTAATATATTCAGAATGGAACAAAGGTCTGCATTTAAATTTATTTTCATGCCAAGTACATCCCCTCTTAAATTTAAAGCTACCTAAAAAAAAACCCAAACCTCAAGCATCATAATAAGAAATTGAATAACCTCTCTTTTATTTATTCATTTCATTACAAAATCAAGAGCTGGCTGACAATATAGATAATACAAACATCTGCATTGCATGCAGATGCTACATTTACAACCTATCTGCATGTGTAAAACAAAGCAGATGAGCCACAAAATATGAAATCTCCTAGATGTAATAAATACTACTTTTTTGAACCTCGCTTATTCCTAAGACAAGCATGCTGTGTATATAAATCTGTTGGATTTAATTGCAGTTTGTATTAAAAAACAAACAACAGAAAAAAACCTGAAAGAGACAATTTTATTTTTAAGTATTATTTTCTAAAATTATTCCCTTAAATCTATTCTGGAATAAAATTAAATACTCTTCCATTCCATGTAGGCACTAATTTCTTGAAGAAATGGAATATTCAAATCAGAAAAAGGAAATGTAATATTTTTATTTGAAATTATATACACTTATATAAAATTGTTGTAGTGGGTAAGTTTCATAAAGCACAAAAGATAAAAGTGAACAGAAGTATTCAACCTCTGTAAAAATCTGCTGAATTACAGAACTTCAAGTTTCAGCCCACAACACTATTGCAAACTCTTCGTAAGAAAGTGGCTGCTAAATTGCCATAAATAATTTAAATGTTCTTTTTATGATACATAAGCAACAGTGCTTCATGTTCCTATCACTTTCTTTTTCCACAACAGCCTTTTTAAAATGATCTTGAGTAGTAATTTGTTAATACTTAACAACATTCTTCTAAAATGACCCTCAACGCAATACAAAGGCAATGCACAAGTATGGTTTATTTAACAAATGGGCCCTTTGTAAAAACCACATCACTATAAATAAAGCCTTGTCTCCCTGAGTGGAAGCTTTTCACATTTTTTTTTTTTAAACAAAACCTGCTTTCCTTTAAAAAGGAGAGACCGTATTCTAGATCCTCAGGCTTTTGAGTCCATGCCAACTAAAGCTCTAAACATACAGTAAATCAAGAGTTCGATAAGAATAGGTGCTTTTCCTCCCTCCTCCTTCCCCAGCATTTATCTACAGTAAGTGTTAAAAAAAGAAATCAAATAGTTCCATATTTTATTTCACCTTTCAGGAGAAAAACCAACTGCAACAAAAGGATGTGTTTCTCCCCCATTCTGGAAGTCAACATGCAGTCTGAATCTAACATTACAGTTCGAGATGCCATTGATGACATCGACACCAACATGTACCGACCACTGTCATATCCATTAAGCTTTCAAGTTTCTCTCACTGGATTTTTGATGTTAGAAATTGTTTTGGGACTTGGCAGCAACCTCACTGTGCTGGTACTTTACTGTATGAAATCCAACTTAATCAATTCTGTCAGTAACATAATTACAATGAACCTTCATGTACTTGATGTAATAATTTGTGTGGGATGTATTCCTCTAACTATAGTTATCCTTCTGCTTTCACTGGAGAGTAACACTGCTCTCATCTGCTGCTTCCACGAGGCTTGTGTCTCTTTTGCAAGCGTTTCAACTGCAATCAACGTCTTTGCTATCACTCTGGACCGATATGACATCTCCGTAAAACCTGCCAATCGAATTCTGACCATGGGAAGGGCTGTGATATTAATGACATCAATATGGATCATTTCACTTTTTTCCTTCCTGATTCCTTTCATTGAAGTCAACTTTTTCAGTCTTCGAAGCGCAAGTACTTGGGAAAATAAGACACTTTTGTGCGTGAGTACAAACGAATACCACACTGAGCTAGGAATGTACTACCACCTTCTTGTTCAGATTCCAATCTTTTTCTTCACTGTTATAGTAATGCTAATTACATACACCAAAATACTCCAGGCTCTAAATATTCGGATTGGTACAAGATTTACAACAGGACAAAAGAAGAAAGCTAGAAAGAAAAAAACTATTTCTTTGACCACTCAGCATGAGACTACGGACGTGTCCCACAGCAGTGCAGGAAGAAATGTCGTCTTTGGCGTAAGGACTTCTGTGTCTGTCATAATTGCTCTACGCCGAGCTGTAAAACGGCACCGGGAACGACGAGAACGACAAAAGAGAGTCTTCAGAATGTCCCTCTTGATTATCTCAACATTCCTTCTCTGCTGGACACCCATCTCTGTTTTAAACACCACCATCTTATGTTTGGGCCCAAGTGACCTTTTGGTAAAGTTACGATTATGTTTTCTAGTAATGGCATACGGAACAACTATATTTCACCCTCTACTTTATGCATTCACAAGGCAAAAGTTTCAGAAAGTTCTGAAAAGTAAGATGAAAAAGCGAGTTGTTTCAATAGTGGAAGCAGATCCCATGCCAAATAACGCTGTAATACACAACTCATGGATAGAGCCTAAAAGGAACAAAAAGATTACCTTTGAAGACAACGAAGTAAGGCAGAAATGTTTAGTACCTCAGGTTGTCACAGACTAGATTTCAGTATTCACCAAAACACATCAAGTGGAATATTTGAACAAATTGCAGAAAAATACTGCCAAATAACAAAAACTTTTTTAAACTATTGGCGAGACTGTAAATTTTCAATATATATGTTAAATAGACTAGGTCTTGTATCTTCAATTTCTTCATTATGTAAGATATATGTTGCATGGCCGTTTGTTAGTGTAACACCATATGTATATTTGTCAAAAATATTCAAGTCCTCTTTTTTAGAAAATAAATAGCCTTAAAGAAGTGCAAACTTTTAAAAATATTTGTATGGCTGTTTCTCTGTAAATATAAAAGAATTTTTAAACAAAAATTCCACTCGGGAATACTTTTCTAAAGCACATTTTGCATGATACGGTATTTTTAAATGTAATTCATAAATAGTATTGATCAGAGATATTCTGAATGTTATACAGCTACAACTCAGATATATTTTGACCTCATACTTAAATAGCTACTTATTTCAAATTTCTCCAGCATGCAATTAGCATGCATGTGTAGACAAAGCCATTTACGTGACGTCCTTCAATTAATGGTTCAGAATCCATTAATTTTGAGCGGGGAAAAAACAAATTCATGTTGGTCCAAAAATTGACAGTACTTTTCAGAAAAGAAAAAAGTCTTGCGTATACAATCCCAGATTCACAGTTTCTACATAGAAAATATAGATCTCTGAATAATTACACAGGAGGGGTGAAGGGGGTAAGGGAAAAAGACAGGCTAAATGAAGGCAAAAACCACAGACAGGGAAGTTATTGGGCTTGATGCTAAAAGACAACCAACCAACAAAGGCTCTCCTGTTCAAAGGCTTAGATTTTCACACCAAAGGAGTTTAGCTGTCACATGCCACAGCTAAAGTAGAAGATAATTTTCTTGCCCTCAATAACTTTTGTATTACTTTGACTTCTGTTCTCCTTCGATGATGTTCAGTTCTAGCCATGCAACTGCTTTGTTACAAACCAATCACCAATGCTGTGAGCTACCCTATTTCCTGGACGGCCACGGTATACCATTGTTCTACATCCTCTTTTCCTATTTCATCTTATACCTGCAATGAAGAATCAAGAAGCCTTAAGAAGTCACTGTCACCCGTAGCACTGTAAGCAAGAATTAAGATACTCATCCAAACAAAAGTTTGTTGAATGGTTTGTACTATCCCACAGTTTAAAAATTCATAATTGCAATGAACAGTAGCTACATTCATTGGCTTAGTTACCAGCAGGGAGGGAAGGAGGAAACAAAACAAAAAACTGCAAAAATCAATTAGCATGATTTCACTTGCCTTGTTATATAAACTGCTCAGTGTGCCACCAGCTACCAGTATAATTAAAAGGCTAATTCTCAATAAGTATTGGCTTCTCTAAAAAAACCCACAAAAAACAACAGAGCATATCCTTGAACATGAGAGATAGTTTGACTAAACTATTACATTAAAAATAAGGATTTCTGAAGCACCTTTCTGAAGTTGCATATATAAAAAAAAAGTGCAGTTTTAAGGGAGCAAAACACTATTTTCCATTACATCATTAAATTATTAATCATATGTGTATTGCCAAAACTGTTTTTGTGGTTAAAAAAAAAGCAGTACTTGTAACGTACCTTAGTTTACTTCGGCTCATGCCTTAGCTTACCAGAACAGAAGATTCAAAAAAATAATACCACAGCTCCATATTCCAGCCACTTACAATAATCCGAATTCCACCTAGAAGTTTTATTATCTACTTGATAATAATTCATTACCTAAAATGAACGTGTAACATATATTCAAACATAGTTTTACTGTTTTTTTTCTAAAAGCACACCCAATGACACCTACATTCAACTGTACTCACTCACAGTGTTGATTTCATCCAAGCTATCCCTACTTTCCTACAAGAACTGAAATCCTTCATCTTATTTGAGAGGTTGCAGGGGGGAAGTAAACATAATGCTTTTATGTAAGAAGCTTTTTTTTTTTTTTTTTAAATCCCATATGCTCCAAATTTATCACTTCAAAACATTCTTTCAGGAATAAGCTCTTCTGAAAAGAAATGTGCCCAAAAAACCTAACCAGGACCTATTACTTTTTGGTTTTGTAATACTTCTTCCTTTCTCTGCCTCACTATCCTCTGTATTCTGAACACTGGAAGGAGGAGAAAGTGGGATCTCTAGGGTTAATGGCATAATATGATTTAACTGATTACTTATATTTCAATAAAGCATTCTTAAATCAATTTAAAATACTATTAATTTATTTAAAAAGAAAAAAATAAATCATAATGATCACAACACATGAATAAGCATGAATATCCTTATCTGAAATAAACATGTAAGAAAAGCTTTCAGACTTGAAAGGTTTCTTGACAACATGACTTTACTTTTTAAAATTAAATAAATCCTCAAGAACTACACGTTTAGTGTTAAAAGCTCATTCATTAGAAAGTCAGATTCAATGAAGCAGTACTTCATAACAAAGAGAAAATGCAGCCTAGGAATTAGTCAGAGAGATTAAGTAGGTTTTAAAGGCTATGCCGATCCCAGTCATTGATTGCCTTTAAGAATATAAGCAAGTTCATTTTTACATTTACTATTCTTTATCTTTCATTAAATAAAGAAAAAAAGGACTTATGTTGGAGTACCCTTTGAGGTCTGCAGAAGAAAATTCTGCATAGGGCAGGGAGTAATACAAGTAAGAATATGCGCAATCCTACGCACACGCAGGAGTCATTATAAAATAGAATCATACATGATCTGTACCACAAAGACGACAGACTTAACACAAGACAAAATAAAGAGTAACTAGTGAGGGAACATTGTATATCCTACAGATACAGAAGAGGATTTTAGGAGGGATATGAAGGTGTGCTGTGGGTGCTTGACAGACAGACTAAAACAGAACACAAAAATAGGCAGCATCACTGGAGAAAAAAGGGCAAAAATATGCCATAGTATTGCCCAATAAGAAGCCCACTACATTCTTAAAAATGATCTTACCGCAATGAGTCATTAGTTCAATTACATTTCACACTGCTCAGCCTAGGGCAAGCAGAATTTTACAAGACTAAAAATATTAATTCCAGCAAATACGCCTCAGAAACACAAGCAACCACCACCAGTTTCCACACATTCTCTGTCCCTAAAGTATCAGCTGGTATCTGACTATGTTGCCTTTTAAATTCAAATGCATTTCCATTCAATTTTATATTGGAAAATGAGGCTAGCCCACACTAAAAATACAAAACAGCTGAGTACAGTGCCAGTGTCTAATTAGAATGTTCAAGAAGCACACCTTAACATACTAGCACATCACAAAACAGTGAAAACCAAGTGTAAATATACCACACATATCTAGTTTCAAGTTGGCAACGATTTTTACAGATTACAAGGCACTGCTACATCGTCAGAAGTTCTGTTTACTTCATTAGTGCCAGGGGAACAGGAATCACTTCAGTGATTTCTAAATATATTAGATTAAAAATCCAGATATATATTCGATCAACACACCTCTCCCTTCATTGTTACATAAATACACACATGTACATAATACATAATTATTATACATCCATATGCACCAAAAGTCAAGTTCAACATTAGCATCTATTTTATATTTATATGGAGGGGGTTTTGGTAGGAGTATCTCTGAACTGGAGAGACAGGCACTATGCCCCACCATGCATTTACTTACACACCTTCTCTTTCCCACCACCACCTCTTTTTTTTTTTTTTCTTCCTTTTTAAACGAAATAATATATTCAACAAGCGATATAATTTACCAGGGCACAAGGAAGAATTTTTATGCCCTGTTAACTGTTACATATATCATATTGTAATGCACATAACAGTTCTTTTTCAACATCAACGTATGTGCTGGTCATCAGAATTCTTTGATAGCTGAATATTTTAGACATATGTTTGTTTCCTCTGAAAAAGTGTTTAGATACCAATTGCCATTAAACTCTTTTAAAAGGAGAGAACACAGCACTCTTTAGCAAAGTTTCAATGGAGCATCAAAAAATATAGAATACACTGATTTACCATCCCGTCCCCTCCGTCCGTCTGTCCGTCTGTCCCTGCATTGTTCAAACAAAATACCTCCAGCATATCACTAAGGACAATCAGCTTCCAGCTTAAAACCTTCCAGCTTTATAACAGCCAAATTCCACTCCCACTTCACACATTCTGCTGTAATATCACTGAATTTATTTGTCTTACACCAACAGGAGAGAAGAATCTGACTCTGTAATTACCTTCTCCTTTTTCTACTTCATAGAACACTCGTGCAGTTCAAAAAGCAAAATTAAACACAGGGTTTGGGTTTTGTTTTGCTTGGGGGGGTTCTGGAAAAAAGGAAAGACATAATAACTGACTAATAGGAAAATCAAAATTGACTCATACCCAATGAGCATTAAAGAAAAAGTATGTGAAGTAGGTGGAGAGTATAGGTCAAGAGGAAAAGAGCAGAAGGTGGAATGAATCGCTGTAAGGCAGCTATCGCCATCAGGACCACAGAAAGGTGGGGGACAGCATGCACCTGCTATGGAAAGAACGCTAACCTTATTTTTTAGATTATAATAAACAAAAATACAAGAAGAACTTATCTTTGAGTCATCAAGTCTGATGTGTGGTTTTGCCAAAATTGCTGGGAGAAGAGGGGAGAACGACATGAACAGCAACTCCAGAAAAGCCTTTTAACAAATTATACGCAGAATAATAGACAAACCAAGAGCGTGCATTATTCTACCATCTCTTTTCCTAGAGATAAACTACACATTTTACCAAGTATAAAGTACATACAGAGTACATGCATTTCAAGAACAGACCTGAAAAGAAAATGGTATTAGATATCTGTTCTCAGTGATAAATTTTAAAAAATGCTATTGAATTTTCCCTTAAATTGGTATTAGTCAGGTAACTTCAGTTTGTCTTGATGCTTTGGGCGTGTTTCACTACCACAGTATGTTTTCAATTACTGCTTCTTTATCTCAATTTAATTATTTTTGCAGAGTATTAAATTGAAGGAGAAATACCATTAGACATCTTTATGTTATTTGCTAAAATTACACTTAAGTGATTATTATAAATTGAGCCAGAATGGAAGAAATATCTTCTTGTATATCTATTTTATATATTTCTGTATCAGCTGTTTTCCTATTTTACAAAGAAATTCTCACACAATGAAAAGAAATTCAGTCAAAATGAAAAAACACAAGATTTATAGTGAAAGTTCTGTGGCAGGTACATAACCTGAAATTATTAAAACTTTTTTTTTTTTATAGTTTGAATTAATTATATCCTTTGAATACATGCATTTCTATATCCTCATTCTGATTCCTGACACTGCACAGCCAGGCAAGCAGGCGGGGAGGCTGACGGCACAAAGCTGTTGGCAAACAGCACACCCTTGTTTCCTTTCCAAGCTGGGTTTTTGGAAATGTACTTTTGGTTTCTGTTACCCTGCTATGATCTCTAACTCCCCATCCTATCTTGCAACAGGTTAACTTGATACCATATCTGATAAACAAATCAACGTCACTGCTGAAACAACATTATTGCTGGAAAATCTGTCACTCTGGCTATGGCAGACTGTTATTAACAGAGCAGTATTAGCACAGTTTTACTTTCAACTGTACTCGTATCTCTCAAAATCTGTTGTGAGATTTTCCTTCAAATTAAACTCAATTTAAATGCAATTTAAAAGCAATTTAAACTCAATTAGTAGGGGGTAAAAAAGCACAATAACTGATGACAACCTATTGCTACTCTGTACCATGGTTTTCTTCCAAATCTCATTTCAAGATACTTTTCATAAATCTCTGTCACAAATAGACAAGGAAGAAGGGAGAAGCAGGAAAAAAGGACAGCTTCCCACGTTAGTAAATTATTACAAGTATCAGTGATGCTTTGTGCACTAGGTTGCATTTACCAGTGTGCTGAAAACACACATAAGGAAAAAGAAAATGGGAAAGGAATACTATTTGCAATGTATGTATCGTCACAAAACAACAGGCAAATGTGAGTACTGCTGTTGTAAAACACCTTAACAACAATAAGGAAGATCTATTACTCCTGCTAACAGCTCTAGTAGATAGTAAGTGAGACCTATCAATAAATGAGAATGAACAAAACAAAAGATGTGAAAAGAATTTGTGGGCAAAGAGAAGGTTTTAACCAAGTTATGTGGTTCAGTAACAACAATAGCGGCTTTCACAGACTAAATACCTAGCCCAAAAAGAACTCTCATGGAAAACTAATCTTTTTTTTTTGTTTTGCCAAAATACCACACACCTGCGCATATACGGATTACAATATAGCTAAAATAAGAAGATTTAGCATATGTAGTTGTTGCTACTGCAGTCAGTAAAGAGGGTATTTCATGAGAGATTTTTTTTCAGATACAACAGACTTTGTAATATATCTGCACATAATAAAAACAAGTGTTACTCAAAATATAAATTCTTCTTCTGAACACAGTTACAAAGCAAACATCAAATCATAAACTTCCAAACTGAGTGAATCACTTAATTTTCTATGTTTAAGTGGCAACAAACTTTTAAGTTTAATAATTTTGACCATATGAGGTTATATGCCCATAAGTATAAAATGGAGCTACACATCTCATCTGCAGTAGTATCAAACACGAATAAAGCACAAAAAAGTGCACGTGAAGACAAGTTAAAGACACCTTTTAAAAGACTAATGTATTCAGAAGCTTCTGACAAGTCTTGCCTTAGTTGTACAGCTTACAGTGCAGATTCCAGAAGCCATTTGAATAAAGTGGAATAAAAGTGGGAAACTTTTGATTTGGTCACTGAGACTTTGTTATGCCCCAATTTTGTTTCAGTCAAAAATCTCGAGTTTCTACTACATCTTTAGTTTGCAAGTTAGGTCAGCTAAAAATTGGGGAGCAAAATCTTTGGAGTTGTAGACCATCTGCCATAGAAACAGTATGTTCTCAAAATAATAGGCTGTTCCTTCTTTTAATGAGGTTAGGTCTTCACATCTTTCCCTGAAATGACGTGAAAAGGGATACGAGACTTTCAGGTTCTTCAGCTGAAGAGGGTCTACCTTTAAGGTAACAAAGCCAGTAATCAGATTTGGTGCCTGTGAGCAATGGCAAGTTGGACCTGAATGGTAAACAAATAAAAAGACTGGACTACTTTACTTTTCAAACCATAACTGCAAAGAGTCCATAAAATTCTTGATGAAATTAATATTTGAAAATTATGTACATGACTCCGGAGACAAAGAGGAAAAACTACTCCTGTGAAAACAGCCTGTTTTTAAAGCTGTTTACTATGTGCAAGAATTAAATCTTACTCTACACTACTCATTACTTTGTATTACATACAGCAACACCTTCACTGATCTTTAAGGCGAGGCAGAAATGACAGTTACAGGAATACTGGCTCCCATTCAGGACCTGAACAAAGATTAGACTTCAGTCGTCTTTTCACAGCTATTTGGTTAGATTTTTTTAACCTGAACTGGGTCACACTTTAATTAGAAATGAACAGGATAAAATTGGTTATTATGTTTAAGATTTGAACCACCAGTATGTACTTGAGGAATTACAACAAAATCGTGTACACAATCTCATTTTTCAATTATTTCATACTTCTGAATTTGCCAGGCCTCATTTTCCAGTCCTTAGCTCTTGTCATTTCTTTCTCCGCTAATCAAAGAGCCCTTCTGCTACCCTTTATTTTCTCCCCATGAATGCACCTCTACAGTCTTAATCTTCAAGAAAAAAAGACCATTTAATCTCCCACTGTGACATGTATAATTGCATTTATTCACAGGTATCCACAAAACTATGTTTTTCTCTGTACACACAATTCCATATACCGATTGCAGAAGTACAGATTTGCCTGACATAGCTGCGTGAATGCTACAATGGAAACAACACTGGTAAAGCAATCCCAGCATGCATGCAGTCCAATTCCAATGCTTTACAGAAGTTTAATACCATATTTTCATATTTTTAAAAAAAGAGATCACGCTGCTTCTTTTTTTTTTTTATAAAGCACTTTATGTGTACATCTTGAACATTCAAGGTGCTCTGCCCATTCACAGCAACTTCTCCTCCAGTAGTCTGCCTTAATCTGAGGCGTACAACCATAGAAAACTACCACTGCCTTACTTACCTCTGTTCCTCTCTTCTAGCTCACCTAGTAATAAAATTATCTACCAAGAATGTAGAGCAACGGTGAGGTGAGGAGAAGATGGCTTATTTAAATACTGACTTAGAGGAACAATACCTTAAGGGAGATTTAAGTCATCTAAATTATGTAGATTATGCACATAAAATAAATCTATAATGCATTTACACAATTTCTTTAATCAACTAAGTAATCAAAACACAAAAATGTGTTTGACAACACGTATTTTCCATAAAAACGTAATTGACTGTCATTAATTCAGCTTTACAGTCCTGAATTCTTCTTTCAAGTGAACTCAACTTCTCTGCTATTTTTCTACAGCAGCTTTTTGTCTAACTGACTTTGATTTCAACAGAAATACCCTGTTTCTCCTTCTGAATGTGGGAACAACACAAGTTGGACTGTCCCTTTCCTTGTTCAGTAAGGAGTTAAAGATGAATGGCTCTGGGAAGTTAGTACATTTGTATAACATCCTCCTTAGTTATTGCTGAATTACAAGGTATCCTTACTTTACGGAAGAATAAATTACCCTGCCTCCAAAAATAAAGCAGGAGCATTTACTGAAAAATCCTCCTATTCTAAATCTTTATGAACAATCTGGAAACCTGTATATTATTAAGACTATTCCATGACAGGTGTCTTTCTAGTTCCTGGCAGCCATGGATTTTTCTGCAATATTTTAAATTTATCATGTCTGTACTCTACACTTGCAGTGCATTCAGTTGTGTTTATACATTGTTTTCCAATTATAGTTGTTGTCTTTGCTTTGTTGCTACATTAAAACAGGCCTTTAGCCAGGACTACCCTCTTTCTTGATTGCCAAAAAGCCAATATTTCACAATCTAATATAGTCTTCTCAGTAAGCTTCCAACTTTCAAGTTTGTCTAATACATTTGTCCAAACCACTGAACAGAAGATCCTCTGCATTGGAAAATTAACTCTCTCAAAAATGAAACATTAAACATTGGGTCTATTCTCAGTTTGCCCTATGGATCACAACTTGCTATTCTGGCAACAAGTGACTTCCAAATCCAGTAAGTTTATTTATTATAAGAGAATCCAGGATAATGTTTCTCCTTGTTGATTACTCCTGTATTGGAAATTGGTGATTTTTTTTACCACTGCCCATAGAGGACAAATAGTCTAGGCTCCCAAGCCCATTCTTCCACACAGCTCAGAAACATGCTTAGACCTTAGACCGCAATGCTTCCATTTGTCTGGTTTAATTCAGTGGGTTGTAAAAGTAACATCTTTCAGATTTTGTTAGCTGGCTCTCTGATCTATATGCATTTACAGCTACTTCTACTGTAACTTCTCATTCTGTTACTCCCAATGAAATTTTCCAAACGTGACTTGCTACCACCATTATTTGATCTTCAAGTGAGCATTTGTTTAGAACGATGAGCATTCTAATCCAATGCTCACTTCTTTTCCTTGGTGATGTAAGAGATGGCTTGTAAATTCCCTGAAACAAATGGTGAGAGACGAAAGGGAGGAGGAGGCCCTCCAAGCCTCACTGAGGAGTGTCTCAAACACTCACAAGTACCTTGAAATGTAGCGATAGCCACAGGATGAATAACGCAGGCCTTATGCTCAGAGGACTGGTAAAGCTGACACCTGCCTACACAGGCGGGAAAGAAACTCGCCTGCATCTGGAGGAGGGAAACAGGACAGCGCTGCTTTTCCCTCGGCAAGGACAAGATAACAAGAATCTGTGTAGTTTCTTGTTTCTTCGGAAGGCCTTATTATCTGCAAAATGCATATTAAAGTTGACACCCCTGCATATGCTAATGAAGATTATGGAGATCATGCTAAACATACATGACTATAGCACTCATCTCCACTCCAAATCATGCCACACATCAGCTGGGGGGGGGAGAAACCTGAGACGAAGCTGTCAGTGTAACAGTGGGGCGGGTCGTACTGATACCGCAAACATAAAAGGGGAAAATAAGTGCACCTAGAGAGAATTTTTTTCCCTGGGGAGATTTTACACAGAGGAGCACTTCTACGAGCCAAAGATCCCCGTTGGCCGGACCAACGCTGGAACCAGGACCGGTGATCTCTTTATCTCTCTCTTGCTCTGTCTCTTCTTCCCCACCCCTTTGTTTATCTTTCTTTGCTCTTTTCTTTTCAAGTTGTTATGTAAGTAACACAAGGCATACCTTACCACTCGCCATAATTCACTGTATATCTGTTGTTAAGTACCGCTTGCCATAATTTGTTATATACCTAACCAATTATCATGGACCTAGATAAGACCAATTATCATGGACCTAGTATTAATCACTGTGGGAATCTAGTAAGTGTTTTTGTATGGACCTTGAGAGTTGTCTCACCTTAGTCCACGTTGCTAGGGATTTGTGAATCTGAGCCACTTCCTCCCCTCTCTTCTGAGTGGGGAGTGAGAGGTGATCACAAGTTACCTGTCTATTTCATCCATTTCTATTCTCTCTCACTCTGACTATTTCTGAATCTGATTGTTGAAAAAGAAAAAAAAATAAATCTGTTTTCTCAGACACTTGCACAATACTGAAGTGTTACTTTTGAACTCACCGTGTTCTTCTTCAGTACAACCACCGGGTTATGTACTAATAAATGCTTCAGTCCCAGCAGAAAGAAAAAGATCAATATTATGAACTGCTTCTCAGTGTTATTTCCTTGACCACTAAACAACTGATTTCACCATTGGCCATAGATAAACAAAAGGAAGCACACATCCTCCCAGCTACCCTCAGCCAACTCCCCTAGAAAAAAATATGTGTGGCATTTCTCCACACCTTCCCACGGGGAAGTGATTATCTATTGAAGTCTGATCTACTGAGTCTGATCACCTTAGAGGTCGTTTCTCTGGTTCTGGGAGAATTCGCCTGCAGCTTACTATTGGATTTCCAGTACGTAAATGCTCAGAAAAGGAAGAGGAGAACAGAGGAAGTTATAAATGCCAATTCCTACCAGAGCTTCAGACAGTGTATATGCAGACCTACCTGAAACGTAAAATTGCCATTTCCTTGTAGAACCTCCACACAGAACAGAACAGACAACTAGATCCACGCTCTTTCAGATGCATCATTCTAGCTGTAAATGGTGTCAAACCCTACAGAACTGAATTTTTCCATAGTAGTTCTTAGTGTCATTGACTTGTTTGTTTATAATAGCTACTCTGAGTCCTAGCTCTTACCTATTTAGTTAACTTTTATACACCTATTGAAATACAGTGAGAATACACCACCACTCAATTTAGAGATGACATCTCTCTGCTTTGCCGATATCCCTGTGTTCACTTATTATTTTAAATTGTGTAATCCAACTTGCCTTTCTCTTCCTGCACGTAGAGATACCTATGAGTAATACCTTTTCCTTTGTTTATATAATATATAAAAGACGCTGCGAATTCTTTTCAAACTCTTGCCCACTATTCTTACTCTCTACAATGTCTTGATAATTTACAAGATGGAAAAAGATTATCTTTCAGAGGTTCACAGATAACCTCTGTCTCTCCTTACTTCTCTCTCAACCAAAAGTAATTCTTTTAAACTCTTTTCTCATCTTTGGCGTGCACAATTTTATTTTTTTAACTAATACAGACTTTTAAAGTTAGTGCACAAAAAAAATCACTAGATTCAAAGACAGAGCGTACAGATAACTTCGGGTATTGATAATTTTGGTATGTCACCTGGAAACAGAAACCCATAGCTTTTGTTTCTACTTTTAATTATGTAGTTTTATTAAACAAGTATGACTACCCAGTAACAGAATATTTTTTCTCAAAACTCAAAGATGACCTAAGATCTGTACTAGTTACACAATCATAACTGTTTCAAAGTAACTAAAAAAATAAAAAGAACCCTCTGAAATTGTATTTATCCTGTATTTGGCTGAACATAAGCATTCACAACTATAAGATTATGTATGTTACAGGTTCTTCAAATTCCTTCCATATCTCCACTCTCATGACACACCCTAACTAACAAACACAAAAATACATACTGTTCAAGCACTTAAAATGATCAAGGGGTAAAGCAAAAACAAGGTCCTAACACCCTTACCAGCTGGGATACCATCCTTCTAGTGGGGAACAAGTATTCCTTAACAGCAGAACAGAAACAGGTTTGGTATAATTCCTCTCGGTTCTATAGGGATACTTTGAGAAGACAAGAAAAGAGGAATTTTGTAACTAGAGAAACAGAATATAACTATAGTTTTCAGATTTTAGAGTCACATTTAAATTCACTAATTGCAAAACAAACAAACAAAAACTGGAAAAAAAACACCTTATGAGACCTGGCCTTTACATTTAAGCTCATTAATGAGAAGATAGGACAGTGTAATTACCAAGACCTTCTTCCACAACTTCCCTCTTCCATCACTCCTTCTGTTCTTCATTTCCAACTAGTTCCTCTTTCAAAATTCCCAAGCCCTTCTGTTTCAGCCTTACCCAGGTGTGACTACAAACCCCAGATGTATCCTCTGGCTCTCAAAGCCCCAGACCATCTGATACATTACCAAAGCAGATGTAAAATACTGTAGTTTCAGTGTTTTTAAGAAATAAGAAGTACTGGCTTAATCTCAAGCACAGAACTAAATGTGCTACCAGGGAAAACACTATTTGTGCCTCATGCGCTTGACAGTACATGAAAGAGTCTAAATGCATATTAACTTACCAGCTGCATGACTGGTGCAGCTATTCTGCTGTCCTGACAATAATTCCTCTTCTAGCAGAAAACACTTTTTGGTAGTCCATCACATCCCCCCCTCTCCTTCCTCAGTTCTCATCCACTATCATTTCTTTCCTACCAGAGTCCTCTGAACTGTTGGAAGCAAATAAATCAAAAGCTGTCATGCCCCAGATTTTACTCTCTACCTGCTGAAGCCTAGCTCTGCGTAATACTGGCCTACAACCAAAACTTCTATACATTAGATCAGGACAATAATAATCCTAATTGATATTAATAATGAAATAGTAGCAATCAGATTCAGAGTAACAGATGACAAGAAGGCTGAAAGAGCAAAGCTTGCCAGAAATGGAGGTGTGGACATCTGTAACTGGGAGCAGGAAAGAGCGAAAGATGGAAACTAGTCTTCGATGGGCCTGGAATCAGGATAAAAACTGCTAGTAATACTCCATGTGCTGCAGCAAAGGCAGCTTGAACACACTGTAATTAACTTCTAGCACAGCGTTGCTAATGGGACATCAATAACATACCTCTCGGGAACAGGTTAACACCTCAAGATACAAAGCAGAGTACTCAATCCATTTTAAAATATCTGATATACACCCCTCCAACAAAGTCTATATACTTGAGACTAAAATTACCAAATGATTAATAATACAACAAAATCAAATTCTTCGAGTAGCTATAGCTAAAAGACTAATCTCATCAAAACCAGAAATCAGCATAATGCTAACATGAAAAAATAGTTTCATAATTCACTCAATATGGCAAATTTGAAACATGCTTATGGTCATTTAAAGGAAACTAGACTCAAGAAAATGCACCGTTACAATTATACCTGGGTTAATTTTCTAGAACTGTTATGCATAAAGAAAATGAAATTTCAAGAGATCAGAATAGTTATGACTTTGGAAAACAGTGACACAGCAATGAAACCACAATGAACCTACATTAACAGAAACCAAACTTTTAAAAACCTGAGGAAATGTAAATTCAAGCCCTACTAATTTAAAGGTTATGTTAAAAAACAAAATTCCAGCAGAATTTTTTTTCTTGTATCAATTCAAACTTAGTCTTTTCTCTCATATGCCTGTAATTATTTAGTGTCTTCTATTGAAAAAGGTTAGAAAAGAATGCATGCCGGAGATTAAATAAAACATACCAACTATTTACATAAAACGCTTTGTCTAACGTATGGTTTCCAAGCTAGGAATCCTAACCACAGCAAAATGCAATTTGATGGTAAAATCTGTATGTTCTGTCTGCCTTGTTCAAAGAGGATACAGAGGTCTTACACTATTAGCCTCTTGCAAATTTAATACAATTTTCATTAGTAAGTCATTTTGTTGCATGTACATTAATTCAGTATCTTAAAGTTAATAGGTCAAATTAATGAACTTGTTACATACTATCAAGATTTTTCTTTCTTTTTTTCAAAAACCAACAAGAAATAAATATCCACAGAAGCTCCATAACTCTGCATAAAAAGTAAAGATGGCATAAAATAAAATAAGATGACCTAGAACAAGATCGTTATATGCATAATGGAAATGGAGAAAAAAATAAGTGGGTGGTAGAGCAACCACAGAAGAGCACAATAACTAGCTTCTACACTCATTATACAAAATATTTCGTTGTACCACATAATTCATGTAAAAACACGACTCAGCAGAAGCTTGACTAGCTCTTCCTTTTACGTTAATTTACAATAAATCAAGTAGTGACTTTGGCAAATGTGAAGCCAGAAACAATACTAAGAAAATAACAAGATCTTCTTAGTAACCAAGAGGATTTTTTTTGTTAGCACGAATTATCCATAGCTTTCATGGCATTCCTTTCCTTGAAAATACAGATCAACTGATGAAACCAGAATCTTTCTAAACGCCGTAAATTGAAGCATTATAAATATGCTTTTTTCTTTATCAATGTATAAAACAACAACTATGAATGTATGAATGTAAGCTGAATAATTCTATCAAAATTATCACATTAAAAATAAAGAATAATTATTTTGCAATACATCTGACTGTCACAGAATGAGCAGTATTATCCATAAGAAACACAGTATCTGGTATTTATTCATTATTATACAATTATTTTGTGATTAAATGCACTATTAACCATATACAGTTAATCCCAATGTAACTAGAGCAACAAGCCATCATTTCCAGTTTTTACCAGAGATGCTGAAGAAAAGCAGTTCAGACAGTATATTCTATATGCATTTCACATGTGACACTGGCTTCATATTTGTGAAGAACATCTCATTATTTTTAAAATTTTTCATAAGTCTGATTATGGAAAAATTAAGCTTTTATATAAAAATGAGTTCTCAGTTTCCAAACAGTTCAAGACTCTTTGTTTTAAGGCTTCTAAATTATTCATATGTCTGCTTAATCTTCCTTCCCACCAGAGAGGGCTTTTTTGCCCTGGAATATTACAAACAGAACTTTGCACAACAACTTTTTTCAAAATCTTCCATCTTATGGTAATAAAGCCTCAGGAAAAACAAAACAAAACAAAATAAAAAACTAACTCAACTGAACGGAACAACATGAAATTAAAGAACATGGAGATTACACTCAACTACAGAAAGGCATAGTATATTTTAGCCCAAACAATTTCAGTGGAGGTCTGGCGGTGTTACTGCTAACACCACCAGGGACAGAAGAAAAATGTTTTAGCAAGATATTTGCACTTACTATGGATGCAGATGTACCTCCTGAAGCAGTGACTTTCAGAAATAATTCAGATGGCTCTGAGCCAGTAATACAATTCAGTCATTCTCAGCAGGACTAACTACCCCAGGCAAAGCATCATGCTACCATGGGCGTGTAATTTCTATTAATCAAATCAGTTCAGTTACCCCAACAGAACAGTGCATTATGCTACACAGACATATGCTATATTATTTTAGAGGACACTAGATCTTGCACAAGGCAGTAAATTGCAATGCATCTAAATCCCTAAGCAAAAGTAGCATGAAAGCCACTTTTCCCTCCAGATTGATGTGTGTTGATTCTTATGAGAAACAGTGCACAGCAATATTAGTATCAACAAATCTGTCTGCTCTGTGTACTAGCAGAGAAAGAACTCACTGACATGACAGTAACCAAGTCCTTCCTCGCTTTAATTGCAGTTTCGTTCAACACAAGATCTGCCTTGGCAATCGTACCCTCTAAATTTTTGCTTAGAATAGAAAAAAACCCCACTAAGTTCATTGCTGAATATGATATGGGAAGAAGGCAGCAGTGAAAGATAGCTACCATAGTATCTAAGGCAGGTGTTCAGACAGCTTACCATTGCAAACTTAGTAATACTTGTGTACAGATACATAACATGTATTTAATGTTACTTCAAAAACTACAGCAGTTAAAATGAAACAGTTTTTATACAAAAATATTTAACCTGAAGCACAATATTACAGTCAGCCAATAACCAATTGATTCAGAATAAGTCTCTATGGTTTAGTCAGGTTATTTATACTGTTTTAACGCCCAATTAATAAGGCATGCTGTGGAAACAATAGGTACAGTTAATTCCAACATGCAATAGATATGGATGAGATAATCACTATAAAACAAACAAGTATGAACACTCACCACAAAAATTAGTTATTTAACTTTTCAACAAATCAGAACTGTTGTTTCCTAAATACTGAGTAGTAGTGCTTAGTATTTTGATAAACACAAAAAATATTCATCATCGTTCCCAAATATTAACCGTAGCCAGCAGGTTGAGGGAGGTGATTCTGCCCCTCTACTCTGCTCTGGTGAGACCACACCTGGAGTACTGCGTCCAGCTCTGGAGCCCTCAGCACAGGAAAGACATGGAACTGTTGGAGCGGGTCCAGAGGAGGGCCACAAAAATGATCACAGGGGTGGAGCATCTCTCCTATGAGGACAAGCTGAGAGAGTTGGGGTTGTTCAGCCTGGAGAAGAGAAGGCTCCAGGTAGACCTTATTGCAGCCTTCCAGTACTTAAAGGGGGGCTAGAGGAAAGATGAGGACAAACTTTTTAGAAGAGCTTGTTGCAACAGGACAAGGGGTAATGGTTTTAAACAGAAAGAGGGAAGATTGAGACTAGATATAAGGAAGAAATTTTCTACCATGAGGATGGTGAAACACTGGAACAGGTTGCCCAGAGAGGTTGTAGGTGCCCCATCCCTGGAAACCTTCAAGGTCAGCCTGGATGGGGCTCTGAGCAACCTGATCAAGTTGAAGATGTCCCTGCTCATTGCAGGGGGGTTGGTCTAGATGACCTTTAAAGGCCCCTTCCAACCCAAACTACTCTATGATTCTATGATTAAAAACTTACAGGAGTAAATTAGCATCTTTCTTAAAAACGGTTGGGGCACTGAGAAATGGATAATCTGCCTTCTTTCCTGGCAACGGAAAAAAAATTAGATACGCAACATTTACATTCATATAGTCAGCACCACCTTCCTTCTGCTCACTGCATTCTCCTAGAGAATATTGACATAATAGTTTTGAGGGTCAATTTTTGCAGCATGCCAGTAACATGATGAACTGTGTGAAGTTAACTTGAATGTCAGTCATATAGTGAGTAACCAGAAGAGAAGTAATTGTGTCAGAGGGGTGAGCTGAAGGTCTTTGAGGAGATTTATCTACTATTTCATCTGAAGGAGTGATAAGAAGAGGCTGAACTAAAGTGATGGCATGAATTTTCCAGTCACACTGTCCTAATATTCCAGGAGGTGTCTGGGCACAGTGCCCAACAAACCAACTTGTGGGAAGCAANCACAAAAAAACTAAACCAAATCTTCCCTATAATACATTTTCTATTAACAGAGTTGGAGGGGGGTGGAGCATCTCAGAGAAATGAAGGACCGGTATCAGGTCAGCTCATTCAGTCCTCCTGCTTCAAGGCAAAACCGCCTTTATCTAAACTATTCCTGATATATGCTTTGCCTAAAGTGGTTCTTAAAAAAGCTTCAAATACTGACTTCACAGCTCCCCTGAAATTACCATTACTGGCAGAAACCTTTCCTAACATTTTAGATAAAAATTTTCTTTGCTTCATTTTGGGCCCCTTACTTACTGTTTCGATCACACTGGATACGGAGAGCCATTTACTTACTCCCTTCCCATTTGAAAAACTTTTATTTATCTGAAGAATGTTACTCTGCCTCTCCAAACCAAAGAGCCACACTCTTTCAGATCCTCCGCCCACTGCCCATCCTCAAGACCTTCAGCCATCATTGCTGCTGTACTTAAGACTTTCCCCAATTAACCTACATTTTCCTTGAATTAGGTGCCTCAAAAGGGACTTGATACTCCAGCTGAAGCACGAACAAAAAATGTGTTTCAAGTGCCTTGCACACAACACCCTTCCTTATAAAGATCAGGACAAATTCCATTGCCAACAATGTCACGCTGCTACAAAACAAATGAACAAGTGGCTTGCACTCAATTCGTGAGGAACTATCAAGCCTCTCTGCAGAACTGTTATCCATACAGTCATTTCTCCTATTCCTGCTGTTAACTACAACTATTTATTGCTAGGACTTTGCACTTGTCTGGAAGAGAAATGAAATCGGTTCAGCTAAGACGTATCTCCAATTTACTAACAATATTCTTCATTCTAATCCTGTTTCCCAACACACTTTCCATTCTTCTCTGCTTGATTATTGCTTGTAAATTTAATAAGGATATACCATATTACATCACTCAAATCATTAATGCAAACACAAGCCAACTGCAGAACACATTTCAACAAAACCCCACTTGATTCATTGCTGGGCAACAGTGAACAAATGATGATGACTTTTGGGCTGCAATTTTCTCAAAACTTCTGCATTCACTGCACAACATTTTCATCTGGATTATATTGCTGACCCTGCTAGTGTGACAAGGTGTCAAGAGCCCTATTTAAATCAAACTACAAGACAGTCATTGATCTCTCTAGTTCTAAGACCTGTTATTATGCCAACAAAGAAAATGTGATTGGTTAAACAGGATTCACTCTTGATAAATCTATGTGGCCTACTATTTAATAGCACTTCTACATTATAAACTCCTACAAATAGTTTATTTGTTCTATAGTTCCTTTGCTTAAGGAAGTCGAGTTAGTTTGAGTTGTCCAAATAAAATATGAGCCGGTGAGTTCTATTTTCACTAAAGCAGGCTCTCCCATCTTCCGGAATCTCATCTCTCTCCCCAGGACTTCCCAAAGATAACTACTAAGAACAAAGAGATTACTCTTGAAAAGCAGTTGAGGTACATTAGGATAAATATAAATATTGTTTATATTTGTTTTTATAAATATTTATATACATAAACGTACATATATACACACACAAAAGAACACACTCTCCTTTCTATGGAATAGGTCCATGTTTTAACAGTAACAAAGAAGAAGAAAAATAGACTTAGGTTTAAAATATTTGGAAAGATTTTGCTCTATTAATGTCATAAGCAATTTCAAAGATGGGGAAAATACAGACCCTGTGACATTACTACAACACATAACTGCAAGAACTAAGTGTAAAAAGAAACTGAATTTTCACAAAGAAATTTAATTCCTCCCTCTGTCAAGTGTTATTTTGTATTACTGTATGACACAAACTGGGTGACAAGTGATGTAATACTATAGATAACTTCACAGTCTTTACTATGGTGTTCCCTTTCAGTGGAAACTCCACGGTACTACACGTAGTAGGAATACTAGAAAAGCACACTGAAACACAGAAACCTCAATAACAGACAAGACAAGGTCCCACCAATACAATCCCCATTAAGGCAGGCAGACGAGGTCATTCTCCTCCTCCCGTTTCCTCTGACTTTTATTCTAACAGACATACTGGCTATATCCAGGCTTTTTCTTGTTTAAATGATACCATGACACCTCTTGTTTACCTTAGAAAGGCACCGAGTCCAATTTTTTTCTACCTTCCACAAGAGAATTCTTCAGGCCGAAGATCACTGTCACCTTTGTGCACATGTCACTAGTTCTGGAGTGTACTTTAGAAGACAGGGCTACCACCACCTACATTATGCCAGCTACAAAGAGGCCTTCCAGGCATAGCCAAAAAACTTATTTCAAATTATATTTCACCCAGTATCATGCATATCCTCACTAACTTCAGTTTTCTCCATCCAAGCTACACTTCAAGTATCATCAAAATTGAGCTTTATTTCTTTGAATTTCCCTTAAGTCTTCTAATGTCACATTAAGCTTAAATAACTGCCATGTGTAAGCTTTGCTCCCTCTTTATAAAGAGCTCAATACCTATGTAGGGTTTTCTCATTTTAGCTAGACTTCTGTAACTGACAATATTTTTCCTTTTCTCTAGAATTATTTAGCTTTAAAGTAAGATCTTAGTTCTATCTTCCCCCATCCTCTCTTCTCCTAAGTTACACGGAATGTAGTATCGTCCGGGAATAACTTTTATACTGAAGACAATCAAACTCTTATTTCATTAGACTCCTTACCCTTCATTTTATGGCTGCACAGCTTAGTCACTTTGACTAACTTTGAGTTTAGAAAAGAGCAAAATTATGGCTGCTGTGAAAGCCTGCCTACAAGTATTATACGCTCACAAGGTCATTCAAGCAAATAAATTCACTTGCTGTGAAATAAATTATAATACAACCATAGAGAGGGACTAGGAGTTTATTATAATTAAAAGAAGTCTAGGCATTTATATGAATAATGATGACATCAGTTATAGGTATTTAACAAGCAAAAGATATAAATCCTTTGTTGCCAGAGCTAGCTCTGTAACCGATAGATGGAATTAACAGCCTGTCCAGAGTCAAGCTAGCCATTCACTGCACAACTAAGAATTTTTTCATCTTCATCTGCTCAGGTACTGCCCACTGTTACTGACAGTAATGTCTGCATGCCTACAGAGAAGACAGATTTTTTAATACCTGCAGAATTTCTTTTGTGAAAGGGTACCGTATAGTGTACCATTTTCTTGTCACATTCTGTTGTCTAAACTTGATTAGGAATGTTTCTTTTTTGCTTTATAAAATATTTGTATTAAAATATCACCAAGAAGCATAGTCAGGGCATGTAATTCACTGCATTAGGCACTGTGTGACATCTGAATATGCCACTTTACATACCCATGTGCTGAACTGGACTGTATAATATGAAGAATCATCACCAGAGAAGCCGCTAATAGTTTGTTCAATGGACTATCACAGCTCTGTTTCTACTTTGCTAGAGAACCCAAAGTGTGTTGGGAAGTGGAGGAGTTGCAGAAGAAAATTTGGGGTTTACATATATACACACAGACGCATATAAATATTAATCACATTTAATCTCTAAAAATTACATAGGGAATCCAGTTTTTCTTCTCACTGTGCCAAAGTTGGAAGTTAATTTAAAAGAATGTGAAAGTCCATCACAGACGAATTTTAGAACTATTTTAGCTTTAAGTAGAGATCTCGGTGAAAATATTACCAAATGTTTTCAGAGTAAAGTTCCTAACAACATCCACTGAAACTGAAGATCTGCAAACTACTAGCAACTTAACAGTGTCCAATAAAAAACCCTTCTCAGTAAAAGCTACTGTTTCTTGTAGTTCCTCTGATTGACCCATATTTCTACCTAATTCCAAGATTTTATATTTTTATCATATCTCTTCCCATCACTGCAAAATAAACTTCGAGACACCTCTAAGTAAAAGCTGTAAGTGAACTAACATAGATTTGCTGAGGAAATATATGTTGAATAAACGGGCAGACACACGTTTGTGTCCCCCAGACATACACACAGACTTTAACAGTACATAAAAATAAATGGCCAGTTATCCCAAGATTCCACACAGAATAACCTATAAGCAATAAAAGGTGTATTATAACATAGAAAGCGCAAAGCTTTCGTGGTAATATCACAGTGCTGTTGATTTCAACAAAGCAGAAATTAGATTGCACCAAACGTACAACAGAAAGGTAACAAACAATGGGAAGAATTTTTCTCTGAATGACAACTGAAAGGGGTATTCAGAAACACCGGGCTAAAACCACAAATTCCTATTAATCTTGGTTATGATCCCCAGTTCAAAAGCAAGCCTCCATGACGCAGAGCTCCCTATCCAATACCAGGTTTTCCCATCACTCATGTCTACCACCTATTCACTACCATCAGATGTTGTAGTACTTCCCAAGCCCTCCCAAAGCTTTTGTATCTCACCACTGAATAACCATTGTCCAGTGCCTGTCCTCCATGCTTCTCACGCTCCCGACACCACAGAGCACATCACTTTTTCCATCTTTCTGAAGCACAGCATTTGCACAGCCTCACCCCAAGTCGCCACAGCCTCACTGCTCTCCTGCCCCACCACCACCACCTCCACCCTACAGATCTCCTGCACATCCCAATGCTTTCCAAGGCCAGAAGCCCAGCCATACCCCAAAATCCAGCCTCCCTTCAACACACCACCTCCCCACTGACTCCCATTGCAGTACCCTGAACCGTGTTGACTCCAGACACTGTGCACTTTCCTCTCCTCTGAACAGAGCTACCCCGTATCAGGTAAGCCGCCACCTCACCACACAGGACAGACACCTCCAGCCCACCACGCCAGCAACTCCTCAGTAGGGTGTTCCCATCCACTCGGCTCCTGGGCGTCATGGCCAGCTGGGAGGCATAAGAATTCAGACCAGCCAAGGTGGGCAGCAGAGGATAAGAAAGAGCAGATAACCAAAAGATGAGGAAGGGATGCAGATGGAGAGGTAAGAGAGAAGAAAGGAAGAGATACCAGGTAAAGAGAGGGAGAGCAAAATGATAGTAGACAAGGGATTCTACCTGGCCATGAGACATCAACAATTAAGGATTAAATTAAGGACCACAAGCCTTGGCTCCTCCCTATGGACTGCAGAATGAAATTCAAAAGGGCTCCCTAAGGGAACACGTTTTCCTCCATCTTTAAAAATAATAATTACCCAGACCTTTCTAAGCTTCAGAAAAAGACCAAGTATTTGAAAACAAGAAACTCAAAAGACTGTGACACTTTAACAAAAGAAACTGGAAGCTCTTTTTTTAAATGGTGAAAGGAAAAAAAAAAAGAGAGAGGAAGGAGAGTAATAAAAGGCATTTTCTTTGTAAGAAAGAAATCCTAAAAACTGCACAAGATAAACGTCTCAGATTTTACCATTAAATTGTACTAATTATTTGAATAGGATCTAGCATTCAGATTAGTCCCACAAGACTTGTAATTCAGGTAGTGAAAAGACGGTATTACATTATACATCCTGAAGATGTGAGGGGAGACCGAAATGGAAAGAAAATAAAAAATTAGAAAAAATAGAAAATAAAAAAAAAATATTTTAGCTTAGAATGCTACAATTGACGCTTAAGTGCTTCAGCCAAACTGATATACTACATAAATATATAAACTTCCCATTTGCAACACAGGATCTGCTAATTATAAGACTAAGTCATTGTAATCAAAAAATTATTGGACACAGTATAAAAAGAGCAGTCGTGACAAACAGGCACAATAAACCTCAGGACGACTCTGAATGTTTGATAGTTCAGCCCTCCCACAACCTATTTGTGGAAGCCAAAATTTGAATGCCATTAAACAAAAGGAGAAACAGCTGGCAAGATACCATATACGACACCAACAACTGATCTCCAAGACTAATGGGATGTCCCTCACTGCATCCTGCAGCACAGTGTGGAAGTACCCAAGCTAGCTCAAGTTTGGAAAAAAATCTAGCATGACTCACGTAACATGAGCTTCATGAGAACTATTTCATCATTCTTCCTAGAAGCCAATAAAATACGGGGTAAATTAGCCACTACTGCAGCAGAATGCTTCCAGTATCTGAATTGGGTTAAGCATCTGTATATCGTATCACATATGGCTTTCATAAAGGTGACAGGGTCAATAATTTTCTTTTAGGAAGTAAACTGTAATTCAAACTACGCCTTATTGTAGTGCAATGTCTTTGAAAAGCTAAATATATATCTGCTGCCTCTGAAGGCGTTTTATACAAACACAAACCAATAAGAAATTAATTGCTTCACAAAAAAAGAACACAAATTATTGTCATAGAATTTTCATGTTATTAAACATCTTTATCTAGAGAAGTCATATGAAAAAAACTGAAAGTAGTAATGAGCTCTGTCCATACGATTTCTCAATCCAAATCAGGAAATAGTAAGAACCATAGTAAAAAGCTTTGGAGGTTTCTTTGTTTTTTAAGTCAAACACTAGTGTGAGTCATATGAGCGCAACCTATGAATGCCTCTAAAAGTAACTAAGAAGGACTCACCAAGTTCATTGAGACTCTGGGCAGCTTTTGTTATCTCTCTGCTTCCTCCTTGCAGTTGTCCTTGAAGTCTCTTACTGAGATACAAGATGCGTATTATCCTCCGCAGCAAGTCACAGGCAGCCTGCAGAGAAATTGTAGCATTAGGGGATATTATCAGTACATTATGATCACATAATAAGCCTCAAATACAGAAATATTTTAGCCGAAAAAGGAAATATGAATGTGAATAAAACCAAGGAACTTTAGAAAACACTGAAATCACTTTTTTTTTCAGGATTTTTAACATGATTTTATGCAACACAGACCAATACTTTCTAAAGCTGGTAATTACATTTACAGGGCTACTGAGATCATGCTCTCATTACTATTAAAAAAAAAGGAAACTCAGAACACTATGACAGAGACGTGTTCTATTTCTAACCAGAAGTGAGCTTTATTTTACATTGAGCATCTCTCCTCAATATTCCTCCTCTGTAAGTTTTAGTAAAATTAAGAAGTTGGCCTTGCCAATCAAATATTGATCCAAAATAAGCAAAATGGCAGCACTTCCTTCAGAGGACAATAAAACTTAAAAGGCTAAATTGTTATTACAGATATTGACTCATATGGTAGGAATATATGTAAAAACTCATTTTCAGCAAAACTTCCATAAGGCCAGTCACCTTCATTCAGCCAACTGTTATTTCACACTCTTTCATAGGTTTATTAAAATACGCTGCATTCTTGGCTAAAAAGTAAGAAGATGGATGCATATGTAGATTTCCAGGAAACGTATTTGTGTATGTTTTTGTTAGCACCGTTTTCGAAAAAAAGGCATTGCTGACATCTGAATCAAACATAATACTTCCATAATTTTCCACTCAACTAAGATCTTTAAATAGGTTTTTTCCTTCTACACAGTAAATAATAGAGACAGAGAAACAGTAAGAGTTACATCAAGTGTAGAGTTCCTCTAGGACTGGATTGGGTCAGTGGGGCTAGGAGGTACATGGATGGGAAAAGCAACATTGTGTGATGTGTGTAACATCTAAACTAGAATTCAGAAACGTGATTCAGGAGAAGGTAAAAAAGTATGTGGATTTCGGTACAGTCACAGGTGCAGTCCAACATCTGCAATCGGATTAACAAGAGAGCTAAATGAGAAATTTGGAACAAGAACAAGTTGTTCTGAGGTATCTTCCCTGGTATTGAAGACAAAGCCTCCTGAAATATTTACCTTATGGATATCAAAATTCAATTAAAATTACTTTTAAAAATATTTACTATCTGAGAGACTTCGAACCCCTGTTTTAGACTCAAGTTAATGTCTTGAAAACTAATGTTAAAGTGCACATATGAAAACATACACAAGTGAGTCATTTCAACCAATATTCAGTGGACTGCACAATTTGTTCCATCTCTTCTCTATGCCAGCACAAACCAATCAAAACACAAATATTTATAGTTTTAATTTTATTAACCATCTAGAAAGAACAAAGAGGAAAAATTAGAAAAAGCACCACTGAGGCAAATTACCAAAAGCACAAATAACGCTCACTGCTTTTGGCTTTGTATCACACAGTCTGAAGTGCAAGTTTCCTAAGCATTCTAAGACAAGTTAACCACATGATTTCTATTACCATTAGTGAGAACCAAGTGGGGATTATCCTACTTTGAGAGATTAATGTATTAGTTTTTATTAATTCATTTCTTTAATTAGAAAAATCTTGATCCACATATCACTTTCACATCTGTGAACTAAATTTTTGCAAGATGAATCAAAAATAGCTTTTTTTATAGCGCACTGTGCTTCGCCAAATAAGAGGGCATAGTATTACTACTTGGCTTTCAAATTTAATTATTCTGTAATCCAATTGTGTACCTCTGGCTAACGTTTTTCCCTAGGAATTCAACTTCAGTTATCTTCTGACCATCTTTTACTTTACATGCCAAAAGATTATTTCTTTTTCATTTGATTGTTGCTCATTATCTCCTATCCCAAGAAAAAATCTCTTATAAGGACTATCAAACTGAGTAAGAGATGGAAAAAGTTACATTTAGATACAAGAGAAAAAAAAACATTTTAACTTCTGGCCCTGTGAATTAGGAGGAGGAGAAAAATCCAAAGACACCGAAGATGCACTCTTAACTTCACAGTGATTGCTACTGCATTGTGCCCTTGACAAAGATTCTGTTTCACCCAAGTATTTCCATTTACATGAGATGTTCAACTTAATAACAACTCCCAGTCACTGCAGCACATGAGGACGGTGTAACAGAAATAAAAAATTTTATCTCATAGTGGAGCTGTTCCTGGATGCCATATCCTCTAACCTGACCACCTGCATAACCGAAGTCTGAATTAATTCAAGAAACACGCCCTTCCCAAGTCAATATAGTATGCTTTTCTAAAGGAGATGCTTTTATCCAAGAAGGAATGAATTTCACAGTTCAAGCAAGAATTAATTTGGAAAAGGCCAGCGGCCTGAGTTAGTTCCAGTGGTTTTAGTAAAATTAAAAATAAAACTCGATTTTTCTGGATATTACATGTCAAGTTATCTCCTGAATTTTAAATCAACATATCAACACTAACAGACATTATTGCTACAATTCAAGCAATCAAAAATCCCCTTACTTTTAATCTCCAGTTAATTTTACGAAATTATTGAAAGAAGACTTAATTATAAAGAGAGGACCACTTGAAAATGTGCCAGTGTGTACTTCATACATGCAATTGCATATATCTGCTAGATCATAATGTAATTGAATGTATATGTAACAGAACCCGAAGAAAGATGAGACAGTCCGCTATCTTCAGCTACATTTACTATTTAGTTGGTAGCACCTGGATGAAATCTGTTACTGGTGAACATTTAAAAGAGATAGTAACTTTAAAAAACATAATTATTATTTTTTAAAAGGTTTTAAAAATTTGGCTTTTAAAAGGATTTTCAAACACTGAGATATCTGAAACTAAGAGAACATGTGGAAACACTTGGTTAAACAGAGCTGCAGAGAAAATAACCCTCTGAAGGACGAACTCTGTCTGCATATTTCAGCTGTTAACTATTCCCATTTAGCTTGTGATCTACTATGAAAAGACTCAGAAGAGGACAGTATGACTTAAAGTAGGAGGCAAGCTTTGTGTGTCTGCTGCTCCCTTGGGATGCCACGAAGTTCTAAGAGCAGAGCAAGACATAATATACACAAGCACACAGCAGAGATTTAGAATTCAGGACTAGATTTGAAGTTTGACAATGAATTTGCAGTGAGAATGTTTATGAAAAAGCCAGACTGTATTAAAAACAATTAAGGATGGCAAAATCCAGCTTTATGCAAGCCAAATATTCCTTTAGTTTGTGAGCAGTCCCACAGCAATCAATGGAGAAGCACTAAAATAATACCATCACGAGTACAAGAGGCCTGTAAACACCACACAATTCAGCAAAACATACCTGCCAACCCTACAGATTTTGACAAAGCACAACCTCTTTTATCAGTCATCTACCTTATTGTACTTTTTCTACCAACTCTGCATCAACTGATAAAATTAGCAAGTTTGAAAGTGTCCCATGCCACAAGTCTTGCATTTGGGAGCAATTTCAAGTCATAAGCCCTGCCACCACTAGGAAGTGAATTGTTTGCTGTGCTGTTGCCCTTCCTTCCTGAACAAACAAGGCAGCCAGGTAAAGAGACACCACAGCAGCGCACCCTGGGGAGGCAGCAGGGTTTAGATTTCAAAGGCCTATTGACTCAACTCTCCTGAAGTCCAGCTTAATTTCATAATTCAGGTGTGCTGACCCTCAACTACTCCCAGCAGCATAGCGCAACATAAAGCGCTCGCTATATATCCGCCAATACAAGAAGGGACAGCAGCTCTCATGCCAAGGATGGACTCTCACTGGCAGAGAAGCTGGAATCATCATTCCTCTTTCTACATTGAGGTAAGTCAGTGGACTTGGATGCTAAGAAGGGTAGCCTTGCTGGCTCCCCTTACCCTGCATTCCTTTTTTCTGACTTACAGCCAAGAACAGCCAGATATTACAAACCACCAGCTGAGTAATGCTGACCCTGGATGCACGCTGCTTTCACATCACAGGAAAATCCACGTAACCCTGCTACAGCAAAGAGGAAGCAAAGAGCACCCAAGAAACATTTCCTAAGTTCAGGGACTCATTCTTCTTAGACGTCTTTCTACAGTTTGACTGAGTGTAAGGTCAGGGCAGAAATGATCTTCATCTTTAGCCCCAAATTCCCCCAGCCCTTTCCACAGCTGCCACATACATCAGAGAATGAAAAAAAATCAGCACCTAACCTGCCACATAGAAGTCACGGAAGTTTTGCTCAGTGGCAAAAACAGTAACAGCTGAAGTTGTAAAGAACAGGAGAAGCAGCTGGACAAACTGGCGGCACACAGTGTTAAAAGCTTCCTGCTGAACTTCACTGCTACTGAAAGTAATGTAGAAAATAACAGAAGTTCAGCCGAGAGACTGCACCGCCGCTCCAACAGCCCCTAGACTGCATAACAGTTTGCAGCTTCATCTACTCTGCTGTACAACAACAGTCACCTACAGATGGCAATCTACTTGAGATTATATCCACAGCTCAAATTTCAGCTACTAAAAGGTAAGTTCCTAGTTCTGCAAAGCTAAGGTAAACTTGTGAATGCAAATAGTTCAAACAATAACTCATGAAACACTTGTGGATTTGGAGTTGTGTTGCTTTTCAAACCATAAACTGAATAAAATGCAGCTACATGGAGATCTATGGAATAGTTTTCAACTATTGTAAAATTAACAGTGGAAGTGTTTGCGCTTATCTCATCATAGTTGCGATAAGCTCTCTCCCACTGCTATCCTCTAACAGAGATCTACACTCTCCTGTAGACTCCACACATATTCAAAAGACAGGGACAACTATATACCTGGGCTCATAAAACTCCAGAACCGCAACTGGCTTTATAAGTAGCATCTTGACTATTTTGAAAGAATTAATTCCCAAACTCTTTACTAAGCCACAGTCAAGTATGCATTAACTTAGAGAAATGCATCTTCTACACAATGGCACCATAACATTAAATACCAATATTACACAAACAGTAATGAGAATTTCATTAATCTGTACTCAGATAACCTTTCGCTCTTCCCTCCATCTCCACAAAAACTCACTTAGCTAGTGCAAGGGTCAGTTTCCTACTTTGCAATATGAAGCACTTCTCAGTAGCTCAAGAAAAGACACAAATACTGATGTTCATTGAGAAATACTGAACTTTTCATTCAGAAATATTGAAAAAGATTTTTTTAAAATACATTTTTAATACAACTTACCTGAAGTTTTGCCAGTTGAGCTGTGCGAGACACTATTTTGTTGTAGGGGTCAACAATTTTGACTTTAATTCTAAAAATAAGAAGAGAAATTTATTTATAGCAGTATTAATAAATAACATGATAGAACAATTAAGAATTTATATTTTCCAATCACATAATGGCATACCTATCAACAGTACTTTGTAGAGCACCAATTCTAGTCTGCATCATTTGGAGGACACCTGCAAAATAAAGCAGATTTTTTACATGAAACACTTGCCAATTATAGAAAGAACTACTCGTCAAACCATAGTAATGACTGCAGACTACTTTAGCATTAAAAAGAAAAAAAACAGTTTCCCCCTTCACAACAAAGCCAGTCAAACAGATTGAAATGAAGAAAACACAGTATATCTGGAAATAAACTGAGCAGGTAATAGGTCACTTTCTGAATGTTATGGAAAATTTATTGGTAGACAACACAAACCTGCAGAAGAAATACCACTCTGAAATTCATTATATGTTAAGTTTCAAACAATATTTAGAGCATGTTGCTTTCTAAGAGAATGACCATAAGGACTGCTGTTCAAAGGCATACAACCTGGTACAAACACCTGAACATGATATACAAAAATGGCACAACCTATTTAAAACTATTTATTTAGCATAGTGACTAGACAGTTCAGAGAAACCAACAGACAAAGAGGACTGAGAAGACAACGAATTCTATTTCAAGGTTTTCTTCCTGTGCATAAGCATCTTTAGCAAAAATTAGGGTATCATTGTCATTGTGAGGTCATATAATTTAGATTACAAACAGAGCAAACTACCCTAATCATGTTTGTTCCAGATTAGTTTGGCAAAGCAGCACAAAGAAAGCCCACAAGCATGCTTGTTCTTTTCTTGTTAAATTGCAAACAAAGTAGTCAAGGGTAGCAGTCATTTTTGCAATATGGAATCAGCCTGCTGAGAATTTAATTAAGTTACGCAAACCCAGGCCTATGAAATTATTTTGTTCCAGTTATTGTTAGCATTCTCAAACATACCACATTTTTGTAAAGACCTGCTTACAAGCATGTCATCGTTGAACTGGACAAAACTGCAATATGATACAGTAAGATGGAAGATGAACATAACTACTGATAATTATTTTGTCCTGTACTGGGACTGTATCTCACGTATTTTGTATAAATATGCCAACTCCCATCTTCTCCATATTTCAGAATTATTAACTTGGCTTAGTGACAGACTCGGGAGTTCTCTGACATTTATGCATGGAATGGTAAGCACGCAATTCTCACACATCAGAGGATGAAGATTGAGAAAAAAGACATGAGTGAAAAGTTGGCAAAACAAGCTGAATTTTCTACTCTACATTGCAATAATGGGGGAGGGCCAGTAGCATGACATTGCTGCATCTATGACTGTGACATTGCTATAAAGCATACAGTAGTTCTCTTGCTAGAAGGCAGAATTAGGAGGGGTGAAAAGGCAATCTACCCTCTCCACCTGCTGTGTAAGATATGGGACGATACTATTTAGCCTATCTTGAGCTAACAGGTAGCTCAAGAAAAGACACATAAATACTGATGTTCATTGAGAAATACTGAAATTTTCATTCAGAAACACTGAAAAAGATTATTTTTTTTTAAATACACTTTTAATACAACTTACTTGAAATTTTGCAAGCTGAGCTGTGCAAGACACTATTTTGTTGTAGGGGTCAACAATTTTGACTCTAACAGGCAGCTCAAGATACCTATTGAGCTACCTGTAGACAGAAGAGAGTGTACCATTAAAAAAGTGAACAGACTTAAAGAAGAAAGGCCTCCACAAGCTGGGTATATCAATTTGAAACATTTAATGAAATTCATTTTCACACACCCAAATGATTGTGCATGCTGTGAATCAGTTCCATAATCTTCACTTGCTAACTTTCTTGATAAACATACCAAGAGCTATGTGCTTCTAACTTCATAATTAAAATTTCTATTGACATCCATCTTTTCTTCTTCTTAAGAATCTCGACTCAGCGTTTCTCTACAGTGACCATATATCACATGTAGCACAAGCAGGGTAGAGATAAGAAAGTTTTGCAAAACTTAAAACATCATCTTTGTGTGCACAGACTTTTCATTTTCCTGGCAACTGCAGACTGAATTGTCTACTGATGTCTCAAGTATCATATACTTTTCAGGATTGGAATCTCTGCATGCTTCTCCTTCCCTCACACACAGAAAAGGCCTATTAAGGAACATAACTCTAAGTATATGGAGAAATTTCAACAAATTTGAGGTGAATTAGATTTTATTTTTCTTTGGGTTATTAGCTGTAAAACACACATTATTTATCACGCCTACCTTACAGAAATGTTTTATAACTGAACAGTTGTTTTGAAGTACTTCATTCTTTCTCAGAGCAATTTTAGGAAGGAATGCCTTCAGAAACAACCATGATTTCAGAAAATACAATTCCAGTGAGCACAAATTGCTGAAGATCGTGACTAGGAGGTATTTATCAATCACAAGATTGACTCCAAATTCCTATCTACTTCTTATTTGGAGGATGAATACAGATTCCAGTCTTCCTATGCTTAATTTTCCAACTGTTTTAAAAGCTATTCGGGAGCTACCATTGCTAGATTAAATAGGCATTTCTTTATTTTTATAGCTATATGCAAATGCTAACGTTTGAATACTGTATCCAACAAGTTCCAAAGACTAAGGATATAACTGTCAGTAACCAGAAACCCTCTGGTTATGCCAAAACCTGAAAGCAGAAGAAGGAACAAAGATAAATTACTTAGCAAGTTACAAAATGGAAGAGGAAAAGGGGATGTGTGTGGATAGTAATTGTATAGTATATGCAAATTAACATGTTATAGAGGTAAATATCTTTCTGCGAAAACAACAACAACAACAAAAAAAAAACATATGAAGTTCCCAGCAAGTGACAAAGAGCAGAATGGCAGATCTAATGAACTCCTGGAACAATATACTGCAAGCATTTTGCTATACAGATTCAATGGTTCCTAAGTAAGGCACTTGAAAGTCAGCAGTTTATGTAAAAATCCAGATCCCAAACAGCGGAATAACACCGACGTATGTATTGAACTCAGTAGCCCCTAACTAGGGAAAAAATGTCTCAATGCAGTTAAGATTATGTGTTAAAGCCTCTTTGGTTAAGATTTGCAAACTACACAACACATGCATATGCAACATGCACAAACTTGGTACTTATGGCAATAGATATCAGCTAATGTTGCAACAAAATTAGGCTTATATAGAAAAATGTATTAAAATGTCAAAAAGAATTGATTGCTAAAGTTGCTCAGAACTGATTATGAAAACAAATTTTCCTATGCAGTAGTTACTCCAGAGAAGTATCAGCCAAATCTCCTCCCTGGAGCTCCATCTACTGACATCAAAAAAAAAGCTGCCACGTTACTCCTCAGAAGTAAGATCTGTAACCTTAACATCAGGGGCCGAAGCTGACAGTGAATGACGTTCCTTGCAGATTATACAGTGCTTCCTCCATTGTAAGTAGCAAGCACTATATAACGGTATTTACCTTCCAGGGATTCAATTCCCGTTGCTTGGGCCAACAGGTCTTCATGTCTTGCAACAACCTTAAAAAAGACAGAATAGAGAAATGAACACAGAAAAACGGGGATGTGTGCCTGAAAGAAATATTAATATATCATCATCTTTCCCACATTAGGCATTAAAGTGTCATCATCCCTACATTAGGCAGACACAGAAAAAAGCAGCCACACCGTAAAGATGAAAGAGTTTTCAGAACACGTTTTAATTCACAAAAGCAGCAAGCTCAGAACGAGAAGAGGGTCAGTAACTGCAGCATAGCTGACTTCTGAATTAAAGTCAGCAGAGCAATCACATTTCAACACACCTTCATACATAATAGTTGTATATGTAAGCTTACTAATCACACAGCAATAACATATATTCACATTTTTAATATTTTCTTTTCTATTTATGACATTTAGAAACCAGTTCCTGAAGAATTCACCAATTGGGACAGGGAGGAAGCAGGTTTTGAAACTACACAGAAACTTAGCATGTTCTCATTCCAAGGTCCACTGTAGATTTGTGGTGTCTGGGTAGATTTTACCAAAAAGCCTTCTACTATCCAAACTCAAAAGCCTTTCTGAAGGTGTGGAGGTGTGTTAAAGCAGTATATGGCTTCTTAGTAAGAGTACTAAGAGTGGGCTTGACCGAGTTAAGTTTCAGATTCACTACTAGTTTTGCTGCAAGTTGTACCTTCAGTTACTGCTTGCAGAGTGCAGTGGACAATTTCAGAAGTAACAAGATCGTAAGATTATTAAGCTTTTGACTAGTTTATATCAACCACCCCAGAATAACAGGTATGCTTTAAACTTACTTGTAAATGAAGCTCTTTATCCAACTGACTAATACCTTGGGCAAGTTTTGCCAGTTGCTCGGCTATAACAGCCTGATGGATAGACTGGGAAGTGTAAGCTTTCACATCAAAGTCTTCTCTGAAGAAATCAGCATAACATTCTGAAAAAGATTTAGATTTTATTTTCATTCTTTAAAACAGTTAAATAATATTTATGGTCCTAAAGCATACAGTTCTCTGACATTCAATTTCGTCAAATGTAACAGCATATGTTCTCTACATCGCATAATACAAATGAGACACTGATTTAGACTAGACCACAATCAAGAGAAACAAGTTTGGAGCTGATGACTGTGGGGGAGCTGGTGTAAATGGTGAAAAAGACACACGCTCCTTTAGCCTCCACAGCCTTTTCTTGAGTAGCATACATTAAAAGGTACCGATACCTTCTTCTTTAAACTTTACAGTGTAACGAGGGTGAGGCTCTTGAGGCTGTACCCGTAATCAAACACACCCCAGTCACCTTCAAGTCGCTGAGGATGGAAGCGGCACGAGACACAACTTCATATCGGAATCATACCGGACTCTTACAATGGTACTGGTTTACAAACTACTAAATTAATGATACTGCAATGACGATCTTGGCTCACGCAAGAACCGAGTTTCCAGACAGCGCATACTAATATTACCAAGCACCTTCGTCTTCCCTTTCAGCGCCCTTTTTTCTTCCCTTTAGCAGCAAGCGACCACAGTAAGACCCCCCGAGGAGGGGGTCGCTCAGCAGCCGCGGCAGCGCCGCTCCCCGCCGCCTGCCGTCCCTCCGCCGCTGAAACTTCCCGTGACTTGGCAGCACGGGGGCTCACCGCCCTCCTCGCCCCGTCCCCGAGCACCGCCGCCGCTCCCCCGGTTCTCCCCGCCCGGCCCAACGCCGCCCTCACGAAGGACCCTCCGTCTCCTCAGGGCCGCCCGCGGACGGGACACCCCGACGTGGGTCCCGCCGGCGGGGGCACAGCCTGGCGCTGCTGCCCGCCCGCGCCCCCAACCGCCGCCAACGGCCGCGCCTCACCGTCCGCCAGCAGCTCGGCGAG
>VUYV01000042.1:3368975-3415130 GCA_008711295.1 Anarhynchus alexandrinus | reverse complement strand
GTCGGGCCGCAGCCCCCGCCGTGCGGGGAGAGGCGGAGGGAGGTGGGCCTGCGGCGGGAGGGCGGGAGACGGCGGGCCTGGGCTGGAGCAGGGGCGGTTCGCGGCGGACGTGAGCGAAATCTGCCTCCGTGAGGCCTGTGGGGCGGGCCGGGGGCTGCCCTCCGCCCCTGGGCCGGCTTCGGGTGGTGGTTCCTGATGCTGAGCGAGTGAGGGGCTTCTTGCGGGATGCTTTACCGAAAAGCGAATTCGTTTTAAGCGGTAATGGCTTGCCGCGTGGCCTGTGAGAAATAGCGGAGTGGCTTGTCTTTCAAACGCCGCTTGTTTTTCCAGATGCTAAAAGGATTGCTAATTATACATGATTGGTGACATCGTAGAAACTAAACAATGCCAACGAAAAGATCCCGTGGATTTGTTTCATTCTGGGCAAGTTGTAAAAATATGCGCCCCTATGGTCCGCTATTCAAAGTAAGTAACTGTCATGTTGACTGTGTTTTCAGTGTATTTCCTCTGCGGAAGTTTATCCTGACTGTAAAAAACGGGATGATTATCTTTTTCTCCTTTAATTATTTAAGATGGAGATAGACAGGGGATGTGTTTTATCTTATGATTATACTTGGACATCCCCACAGTACTGCGTGTCAGAACAGCATTTTGGAATAGCTAATCAGAAAACTGTTTTTACTATTTATCTCAATTTTCATGTGTCTGCAGGTTGGCTTTCAGAACCTTGGTTAGGAAATACAGTTGTGATTTGTGTTACACACCAATGATAGTGGCAGCTGATTTTGTGAGATCTGCAAAAGCTAGAGACAGCGAATTCACAACAAACAAAGGTATTTTTTTTAAGAAACCATTGCCTTTTCAGAATGTCTTATGTGGTGATAAACCAACTTGGCCAAGTGAATGAAGTTTGTTACACAACTTGACATCCATTAACAATTTTGGTATACCATATCTGATTGATTGTAAAACCACAGAAATATTCTAGGTGAGAGTAAGCACATTCCAGTGATAGTGTGTCAAATGAAATAGTGGAAAATGTCGCCACCTGAAATCAGGGCCCCCAGACTGATTAAATGTGTGGTGGGTTGACCAGACATAGCTGGCCAGCGGCTATGCACCCACACAGCTGCTCACTCATTCCTCCTCTATCCACTCAGCAGCGCAGGGAGAGAACAGGAAGACCAAAAGCAAGAAAAACTCATGGGTCAAGATAAAAACAGATTAATAAGTGAAGGAAAGAAGGAGGAAAAAAAACAAGTGATGCAAAGGCAATCACTTTCCACCTCACACCAGCAGACCAGTGCCCAGCCAGTCTCCAGGCAACGGCCACCCTGGAACACAATTTTCATGTCACAACCCACGTTCTTCTTCCCCTACCACTCCAGTTTTATTGCTGAGCTTGATGTTATACAGTATGGAATATTCCTTGGGCCAGTTTGGGTCAGCTGTCCCAGCTGTGTGCACTCCTAATTTCTTGCCCGCCCCAATCTATTTCTGAGGGCAGGGGAGGGCAGAGTGAGAAAAAGAGAAAGTTTTGACACTGCACAAGTACTGTGCAGCAGCAGCAGCCAAAACATTGGTGCATTATCAACACTGTTTTTGTCACAAAATCCAAAACAGAGCACCACACAGGCTGCTATAAATAAACTTCAAATAAATTTAAAAATAAAATCCATTCTAGCCAGACCCAGTAGGAGGTGGCTGTAGGATTATTTTCCCAGCAATTGCTGTGTCTTGTGTGTTTCAGACACAAACGCTTAACTCCTTTCTGGGAAAAGTTTTCTGGTCTCTAACAAAAAGTTAAGAGAGTTTGCTCTAACTCTAAAGAGTTGCTAAAGGTGAAGAAATGAATAGACCAGACATTGATACAGTGGAACCAAGGATTGAGAAAAGAGGCAGGATTTCAAATTAGCTGCAGTGGAAAGTGGAAGGGGCCGTTGGTGTACTCTGTGAGACATTAAGAGGGTGATAAAAAGGAGCAAGAACACAAGAAGAGACCAAGCAGTTGAAATGTGGCTGGGGTTGACGAGGAGAAGCAAGTCTTCAGGCATGGTACAGAAACACAACCGGAACACATACAAAAAGGAGGAGTATAAGAAGTTGTACAGAGTCCTGGCTGTAAATCAAAAGAGAAAAGTGGTATGAAATATGTGGGAAGAGGTGACAGTAACGATACAGATCTGCTGGCATGAAGTGACTGTAACAAAGGAACATACAAGCATAGGCTGCAACAGGAGGAATGAAGAGGGCGCTGCTAACGTGCTAGTAAGATCAGCATGTAGGATCTATGAAGTGTGATGACTTAATCTATTCAGACCACTAAATTGGTGGTTTCATAAGTGTATGTGTAATAGCAGAGGAAGTATATTTCATTATTTTAGCACTGGCTATTTACTGGCTGTGCATTATTCAAGTAGAGCAGTTACAGGGAAAAGTCACATTAGGAAGCGCAGGTAGACTTACCAGCGTAGTTCAACTTTTAAAAAGCATGAATAATTCTTTGTGTGTAAAAATAAATGAGTAAGAATATAACCGACATAATGGCTCAAAGTTCCACGGAGCCACTAGTTTGCCCCCTTTGAATTTACTTACACTCTGATCTACGCAATGTCCTGTGGCATTGAAGTTCCATAGGTCAGATATGTATTGTATTCTGGGGGATGGAGGGCCTGGGAAAGAGGAAATTGTGCTGTAACTTTGCTGCCTGATAACAAGGGGTGGGTACAAAACGAAATGTTTTAGTGTTGTAAACAATACCTTTTCCCTATTCACCTCTTTCATGCTGACCTTAATTTTATAGGCCTCTAAAAAGTCTGCCTCAGACAGCTTTGCCAAGATTATAGTATTTACATTATTAGCATTTATGCTTTTAACAAGTAGCTCCACAACAGGTTGTGAAATTTTATTGTGGTTTTATGTTTAACTTCTTGGCTAGTTGGCAATTTTGTCTTCTAATTAGTGGAGTAGGTTTGGAGCCTACAATTGCAATTTCTGTTTTCCGTTTTCTTCAGCATTGATATTTCTTTGTTGTGTATTTCTTAAATAGAGGTAGATGTTCCTTGTGACTGCTACTAAAAAAATTAATATGGCTAGACTCAGTATTTTTGTTATTTAATGCTCAACAAGGGAGCATGGGATTATTCCAAAATATTAGCTGCAGCAATGTAAATCTCTTCAGCTAGAGCACTATCTTAAATGGACATTGTTTTGAAAATATGCAAGGGATTTTTTTTGCTCGCTGGATTTTTAGGTAACTTCTAGCAGTGTCTCAGCTTGATTGAGAGGGTACTGCTGCCCTTTCTGACTTAAGCTCCACTACTTCAAGAACTACTTATTTTCCAGTAAAACAGAAAAATCTTCAGAAGCACTTGTGGTCTTTTCAGTACCAGAAGTGCACCTGCTTTGTGCATTTGTTGGATCATCTTTTTCCATTAGTGCTCAAATATCCCCCTTCCTCCTAACTGCAGCAATTGTTTATATGGGAAGTGAGTGCTAAGACTGTTTGAGATATTTTTAGATGCCTTTAATGTAATGCAGTAGTTGTAAAAGAGGAGAGCGTGTTCCCAATGACCATCTGGCTCTCTGCAGGGGCTTAGTAAATGACAAGTAGTTCAGCAGACCCAAGTTGAGGAGCACTGACACTTAGGTTTCCCACTTGAGGCAAAGCTGCTAAAGCTGCCTCTGCCTGTGTGTTCTCATTCCAACTCTGCATATCACATTGTGGATAAAAACCAGCCATGTTGGCACAGAAGAGAAAAAAGATGGGCTGGCATAAGGAAGGGCAAAGCTTTCTGACGAGTTAGTTCCATAAGCATGTTTCCCACCTGGCAAGACAAACAGCCATGTCAACGGAGTGAAGGGGCAGCATGCAGACAAGAAGGGGCAGGCTACGAGGGGAAGCATGAAGGCTGCTGAAAAATAGGTAATACTTAGGTTCATATATCGTCTTTGTGAAAGATAAGCATCTGACCAATTTCTGTCAAAAAAAACCCCAAAACGTTGAGCCAGCAACCATCTAAGACATATGTTTATCTGAATTCCCACCTCTCTTGATAGACATCCTCATTTAGTAACCACTGGTCAGCTACCTTTATTTATTTGTGATCTAGGGCTCACAGAATCATAAAATAGTTGAGTTTGGAAGGACCTTTGTAGGTCACGTTATCCAGCCCCCCTGCTCAAGCAGGGTGACCTAGAGCCACTTGCCCAGAACCATGGTCAGACAGCTTTTCAATACATGAAAAACACTCAAAGTTTAGAATTTCTTCTTTTTGTTTTTTTAAATCTCTAAATATCTTTTCATTGGAGTAGGTGATCATCCATTGATTGTTCAGTTTGCTGCTAAAGAAGCACAGGTTTTGTGTGATGCTGCCAGTATCGTCTGTCCTTTCGCAGATGGCATAGACCTAAACTGTGGCTGTCCTCAGAGGTAAAGGTTTTTGAAAAAGCTGGGTTAATATGATGAAATAATTTGAGCATAAAGAATGCTGGTCTTCATTTTCATAGTAATTTCCGTCTTAATTTAAAAACAGACTTTGAAAGAGAAAGAGCTTTTTAACCTGTCACAAATGTCTATGTGGCAAGACACTTCTGAATGTTCTGAGATGCCTGTCACAATGGTGAGACTGGGAATACCAGGTGTATTTGCCAACTTGCCTCTTTTCATTTCTGAGATACTGAGTATTGGCTCAGAAGTGAAGTGTCCATCCCTTCTCAACAGCTGTTTCATATGCATAACCATAAAGAGCTTGCTGCAAATAATTTAGAGAGGTTTTTGAGAAATGATGTGGCAGTTCCCAAAATAACAAAGCAAGTCCCTCATGTCTCAGAGTTCTGCAAGTGAAGGATAGTCTCTAAAACATAATTATACAGATTATATTATTCAGGAAGTGCTGAAAAGAATTTCTTCCATCTTTTATTAGGTTTATAAGTGATTTAGTAATCTACTTCTCACTGAAATTGATAAAGATTTTGTCTTGACAGTGAAACAGAGTAGTAATGCACAAATGAAGATTCTTGCTAACTGGTTCAATTGAGAACCATTTATTACATGCTTGTCAGGCAGTCTTTTTCTAAGTGAAGACCTCAAAAATAAATGTAGGAAAACAAAAGATAATATTACAGTGCAAATACTTAATTTGTCTATTTTAATTAGGTTGTCTTGACTTAAAATTATAGTATTTGAGAAAACTCTTTTCTGAAGAGACCTGAGACTTCACAATGAAAGTGTATTTTTTTCCTACACTAACTGCAATTAAGCATGCCAAACTGTAAGTTCCTTTTAGGCCAAAAATATATGCTTACATTTGAATCCTTCGTTTCTTGTGCACACTGATTTTAAAATAACAAAACTTCATGCACTTAATTTGCCTTTATAAGAAAAATTGTTCAAGGAAAAAAACCCACTGCTGTTAAGTGGAAGCAAAGATTATTTCCTGCCAATCAGAATAAAGTGTTTTGCAGTTGAGGGAAAACAGAATATTGCTGAAATCCTATCCTTGCTTGTACTTCAAAAATCTTCCTTTTCAATCCAAAGTCATTTTCTGTTAAGAAATCCATGATCCAATGGAAGGGGAAACATCAAACTATTTATTTTATGTATGAAACCATCGTTGATTTAAATGTTAATTTATCTTCCTTGTGAGTCTGTTTTGTGGACAGAACATTGAAGAGATTAGTAACTTGTCCAAAGTTCTAACTGCACCGTAGAGACTGAACCAGGATCTAACAGCTTGTGTCAAACTGCAGACGAGTCATTGATCTACAGCCAGTACTATCTCTGTTTACTCAACCACACATTCTGAAGGTCATAGGGAAAGAAACTGATGTATTTGACTGAAATTGATCTGCATGTTTTCAAATGTAGAATATACATTTTCTTTTTTCTTTTAAAGATGGGCGATGGCAGAAGGCTATGGTGCTTGCTTAATAAATAAACCAGAGCTTGTTCGAGATATGGTGAGACATGTACGGAATCAGATTGACAACCCTAGATTTTCAGTATCTATTAAAATAAGGTAGGTCTAACTTAAGTGCTGTTTGTGGTACATGGAAGAATCCTTTTAATTTTTTTTAAAGAAACATGTTAGTGTAATAGTTACACTATACTTTAATGTATGTAATTCTGTTAATGTAATATTACACACATTATTATAATTTCCTTACATGGGAAGGCTGCTGAGATTTTTTGACCCTAGATAGTGAAAGAATATCTGGGGCAAGTAATCCCAAAGTTAGATAGCAGAACCAGCACAGCCTTTGATGCTGGAGTTTTCTTGCAATCCAAACAACATTAAAGTACAAGTTAAGAGGTCTCGGGTTCCATAAAAGAAAAGCAATGCATAGTCTGTATCATCACAAGGTTTACGTTGTGAGCTGTTGGAGGCCAGAGCCACAGTTGCTGTTGGCTATAAAGGGAAGGGTAACAAAACTGGGAACTGGTCCCCACAGCTGCTGTAAGGAACGCATCCTGCTTCCCTTCGTTGCTTTCTAAACTTGTGCAAACTGTTGTTTTGTATTGCTTTGTACCACTTCATCCGCTATTTATCCACGCATCCCATGTGGCTTTTGCATATTTGTCAGTTAAGTTTCAACTCAGTTTGCAATCCTTCAGGAAAGGGGAACTAATATAAATTGGATTCTTTTTTCACAAAGTATGCAAAATATTTATGATTATTTTAGAATCTTTTGGGCACCCTTGCTCAATTTCTATAAAATTTACCATGTATATTTCAGAGATGTGATGTAATTGGGAAATGTTAAATTAAATAGTGGTTTCAATACATTATGCTCATGTCTTTATTAAAAAAACCAAACCTCTATCTTCCAACGGTACTATTTTCTTTATACTATTATACAAATCTGTGGTAACTCCTCCTTAGGGAGGGGGGCTTTTTATACAGTTCAGTTAACTCAGTACATTTTCATTCTTTGGAATTTTAGGATCCATGAGGACTTAAAAAGAACAGTTGACCTGTGTCAAAAAGCTGAAGCAACTGGAGTTTCATGGATTACAGTACATGGGAGAAGTGTAGAAGAAAGACATCAGCCTGTACATTATGATGCAATTAAAATAATTAAACAAAGCATGTCTATACCTATTGTAGCTAATGGAGACATTAAAACTTTAAAAGATGCAGAAAATGTTCATCACTTGACAGGAGCAGATGGTAAGATTAAACACACTCTATTTTCTAAGTAAACTTACAAATCAGATTTGAAAGTATTTATTTTGGCTATAAGTAGGACATGATTTGAGTGCCTTTCACTCTTTGACGAGACAAATGAAAGAGGATTTTTAGATGCCTTATGAACTCATAAACAGAATCAGTTGTAATAAGCAGAGCACTAGAGCACTGTTATGCAAAGCCACAAATAATGATTTCCAAGGCAAATTACAAAAGGTCTTTGCTTAATTATCCTATCTCGTCACTCAGTAGTGGAATTCAGGGGGACCTTCAGACACTCCTTCTGTTTCTTTTATGGAGCTGATCATCTTTTAAAGAACTGTAAACTTCCACGGGGAAAGCTCTACCTCCCGCACATGGGAGCAGATTTCTTATAGTAAGAATATGGCAGAAAAAGGAGATATTGTTAATCCAGATACTTAACAGTTAAGATGGTTATCTTCAAGGACACAGTGAGGCATTGCAGTGTCAGATCTGTGTGTATTTACCTTGTCTTACACTTCAGTGGTAAAATGTTGTGGTAAAGGATTGCCCTGCCGTTATTTAGTCACCATAGATTCCTGCAGCTGTCTATGGTTTCAAGACAATATGGAAATTCAGTATATGTTTAGAAGAGTTGATCTCTACCTAGATACTTTGGATCTTACAGCTCGAGAATAACAGGACAGAGAACAGTAGCTAGTGTCATAACAAAAGGTTCATGTGGCAGGTTTCTTTTGATGCTATTGGTATTTAATAGCAACAACAAAGACTAGTTGAACCAAACTGCCATGCAGCTACAGTGCTTCTCCCCAAAAATACAAATCAGGAAGAAAATATGTAACAGAAAAGAATGTTCTCATAGCCCAGCTGACATTCTTGAATAACAAAAATATTAACCATCATTTTTATTGTCATGCACAATAGCAAAAGAAAATTTTCATTTTTGATCTTCCGTTTTTTTAAGAAGAGACTAAGTGTGATAGATTATATGTTGACGGTGCAAGAAAACAGAATCCCTTAATTGCGGAAAAATTACAATAGAACTTGTATGGGTTTATCTTACAATTTGGGATTATAGCAGATACACTGGCTTATTCAGAAAGATTTACTGCAGATCAAGAGCCCTGAGATTTATATAAGTGAGACATTGAGCTCTCCCTGGAAGAAAGATTCTAGGTCAGTGAATCAGCTGAGTTGCACTAAAAAACCCTGAATTTATCATATTACTACCCTTGTGTCTGTCCATTGTAATTTTATGTTAAAAAGGCAGGCTTGTATGTGTGTAGCAAATAAAAACAAAGTACTATAGAACTGCAGATTCAAAAGTACGGAAGAAAGGCTTCTATGTCCTGTGTTTTGTTTCAAAATTTCTGGAAGGATACATCATCAAGTGGGATGTGTTGACAGGTGGTGTAGGTACTCCGAGGTTTGGATTGTTGAATGGATTTCTCTGGTATAGCTATAATACTCATCCCTGATGTTCTCCCATTACTTGTCTGCAAGTTTTGGTTGGTTGTCCTAAGAAGAGCTATACAAAATCTGTTGGAAGTTTTAATGTAAAATTTAAACTACAATGTAACTTACTGCTTTAATTTCTAATTTGAAGGTATAATGGTGGCTAGAGGACTCTTAGCAAATCCAGCTATGTTTGCAGGATACGAAGAGACACCTTTGAAGTGCATCCAGGACTGGGTTGACATTGCTCTTGAGCATGGAACTCCTTTTACGTGTTTTCACCACCACTTAATGTACATGATGGAACGCATAACTTCAAAACAAGAAAAAAAAGTTTTTAATGTTTTATCAAGTACCTCAGCAGTACTAGATTATCTGAATAATTATTATGGTGTGTGATAACTGAAAGTATTTTAGTCCTGTGTAAACTTGTATTTTGCAATTGCCGATACATTGTTCAAGTTTTAATTGGGTTCCGACTTATTGGTCACATTCATATATTGCATAAGTATTTTCAACATAGCATAATATTATGATCAGGGTGATACTTTATCTTTTTAGTATTTTTATGTCAGCATTTTTCACTCCAGAAAATATTCCAGGTTCCACAAATGTGGAATTCTGTTTACAATGCAGTCCTACACAGAGGATTGATTATTGTAAGATTCCAGTAATTTATTTTTTCACCAGACAATTGCTTACAGCAATATGTTTGCAAAACCAGGGCCTTTCTTATGTGAGACCTCCTAAAATCAGAAGGACTACTCATAAATAATACCAAGAATTTCAGACCAAAAGAATACAAAGGGAGCAATTATAGACGTTTTTGCTTTAACTGACATAAGCTGTACTCTTAAATTTGAGTAGATTTTTCAAGCTTAAGGACTGTGAGGCCTTGAAGCCCAGCATAGTATCCTCTTTTAAATTAGATGTTCCTTTTGCAAACGAAAATTTTCTAAATTTACTTACAACTTGGAAAAATTCCACATTTCATACAGTGAAAAGAAACTGGAATAAATGATGACAGAAAGAAGGAGAGAGTAAAATGAAGATACAGTTTAAACTAAGTACAAACAGTTGAATCTAAAATCCAAGACTTGAAAGTTCAATCTAAGTGAATTAAGTTTTGTTTATCTACTGTATAATAATTATATAAAAGATTAAATCCCTGTCATCTACTAAAACAGAACTTTATAGGTCAAAGAAAAGCTGACAGATTTTCTCAGTGGGGCTCTTGCAGTCCTTTCTGCCTGCTGGCATGTTGCTTATCAAAGCATGACCGCCACTTGGCTTTGAATCTTTGTATAGGAGGGAAATAGTGAAAATTAGAACAAGATAATAACATTACTCACCAGCTGCATTTGTTCTGCAAGGGAAATTTCACAAATCTGTGCAGTACAATTATTTGTAATCAAATAATTTGTTTTCTTTATATGTTTACACAGAAATTCTTACCAGAAATTGCTTAGTTTTCTGACTCTGATACTTTTATGAATATACAAGTGAATAGTTCTAAATTTTCTAAATAAATTACTTGGTTTTGTATACAGTTGTAATTTTTTTTGTTACATTATAGACTATGACAACCTGGGGGAGGGGAGGTTGCTTTTGATACTACTCCCCAAATCTTCTAATTATTTAGATACCTAAATTCTCACAATTCTTTTAATGCAATGGCATAAAAGACTTGATCATTTTTCATAGCGAATGTGTTCTAATTTAGGCATACGAACAAAAGTTTGAAAGGCAAGACCATCAAGTCTAGGTCACTATTTAAGAAAGCCAAGTTACGTAACTCTTCTGATATGGTCACCTTCCTGATGTGTTAACAAATGGAAAACTACAGACATGCTTTGCTATCCTAAGCTAATTGAGACAATCTCTACCTTTTTTGGTGCAATAGGTTCTCCATTCCTTCAGACAACTATTTTTTTCACTTTTCTGGATTGTAATATTTCCTTGACATTGGATGAGCACAATTATATGTAGCATTCCAGGTAAAACCCCAGCAATGTCTTCTGCAGTTAATACTTCTCTTTCTAATGCCTCACTTTTCCTCAACTAATATTCATTGTGTAATTTATGAGCTCCCAGTTTTACAGCAAAAGTTCTTATTTCCCAAGTGCATTACATTGTATTTTGCACTGCTGAATTTCCAGTCTCAAGTTTATCTGACTATAGTGCAATAGTCAATTCTCCTCAGTTCTGAAAACGCCTCCAGCCTTCTGCATCAAAATTGAAAAGTAAAACTGTACAACTGAATTGTAGAAGAAAAGGATTCTTGAAAGTATTAACCAAGCCCTGTGTTAGCATTTTCTTGAGATTTTTATGATTTGGCAAGCAACTATTATTTGCTGTGAACTGCCCCATTAGCCACAAGGAGCAGAGAAGAAAAAGTTATTTATTATAATCAAATAACACAAATGCAAGGCTTTTTTTTATTATTATTTGTAATAGTGGGGAAACTGAATTTTAGAGAACTTGAAATACCTTGACCTATTTAGGAACTGAATACTTCGTGATTTTGAAGGCAGCAGTTGTTGTGCCTGTGTGAGATCAATCCTAGAGATTTCTGCCTGAAGTACAAGACCTGGGCTGGTGTTAATATTGCTAGTAATTAAGGAGTACTTGATCTGGCCACTTATGCATCATAAAAGTCAACAAAAGTTGTATTGTCCTTTTTTTGAGGGTGAAATTAATTGTACACCTTCTTCCCTTGTGAATTTTATATGCATCTGAACACACCTCACTGTGTTGACACAGAATAAACTGCAAAATTTGAGTTGTAAAGCCATACTCTGAACAGCCATACTGTTCAAATATACATAAATTGCTAAAGATGGGAATTAGTTATTTAACTTCCATTGTTGTTTCAGAATATGGTCATATTTCTCATTATAAGCCATTTGAATATAGGAAAATTCTCATCTCCAGTTTAAAGCCACCAGATACATTCCTTCCTTGTATGTGTTATTTGTAACATTCCCAGGTACTCAGTCTTTCTATTTTCTAATTTTTAAATTTTTAAAAGTTATTCTGCAAGTAACATAAGATACAAAGTTTTATTTCCTATTTTAGGTCATTTGCTTCCTGTAACTGATCCAGCTCTTTATGTTAAGCCACCCCACACAACAATGCCGTATTCTCACAATGCCTGTACTTTTTTGGACCTTTTACCCTGCAGCAGTAACCCCAGCTCCCTCACGCAGCCTGCACAATCCCATTTTCTCTGTTCCCTATGGTTAGTTGTTTCTTAGGTCTCTTCTCTGTCTTGGGTTGATGGTTGGGTAAATGCAGTGTGTGATGATGAGACAGCTGTCATACAAGCCAAATTAGAATGGAGTAAATTTGAACTTTCTCATTGCCTTTTATTTTAGCAGAGACTTAGTTGGATTTCTGTGCTCTAACCAACTTCTAATTCACAGGCATTTTATATTTCTACTTCTGAATACTTTGTCACCTTACTGGTGGGAGAGGAAGGTATTTCTTTTAACTGTAATGTTTTACAGTTCATGAGGTTTTTTCCTAAAAAAGCCATTATATATATTGTATAGCATCATATTTATCACACTATGATTCACTGTAAGATAGGCAGCCTTAGATCAACAACCCAGACTTCTACAACTTTAGTTAGAATACCTTCCAGGAGTGGCAGAGCGCAGTCAACAGGAGAAGGGAGGCCTCACAGATGTTTGCAGGAGGCTTCTCTTTGTCCTCAGATCGTGTTCCAGGTTGGTGGGGAACACGCAGCAGCTACAGTGGAAGTGCACAGCAGTCACTGCACAGTGAGTCTTTCTGAGATCTTACGAATCCCCTGAAGTGAAAAAGCAGACTCAGAGTCTCTGGCAGCAGGGATGTGCAAATACAGTCCTACCAGTATGAGGCTAGGCTACTGGGAGGGCAGCCTGCAGTGCTAATAAGAGGTGAGTAAGCAGCTCAGAAATGGAAACTGCTCTGGAATTAAAGGAGAGAAAGTCTTTAATAACATTTTAGCAGCTTCAATAAAGTATAATGGCTGTAGGCCAATAGCTAAAATGTAATAACCAGGACATACTAAGAGGATATGTTTTGTCTATGCTTCTGATTAAAGAAGTTTGTGAAAACATGTTAGAAATACTTCTTAAAACCCAAGCTGATTCCACTGTGTAGACTGGATTGAAATGGCTGGTTATATCACTCTCCAAAATTTGTTATGCATTAACAATTATTTGGGATGTAACCTTTCATCCAGACATTGCTTGGCAGCAGCTAGGAAAATGTTGACACACTGGCTCCATCCCCAGGCCACAGACCTGGGAAATTTTAAGTGTAAACAATTTTGGATTGTGAGCAGCTGCAAACAACTCTGCTCAAAACTGCTTATGCGTGAACTTCCTACCCAGTTTCAGTTCCAATGGATTAGAGTAACAAAGAACTACTATTCACAGCATTTAATCTGCTTCATTTTGATGGAAATTGTTTGGAACAGAATTCCCAAAAGCAGGTAGCTGTGTCGAAGTGATGCCCAGCTGGACAAGAACGTCTTCCACCAGCAGCACCTCAGGACCTGTTAGGGCTGCAGGCAGGTCAACAAGCTGCGGAGGGGGCCCTGGCTTGAGCTAACTGAGCAGGGCACTGAAAACTCCTGGATATGACATGTGGAATTGCTGGATGTGACATGCAACAGTGTGAGAAGCTGGCAAAAGCTGCAGATGGCGCTGGGAGGGATGGCTGGATTTCACCGGTGGCTAAGGGGGAGTTACGTGAAAAACAACTGAACTACACAGATAACTGGAGAGTAGTTTTGAAGGTCCTTTGGAAACTAGAAACTTGCAGCACCAAGAGTGCCCGATAACTGTATTAGTACCTCAGCAACACCACGCAAGGCCAAGACTGCCCAAGCGATGGTATCAGAAATACTGGATATGGGTACGGATACAACAAAACTAGGAACAACTGGGAAAAGTGATTAGGGGAGGATTATGCAGGGGCAGAGAAGGGGGGTTACAAGCATGGTAAGAGAGATGGTCAAGAAATGGGAAAATGAGTACCAAGATATGGAAATAACGTGCTTGGAGCCTCACTATGCTGATAAAAAGCACCACACAGGGCAGTAGGATAGAACAGGATTTTCTGAAGAAATATTGTTTTATTCATGAGGTCCAAACAGGCCTGTTTGACAGTGTTTGAGGCTGTTGTTTGGTTGTTATTTGTGGTGTCTTTATGGATACTGGGCCTATTTTAATTGAGAAACAGATTTACAGATCTTAATACATTAAGGTAGTGTAATGCACGGGGGGGTGGGGGGAAGGCACACGACTCACAGAGTATTTTCGTTGAATGTCAGAAACTAATCAGCGCACTGGAGAGCAGAGTTGCAGTCCCTGATCGAGTAAGCTGAAGTCGTGGAGCAGTGAGATGATCGCAGCAAGATCCTGTAGCAACATGCTTACAACCATGCCCTAACTGTGAAAAAGACACCATTTTTAACCTTTCTCAACGTGTAGATCCCTGCATTTCCCAACAGAGGTGGAGTTCACGCCTACCGTCGGCCTCGGCTTTCCAGCCGCCCCTCAGACCCCTCAGCAGCCGCTATGGCTGGGGCACGTCTCTCGCCCACCCGGGACCCCGACCAGAGCCTACGCAGCCGGGGCGGTAGCCAAGGATGGCCTCTGGGGAGGGGGGAGGACGGCGGGAACCCTCCAGCTCCACTGGGGTGGGACCTGAGGGGACCCTCCTCCCCCGCCTCGGGCCCACCCGCACCTTTCCCCAGCCAGGACGACAGCGGCCGCCTCCGCACCGCCCCCGGGCTGCGGCTCCCTGCCCTGCCTCCGCCGCCGTCGAGTCACTCAGCCCCGTTCCCGGCCCACATCCTCCGAGCAGGGCAGAGGCCGCCCCTCAGCGCCGGCGGGAAGGACCGTCTCGCTCCCCCTCTCTCAGCCCCGTCCCCCTCGGCCGGGCGAGGCCCCGCTCCCCGCCCCTTCGAGAGCGGCTCGCCGCCATCAGGCTCAGCTGGGCGCCGGCGCCGAGGAGGTTGCGAAGGCCGGGCTGCCGTAGAGGGGGACGGGACGGGTCCGGGGCGGCTCAGGCCTCTCCGGCTGTGCGGGGGGGGAGCGGGACCTGCGGGCAGCGCTGAGGGGCGGGAGCCGGCGCGGGGCGGCGGGAGAGAGGGAGGGAGCCGTCGGACTGCGGCAGGCGCGGGGCTGCGGTCTCCTCACGGGGGGCGGGCAGCGGGGAGGGTCCCGGGTCCCCACCTCCCTTCCCCCCGCGGATGGGCTCTCCCCGGGGGCTGGTTCGGGAGAGGAAGTGGGTGCGGAAGGGACATCGCTGCTGCGGGGAAGTTACTTAGAAATATTTCCCTTCGAAACTCCGCGGCCCAACGCGAGGCAGCCCGGGCCCGGCGGGGGGTGCCGGCGCTGGGGTGTCGCGGGCCCGCCTGAGCCGCGCCTTCCTCCGCAGGCCCGCCGGGACGATGACTTTCCAGTGGACGGCGGTTGCCACCTTTCTGTACGGTGAAATAGGAGTGATCCTTGTGCTCTGCCTGCCGTTTATTTCTCCGCTGAGGTAGGACTCCAGTCTGTTGGGCAGCCCCAGCTCGGCCTTCTCGCCGGTTTGGGTTTATTTTACGTTTTTGTTGTTATGCACCGAGCACTGCTGCATCTTAAACTATCAGCGAAGTAAGCTGAAGGAATACTGTTCGGGACTTAAGCGTCAGGAGTTTCAAGAATCATAAGCCTCTTTTAAGGAGCTTTATGTTTGCTTTACACACCCTGCTGATTCACGCCAGCAGCAGTCGGGGTTCCCAGGACGAGCCCCAATTGCTTTGCTTCAGCAGGTGGGACGTCGTCTCCTGGTCTTCTCTCGGGGGTTTTTGGGGAGTACCCAGTGTACAGGAGGGCATCTGGCTTCCCCTGCTGTGTGCTCAGTTAGAAACGAGAGGACAGTGTGGCCTTTTCAGGAGTTGTTTTTCAAGTTTGTGAGGAGCAGCTTTACATCGGTTTGGTGGGCACTTGGCATTGTGGGTGCTGAACAGATAGGAGACATCTGATACTCAACGCTAACCGCATACAGCGCGTGTAAGGGCTGTAAGAAATTTGTGATCGTTTGTTTAAAAAAAAGTGTGGACTCCAGCCTGATGCAAAAGGTTCAGGACTACTGAAATAAAGGCCTCTCTAAACTCACATATAGATTAACAAAATAATAATACTTCTGGAACACAACACAAACATCAAGAAAAAATAATTTATTCCTGTAAAATAAATGCCCTTAGTAAGGGAAAGAAACAAAATGTGTTTTATTGTATGCAGAGGCCTGGCTTACAGTGTTATCCTAAGATTGTTTCCTGTAAGGCTCTTCAGATTTGATAATGTTATTTTTATTTCTTTATTGGAAGTAAAGAAAGCTAGCTTCTCTACAAGAGGCTGTCTCAGTCTTGTGTAAAAACTGTTACGTGTTTGATTTCTGCATCTTTAGATATATTTAGGATGAAGAATGCAGCTTTTACTTTAATAACTTAAGGAACAAAATCTAAAACAAAACAGTGCTGTGTGGAGAGTCTGAATTTAACTACTTAAACCTGTGGGAGAGTGTTGAAAATGGTTGGGTCCTTCACAGCCAATATCAATGATTAGTCATGTCTTCTCAACTTCAGAAGTTGAAACTATTCTAAAATTAATTTAACTTGCGATTTTTACAAGCTGACTCGTGAAGAGTCCAGCATTTCAACATAGATTATTGAGATTTTGCATTTTCTGCTGTTTTCTAATCAGAAGTGCAACTGCATGTAAGAAGGGAGAATTACTATGGGAGTTGTAATCATCAGATTATTAATGGCTTATGTGAGGAAACTAGCTGCAAGAATTTCTGCAGGCTGATGACACATGCATGGTACATGGGAGTATTGAAATAGGTTTCACTTACAACATTAATAGGGCTTGAATCCAGGCTTTGTGGCTGAAAAGCAAATTCATAACCTGCAGTATTACAAAATTTATTCAAACATTTAACACAGGGCTTTTAATTGTATACAAAGAATGGATTTTTGCCCTTAGTTTGTAGCATTCAGCTATTTCTTTGAACAGTGGTTTCTGAAAGAGTGAAATGGCTTTATCCTTTATGTGACATGTTCAGTTATCATGTTAACAAAACTGTCACAGGAATCTTGTGGGGTTAAAGATTAGATTTAGCTGCTGTGACAGTACTGGAGGGCAGCAGTTCTGCCTTGCACATCTTGGTGTCCTGGGAGCTGGTTCTGTCAGAGAGGTAAAGCATGCACGATTAAAGACAGACGTGAAACTGCTGTTCTTTAAAGTTTTGATGTACTCACTTGTCAGTCTTCAAACAGATAGCCTCTTTTGTGCCTGCACAAAATGAACTCCTTTTCAAATCTGCTAACAAGCTCTTAAGGTCCCAGGGAATAAGTAAATTGACAATATAAAAATGGAAGTATGCAAAAAAGACAGATCTGGACTGCCAAGTGCAGTATATCTATAGTGGTGGCCAGTATTACAATTTGGAAGGATCATATTTATGTGACTTCTGTCACCAAAAGGAAATGCAGCATTAGTAAATGTGAACATTGATACTTGTTGAGGGAGAATAAGCATGCAAATATAACATAGGAAGACTTTGCAGTAAAGAGATATTATTTTTAGCCTGAATATAACTTGGCAATATAGTTGGTCTAAGGTCATACCTCAGAGAATCACTTAAGTGGATATCAATATGAAACTTGGAGAATCACATGTTTAAAGAGTTAGCAAGTTGGCTTCATTTGAGTTGTAGTTTGGTTTAGTTAAAATAAGCTTTTTGGTTGATACAGGCTATGATTATCTGCTATAAATAACTCAGATTATACTAAAAGATTTAAATGAGGTTTGTGCACGTACAATGCTAAAATATTTTAATTCTTGATGGTGCAGAACCAGAAGGGACCATTGGAGATGATGCTACAGTCTAATTTAAATTAGGTTCATAGTAGCTTGGAAACTACTTTGTTGAAGGACAAATTTTAACAGTTTCTGGAAAATGTAAATACTCTTCACAAAAGCTGGAAATTGTACCTGTTATAATCAGACAGTGATTAGTATGCCTGTGTTACATCCCTAATGGCGTAACTAGGTATTACTTCATTTTTGCAGTAGCACTGATCCTAACCTGCAGCAAAGAACAGGTAACTGCTCTGTTGTTGTGTCTTGTGGATTTCAGTTAATTTGAGCACATCAGATGTTCATGAGTACTGCAAGTACAATTGCAGTTCTTGCAAAGCCCTCCATGCAGTAATATCAAATAGGCAACTGATTGTTTAAAAAAAAAAAAAAAAAGGTCTTCACCGGCACTGAGCCTCTGAAGTTGCTTCCTTAGCCAACAAATTTATGCTTTTGAAAGAGGTTTTAACACTTGACAAAATATGAACATGAGACTTGTCCTTTTATTGTTATTTGCAAGTTAGAATGTAATAACAATCCTTGTACTTTGTGCAGATTCATCAGTGTAAAAGATAAATTATCTGAAGATGGAGCATAGAGACAATCTTAATTTGTGAAGGGTTTTTATTTTATTTGGCAACAAGGAGTATAAGTGGGTAGAAATAAAAATGATGGAATGGGTGTTACATATTAAAGGAGAAGCTGCTGCTCGAGCATTCACACAGCACTGAAAGAGTTGCACACACACCACCTGAGTCCACTGCTCAGACCAGGTTCCCTTAGCAGCGGGCAACTCCAGTGAGCCGACAGGTGTCCCTTTCGACTCCTCACACACACACATACACTTACTCTCAGGCACGCTTCTTCCTTCTTTTAGGCTTGACCCTGGGTTTCCCACAGCAGAGTCTCAGGCGTCAGATTTTATAAAAATAAATAATTTAATCAAAAGGTACAGCAGCAGGGTCAGCCCAGGCTAAGTGCCTCTGGAGATGAACGTTGAACAAAGAAATCCCTGGGCAATTATACCCTTGTGATCTATGCACCGGTTCTTGTGCTGTTTACGCGTCTTTTAGTCCAATGGCGATTTTTGGTCTGGGGTCTTCTAACACCGTATTGGATTCTTTTTCTGTGTCCAGGCAGGCAGGCTGTTGACTGCTGTTATCTTGTTGATTTGCAGTCTCTGCTGACAGTTGTAGCCTCCTTATCTTCTGGTTTATGCTTCTTGCGCATCTGTGGTTGCTGGCAGAATGTGGGGAACTGAAAAGTCCCAGACTTATGGAGAAACACTACCAAAACATCAGTGTGTTATTGACATTTTGCTCATACTAAAAGACCAAACACAGCACTGTACCAGCTGCTAGGAAAATTACTAAGAAAATTAACTCTATTGCAGCCTAAAGGCTTTAGCAAATCTAGCTACTCATGCCAAGTAAAGCTAGGCAACCAGCATACATCACACCATGTTATAACCCTAAGTAATTTATTCTAATTAAAACTTCCTTATTTAAGATAAACAACTAATATCTCTCAACATCCAGTCTTTACCCCATCCTTGCATTTATTGTAGTCAGGACCAAACACAGAGTAATGCCAGCCAAAGTAAAAGCTAAAATAAAACTTCTGCTATCATACAAGATGTTTTCAAATTGAACCTACTGTCTTTGCCTGTATTGACAAGAAACAAGAGACAAGCAAGTTGGATTATTGGAAAAGTTACGTATACCTAAATTATATTGCAATTAAAGCAGCTGTTTAGAGACCGTACATAAGTCTCATATCAATAACAAGGGTCTCTTCTGTGAGGCTATTATGCTCTTCTTTTAGTGTTTAATTATTTTTGAATAACACAATGCTATTTTACAGATGGCAGAAGATTTTTATGATTCCTCTATGGAGCAAAATGGCAGTTTTTTGGAACAAGATGTTCCTTACAATAATAATTTTACTGATCGTCTTGTTTCTTGGTAAGTGTTAAATAATTTCTTAACAAATGGGGGGAAAAACATGGTACGTGGAGTTCATGGCAGTTGATGGATTGAAAGGATTCAAGCCTAATGTAAATCAGCTAATTTGTTTGTTCTACAATAGAATGGAAGAGTAGAGCGCTTATACTGCATCCTTGTTGGGGATCCAAATACAATAGTAATATAGTAGTGAATGAGGAGGAAAAATGGAGCTCTGTCCAGGCTGCTGCTTGGTTTCACTTTCTCACACAAGTAAATGAACTTGAAATGTTTGATACCAGAATCTGGCTGCGCTGCTTAACATGCAGTAGGTGGCACTCTTTCTCTAGGTTGCTGTAGAAGACCAGAAGACTATATCAAAGCACTGGGCCATTTGAGTACTTTTGCTCAGCACAGATACATAATGGCTGTTGGCTACATTTGGTATGAGTAGATTCTAAAGTCTGTCAAGTAGGAATAAAGCTTTTGTGAAACTGGAGGTTGAATGATGACCATATGCCTGCCTGAGTTCATTTAATGTCTGTCCTTACTGCTTTGTGTGGTAAGCATCTTCCGTACTTCAGTGATGGAAACCATTCTCCTGTGTTTCAGTGATAGAAGTAGTTCTCCTCCATGGATTGGAAAGAAGTGTTTCCAGCGCCTTACAATGAAAATGCTATTTAATTCCAAACTACTTTAAATACAAAGAAAAAATTATTGTTTGCTGGGAGAAAGATACAGATGCACTGCATATATAACAAGTCAGATTAGACTGCAATACTATATTCCTGATACTAAAAAAAAGTACTGGAAATGCAAATAAAGATTATTTTTTTATTATTATTTTCGATGGTCTTCAGTATTATCCTTAGAAGTAGATTCTTCAGTAAATGGCTTAAGATTGAGAACTGTTGGATTTTATTTACTCTTGAACTCCTGTCAAAAACTTAGAGCAAAGTTTGCTTTTGAGTTGGTTATCGTCACTGATTTTGCAGAAAGATAGATTTGGGCTGAAGTAAAGCAGTGGTGAGATTCTAGTCCTGTAGCAACCGATCATCTTATGCTATGGGGCTAGAATCTTCCCATAGCACAGGAATATGGACTTTCATTTGGTCTTAGTCTTCCTTGCATTGTTTGAAATTTCACTTCAAATATTTTCTTTTTTTTTTTTTCCTCTCTAAATAACTTATGGACCTAAACCAGACAGTCGTAAGTGATGTTACTGTCACGTGCTTTTCGTCAGAGTTGATTTTTTTCTGCTTAGAGAAATGCAGCAGCAATTTGATAACACATGGCCAAAATATTCTGCAAGAACTGATGATGTGTCATGAAATGTGTATTTTTGTTGATGTGCAGGAGGAGATTTTAGGTACTCTGCTGACCTTAAATATCTATGATGACCTTAAGTTTACAGATTGTAAGATGAACTCTTGACTGGGTTAGCTTTTGTTTTTATACAGACATAAGTCCTAATTAATTATTTTGTCCTTTGAAAAGTGTTGGCAGTGTATTGGCCCTTCTGCAGCACTATCAGGAGTATATGGTGGATGAAAGGAAGCTGAAAGGTGGATGAAAGGCAGATGAAAGAAAGCTGAGGTGTAGCTTACCCGCTCTGTTTATATTCAACACTGTAACTACAGTATTCCTGTTTTGATGGGTGTTATAGAAATAATTTTTTCCTCTCTGATTCAAGCATAAAGTAGATGTTTCTGTCATTACTAACGTACACGCTTATTGAACAAATTCCATGTGAAGCAAATACTGCAGAAGGTATCTCTTCTTTTTCCCTTCTCCTCTGTTTTCTCACTGTTTGTCCAGTGGCTGGATTTTAATTCAGTTGCCAGTAGTGACATTTTGACACTGTCTGTAGGGTCTCTGGTACTTGTAGAATGTGTTGCTTTAGCCTGATCACTGGTGGCTGCATGCAAGGGTTGGAAATGACTGTTCAAGCATGTTTTGGGCAACGGTTTAGCATATCTCTGGAAATATATCGCTTCAGTGATTTATCAAGACCTGTCTTTAAAATGTATGGATAAGATAAGTGATGTCACTATTTGTCCTATGCCTGTTTACTGAGCAGAAGGTCCAAATACATATTTCTAGGACTATGTCTGGTTTATCATACGTGCATACCCACAGATGTGAACAAACTGTTTTTTGTTTGCAGATGCTATTAGAGAAGTTAGGAAGTACTCAGCTGTTCACGTGAATGAAAAAGCTGCAAATGTCAATACCAATGCCTTTGATCATATTCAGATGAAACTCTTCCGATCGCAAAGAAACCTCTATATCTCAGGTTTTTCCTTATTTCTTTGGCTGTAAGTATAACAGTTTTCTAATTTCTACATAGTGTGTTTCTTACAGGAACTATCACACAAAGTAATGCAGCTATAAAAAAATCAGAAGGCCAATTTCAAGAGGTTAAAGAACTAAATGTGAGCAGATTGGCTATGTGGCAAGTAAGCTGAGCAAAAATAATATCTTACAAATGTTTGAAGATTGGAAGGATATGTCAGCAACACATGAAAAGAAACATTTTGAATGTTTGAGAAAACATGTCTTTTGCAGGAGAAGTTTCTTCAGGGAATACTCATTTCCTTCCTTAAACTTATGCCCTATGTTTTGTTTGTTTTGAACACGGATGACTGGAATGAACAAACCAAAGTACTGTTAAAATATCTTAATATGTTGCAAAAAGATATTATTGCATCCTGATGTGTTAAGAAGCAAAGCTTGAGTCTGACTTGAACCACTTCATCTAAAGCATGAAGTTAGGAACTGTAGGATAATGTTCCGGCTTCCGATGGAAGCTTCAGATATTATTTCAGATCAAGCACTTTGTGGATACTGGCCTACTATGATACTATGATCTGAAGTGTGGTATCCCTTTCAGGATGTTTAAATACAGCTAATACACAGGGTAATGGAAGGGACAGTTCTGTACTGCCCAGCAGTAGCAGCCAAGACTACCTGTGAATCTTCACAGTAGCCACAACAACCTGCAGATCTTCTCAGTTGGGCAAGGAGTGCATGAACTGATTGTACACAGATAACGTGAATGAATGGAAACAGACCTGTTGGTCAGACAGTTTCCTATTTGTGCATTTTTATGGTGACACTGGGCAAAGAATGCTGGCCCTCTTCTGAATTCCTTCAGTGAGCTGCTTGACATTGCCTAGATACGCAAGAGGAACACAGAACAAGGAAATGCCTGGAATCACAGAGCCTTCTGACAAACTTCTTCCCCTTGGGGTGATGTATGGCCATTTTAGCTGATCATTGAGGAGCAGTGTACATAAATGTCAAGGATAAATTAGGACAAAACTTGAGCAGGTAAACTTTGGGAAAGAACAAAAGTGGCTATAGCCTTGCACAATAGTGATAGGAATGCATCGTGTTCTTTGTCTTTCTTCAGAAAGGTTAAATAAATATGCACAAATATGTTTGTGATCTCTGCTCCAGGAGAGGAATAGCTGGATTGTGTCCTACGCTAGAGTTAGAAGCTGGTCTCCCAGGATCCTACTCCCACTCGGCTTTCAAGGAAGAAAACTTGTCAGGTGGCCCAAATAGATTTTATTGTGGATAAAAGCTCTGTTCTTGAAGACTTTGCTTAATGCCTCTTTTTGACCTACTGGCCTTTCACCAAGATCTAAAAGGAATAAATACTCCTACAGTAGTGGCTAGATCAAAGGACTTTTCTTAGTAGAGCTATTTTGCTTATCCATTAAACAAGGCATAATGTCTGTCAGGGAACGGGGAAAAAAGTGTTCATTGGGTTGCTGTATCCTACACTGCTACTACCATCATCCAACCAAGACCACATGTTGGATGCCCCTGGTTCATTCTTTAGGTCAGTTTTGATTCATTTTAGCACATCAGCCAATAGGAGAATTCCAGAAGTGTGGTAGATGAAGATTCCGAAGATGGAGGAGTCTGGAAGCTTGTCACTTGTGGCAACACACCAAAAGCTCTTCTCCATTTGTTGTTCAGCAATAGCAGAACACTGGGTACAGGTGAGGAAAATGACCTCCTATCAGTGGCATTACTGGGGCCAGCTGAGCATTCACCCACCAACTGTCTGCACTAAAAAGTGGAGGGTCATAGTTACCAGAGACTGTCCCCCAGGTAGGACAGAGGCACGCATCTGCTAATCTGAATTGATGTCTTGGGAGATGTGGAGAGCCTGCCAAAGCTTGTTTGGCCTTGTGTTACCCCATGCTGAACCAGAGAGGGATGAGAAGGGCTGAAAACAAAAGGAAAGGTAAAGAAAACATGGCCCCACTGCTCAGTGGGGCAGAAGACCAAAAGACAAAGGATATGGAAAAGAATGACACATTGAGTGTCTCATTACCAACCTTACATTACATTGCTTCTTACTGGTAAGGTCTGCTGTTTGGCCTCTCAATTCTCTGAGCCTTCTAGAAGAGTTGGTGGGGAACGTAACATTACCCACAGTAGCAAAAGAGGCAGCTAGGGAGTACTTAAGAAGATTGGGCGTATACAAGTCCATGACATCCTAGGATGGGATGCTTCCTTGCATGCAGAGAGAGTTGGCCAATGTCATTGCAAGGCCATGCTCTGTCATCTTTGAAAGATCATGGTGATCAGGGGAGGATCCTGGTGACTGCAAAAAGGCAAACATTGCCCCTGTCTTCAAGAAGATCAAAAAGCAGGATGTAGGGAACTAGAGACTAATCAGCCTCACCTCTGTCCCTGGAGAGGCTATGGAGCAAATCTTACTCAAAGCCATTTCCAGGGACAGGAAGGATATGATGACTTGGAACAGCCAGCACAGAGGGGAGATCATGCCTGATCATTCCTGTTGTCCTCTGCAGTGAGAGGACTGGCTGTGTGGGTAAAGGGCAGAGCAATGGATGTTGTGTGCCTTTAGCAAGGCCTTTGACATAGTCGCTTGTGGTATCCTGATAGCCTGGCTGTGGAGGGATGTGGGCTGGAGAAGTGGAGGAAAAAGGGGGTGGAAAATTCCCTGGGCCTTTCGGCTCAAAGGATGATAGTAACACAAATTCCAACTAGTGCCCCTGAAGGATTGGTGCTGGGCTCAGTACTGTTTAACATCCTTATTAACAGCTTGGATGGTGGGATTGAATTTGCTCTTAGCAAGTTTGCAGACAGTACCACATCAGAGTGGTTGATATCTTGGTGGGCAGGGCTGCTATTCAGAGAGAGCTAGACAGGTTGCAGAAATGCGCTGCCAGAAATCTCATGAAGTTCAATAAAGGCAAATGCAAAATATCGTATTATAGGATAACCACGTCCAGCATCCAGGCTGGGGACTGACTGACTGGCTGACTGGGTAGAAAGCTATTTTGCAGAAAAGGACCTGGGGATGCTGGTAGGCAGCCAATCATGTATTGAGCTGTAATAGCAAGGGTGTAGTCAGCAGGTCAAGAGAAGTGGTTATTCCCCTCTGTCTGGCACATGTGGTACTGCAACTGCAGGACCGTGTCCCGTTTTGACTCCCCAAAATACTGGAGTACTGCAGCAGGGTAACTGAGAAGGTTTGGGGCTGAAACACATGACATATGAGGAGAGGATAAGGGAACTTGACTTCAGCTAGAAAAAGAGGCATTGAAGGGGAGATTCTATTGCTTTCTACAGCTATCTAGTGGTAGGATGTAGATAAGATGGAGCCAGCTCTTCTCAGTAGATCTACACAGGAATGACAAGAGGCAACAGGCCAGGAACCTGGGAAATTCTGACTTGTGGTAGAAAGTACTTTTTCTACTATCAAGAGGAGTGAAACACCAGAAAAAGGACCCTGAAAGACAGTGGAATCTCCATCATTTGAGACAGTGTGAACTCATCTGGACAAGACTCTGAGCAATCTGCTCAACCCGTCCCTGCTTTGGGCAGGAGCTTGGGCAGGATGTTCTCTGGAAGCCCTTTTCCACCTACGTGATTCTCTGATTCTGTGATTCTGTTTTAGTAATGATGTTTTACTGACTCCTGACTACTGCATCTATAAATTAATAAGCAATAGTAAAACATGCCAACCCTTGGAAAGGTAGTGACATGGGGACCTTAAGTTCTTTAAAACAAAAAAAAGTAAGAAAATGAGCTTTCAGTGAAAAAGTAGGGGGGAGGGCTTATCTTGAAAGCCAAAAGGTCTATTAATACACTTTAAGTTATGAAAAAGCCAATTACCTGGATTTCCAAATTTCTTTTGAAGAGCAGCTGCATAGTTATATTACAGGAATTAATTTAATTCAGTGTTGCTTTGGCCTTTCCTTGATTCAGTAACATGATGCTTTGAAAGGCTTCTAGATGAATAGTGGAAGTAGCAATGCAAAGATGCAATCACTAGGTCAAATCAAGGGAGCTATTTGCAAAGCTTAGATTTGAGGTGCCATATGAGTGCTGACATTCATGCGTGTTTGGATTTATACAGTGTTGACAGGGTACTTTGAAGATTAATGTGCTCACATTGCTAATTTTAATCTTGTAAGGCCTTCTATAAAGTTGTGTTGAGTTGGGGGTTTTTTGGATTGTACTCATTACCATAACATGTTGCTTGGGTCTTGTATTCAGAGTTCCATCCTATTTAAAACACTAAGTCATGTAAGAGTATTTCAGCCTTGAAGCAAGCATGTCTCTGACCCCTTAATGGCTGTGGGTTTTTGGGATGAGGGAGGTTCTGCATAAGGTAAAAATAAATTTTTTGATGGGTGAAAATCTTTGCCATCTCTTATTTTACTATTTGTCATCAATGAGCCTGGATGTTTCCCTTCAGGTTCTTAAACAATCCTCTTGTGGTTTTGTTTTCACATGTAATGCAGAGAGAGAGAAAAGGGGTTGTTTTGTTTGGTGTTTGTTTGTTATTTGGTTTTGGTTTTTTTTAATTTGTGCTGTGAATTACTGTGCTGTTTACTGTGTTTCTTCACCAGTGTATTGAGACGTACTGTTACCCTTCTTACTCAGTTGGCAAAAGGGATGGCATCTCATGCAGCTCTGGAAACGCAAGTAAATGATGCTACTGAAGCAGCCAGAAAATACATGGCCGAGAATGAAAGGCTGCAGGAGGTATCTTTGAACTTTTTTAGTCATTTTCTTATGCAGCAAGTAGTTAGTACAAAATACTCTGGGGATGATTTGCTACTGAATAATGTTTGTTCATTTTTTTTCTTTTGGTGGAAAAAGGAAGAACAATGTTCTTATGATATGTAATTCAGAATACTGAATACAAATTTCACTAGCACTTTATTAATAAAGGAAACTAAAGTAATCCAAATAAATGAAGTTCTGTCTTTTCAGTACAAATTTCATCATAGTAGTAATTTATTCTTAAAATATCTCTTTGAATTTAATCATAGCAGAGTAGAGTGAGACATTAATTTTGTTCTTTTTATCCTAAACAGTTGGCTGTTTAGGTCAGGGCTATAGCAGTTCAGTATGGAAAAGCTTACAATATAGTTGTTCTCGTGCTGGCTGTCTCTTCTAAATAGGATTTGATCCAGTCCTGAAATGTCTTTTCTAACTTATAAAATTGGTCTTTTGTATTTATTGTATTTTGTATTCTTGCATCTATTTTTATGGCAAGTCAGCCAATTTCCTAATACCTTCCTTTCTCAGTAAGGCACTGCCATAGTATTAATGAGGATATTGCCCAAAATTTCTTACTTAAAAGAACCACCAATGAACCAAAGATATGTTATTTTTATGAGAATAATGGAGAAAATTAAGCTGTCATTTGGCTGTTGTGGTTCAATATACAGTTGTATGCAGGAAGCGATACACTATCAGCAACCATAAAAAAGGTAAATGTATGAAGTATTTTCTCGTAATTGGTTAGTTTGACTTCTGTTGGAAGTCATATATACATTGGACTGAACTGTTGGAGGAGGTTGAACTATAAGCTAGAGTGCAGACATCCAGGGTATGAAGGCTTTTACAGCATTCTTCAGTCTGGCACGTTGTCAGAGCAAAATTCACTGCAGGTGTGTACAGGTTTCCTTCCAGTTTGTCTGGAGCGGTGTCTATGGTTACCAGCACTGTAATTTTTTTTCTGTAATAAATCTTCAGACAAAGAGAACAGACTCTGGACAAACAGTACTAGCAGGGATGCAAAAAAATCCAGTTGTTTGAGAGGTGTTGTAAAACAAGGATCACTAGCGTGTGTGTGTTAGGTATTTCTCAAGTATGAAATGATTCCAAAATTTTCAGGTTTGGTATTTTGTCAAAATTATCCAGACTCCCTCCCTCCGCCATGGAATTTGTCTCATTACTGCTTACTGGTACATTTTTTATTTTTTTTTTTTTCTCTCTGTCCTGTTGGGATTTGGCCAAAAGTCCTCTTTTTGTTCTGCTTTCACATTCTCTTAGCAACGGATTCTCTTAGCTGCTTGTAAATGATAGCCAGAAACTGGAAACTGTATTCCTGTCTGTTTCTATTTGTGTGTTTGATTGCATGGTTTGCAAAAACAGTGGTAGCCACAAGTACAGCCAGAACGCTGTGGTTGGATCTCCATTGTGCTGGAGATGCAAAGTGTTCAGAAGTGGTTTAACTTTTATAGAGGTACTATGACTTAGGTTCCTCTGTGGCTTGGCCCTTGCATTTGTGTTCATTTACAAGCGTGCTTTGTTGCACTGTATGAGAGAGGCAAGAGCAATTGCATATAGGGCACTGGCTGTAAGTATAAATGCTGTAAGTTAACTTTAGCGTGCTAGGTCTGCACTGTCTCCTGTTCAGAGGTTCCATGGAGCACAGGACTTAAGATAAAAGTTTACAGAAATAGTTATTTGTGAGGGGAGCTCAAAGTAAAGGAGGCAATCTGTGACCAATTTAATGACAAATTGGCTACGGTTTAGTTTGACCCCAGCAGTCAAATGCAATCTCTGCTCTTTGGTTCAATTGCTTCTGAAAAATTTTTTTCAGCTCTTTTCTTTGTCTTGTTTACCAGTCTTTATAACCAATTCTTTTTGTTCTTCCTAAAGTAATCTTTCCCCTCTGCTCCAGCCTGTGCCCATTAAGCTCTGATATCACCAGTTCACCTATCACCTGTTCATCTCAGTTGTTCTATTTTTCTTTTTCCCATTAAGTGTTTATGATTTCTTTTGCCATTTTTGTAATAGAGATGATGCTTGATTTGATATAGAGGCTATATAAGCAAAGGATCTAATTAGGGGGTCTAATCCTTAACATATGATACTTTAAGTCATCACTAGCAATTGCCTTAATGATAAGAGCGTGCATTAGTAGTGCCAGCATTTTCAGAGTTCAGGGAGTACAGTGCTCTTGTGTCTAGTACTTACAGGACTCTTCCTGAATCCTTTCCTAGTTTTTTCTTGAATTTCAGTGGAAATCTAATCTGGGTATTGAGGTATTCTGAAGCTTGAAGAAGTAGCTGCAAACCTACAGGGAGAGATTTGTGATGTATTACACGATTTAAATTGGAATAAATTATTAGAACAAGTTGCACATGCCCTCTTTGTCCCCTCTTTGTCCCCTCTTTGTCCCCTCTTTGTCCCCTCTTTGTCCCCTCTTTGTCCCCTCTTTGTCCCCTCTTTCTCCCCTCTTTCTCCCCTCTTTCTCCCCTCTTTCTCCCCTCTTTCTCCCCTAGAATAAGAATCTGCCTGTGTTATGTTGGCACTTGATAAAACCTGTCAGTTTGCAAGGCTGCAATTCGCTGGTTGTTTGTCATTAATGTCAGACTAATGAAAACAAAATTAATTGTAGCAACTGTGGTTTTTAATAGGCCTTGAGTGAAAAAAAAGGCAGTAAAAAGAGAGAGTCAGCAGAAGCAACTGATGAAAAGTTGAAGAAAGAAATTGAACATTTGAAAGCAGAGCTACAGAAGACATCAGATGGTAAGTATTGGTTAGGACTTCTTTGCAATTAAGAAAAAGATGATTTCAACACTGGATGTCAAAAATCTATTCTAGGTATAGCATTAACTGCATTAGTTTATGGGACACTTGGCTTGGGGTTTCTTTGCATTTGACTAGGAACTGGAAAAACGTGCCATTGTCACCCCCATATTTTAGTAAATGTTTTCATTATGAAAATATGCACAGTGTAATTTGAACACCTTAGTTAAATTGTAATTATTAACAAATTGAACTGATGTCTTTAAGTGGGGTTGACTTCTCTTCATCAATGACATGACCAGGATTTGTAATCAATTGCAGGTTGCTTATAGGCACCAGATTGATCTTTCATGTCATACATATTGGCCAGTCTCCCTGTATAAAATGGGGAAGTATGTGGTTGAGGTTTTTTTTTTTCTATAAAAGTAAGGTTTTGGTCAGGTAGCAGGCAAGTCCTTGACTAGTATTCTAAATTTATGTATCTCCTGCAGCAGAGGCGTTATCTTTTTTTTTAATTTTTTGTCTACAAGAAAACATGCCTTACAATTTGTAACATAATACTTTTGTTAGCAGCTTCCGTGTTTAAGGTTTAGGCTGTCAAAACTGCTTTCTTGGCAACCCAAATTGAGATAGAAGCAGATTTTACCTGTTTGGTTCTGTCTTACTGGGATCTGTCAACGTGTGTGATGCTTACGAACACCTGCTCATCTGAAATTAGTGTTTTTAAGATAACACTGCCTTTGACCTTGTAAGCATTAATCAGATGTTCAGACTGTAACAAAATACAGATTTTCATGGTACCAGATAGCATGTTGTCATCAAAACATAGCCCTGCTTTCATATTGCATGGCACTGCTACAAAGCTGTATAAATAACAACAAATATTTCATTACTCATTTTTCATTGTCCACTGGGAAGATGAACAAGAACTGTAGAACAGCTGTTTTCAGCTGGGCTTGAAGCAATAAGAATCTTTAAATAGACTGTCTCATTAGTTCACATTCTCAGGCAGGTTTGGTTGTGAGTTTTCCCTCTCCTGCTGTTTTCTTAAAGAAAGAGGGGAAAACTGCCTTTGAAGTGACAGGATCAATGAATGCGTATGTTTTATTTAAACTAACTGGTGGTATGTAACACTAATATAATGTAAGCTTTTCAGTGAGGAATGCTAGAGAAAGCTAAGGAATAAATAGGTTTACCACATGCTGCTTCAGCTGCATTCTCTCTGTGGGCTGTTGTCCATCCAAAAGATGTTTAAATTAAGGCATGCTTGAGTCTTTTGTTATGGGGAAAGTGGGGGAGAGGGTCTATTTAAGAAATGAATGGGAAAATATTTACAGCCCTTCCCCTGATGCTATTCCCCTCATTGCCAAAACAGAAAACCCTATGGTTATATTAATTACCATCATCAATTAGATGGTGTTAAGGTATGTCTATCTTATTTTTTTTGTAAGTTTTCTTGTATGTGATTTTGAATAAACTGATAGCCAGAAAGCTTAAAATACTTGATAATAGCCACATCTGTAGACAGACTCTGTGGAGTCTCTAGATTTAATGTAAATCGATTTTACTGTTTTTTGAAATTTCTGCAACTGAGTGGGTGAACGTTGAGTTTCATGCTCACTAAGTGTGACCAATGCATTACACAGTATCAAAGCTGAGATTGAAAAGCTTGTGTTACCTCTTTTTAACAATTTGTTTCATGCCACTGAGCTCACATGACTAAAGTAAGCTTTCCTTTGGGTCCACAAATACCAATCCATGAAACTTTTGGTGTATTTTGTTGGGGGGGAAGGGAGCGAAGAGGGGGGGGGGCTGTCACTTAATAATGAAACAAGGCAAAACTAGTATAAAAAGGAAAACTTTACTGGTTTGGTTTTTTTAGGTTTTCTGTTTGTTTGTTTTTTGGCTATAATATCAGTAAAAGTCATAAATTTGGAATTTGTTGGGATTTTTTTTTTTTTTCCTGCTTGGATGAAAAAGCAAGTATAGTCTTTTACACAGAGCAGTTTCAAATATCCATTGCTGTGGTCTGGTACATTTGTTAAGCTACTTATGCACGGTGATAGGGTGATATATTACTTTATAGTAGGCCATGTGTTGAAAGGTGGGTTACCTCAATAGACTGACACCCAGGAGGAGTCCTAAAGTAAGTCTGCTTCATGTTGAAATAACGCGGTTTATTATCAGACTAATACTGTGACTTCAGGAGAGATCCAAATTTTCTGTAAGGTTTTGATCCAGTATTTACAACTTCTGGCAGAGAAAATACTGTATGCCTCCTCTTTCTGAAATCCTGACTGAAATTATAGTGTTTTAGAGTGAAATTATAGATTATTATAGATTATTGCAGACTTTCAGGAGACACATCTCTAATTCTTTAGCTTTCTACCTTGTAAAGGAAACACAGTCTACTTTTGGGTGGGGTTTTTTTGTCCACTTAACTGTAAGTGAAATCCTGTTGCCACCTATTGTGCTCAGGGCAGGTGGGGAGGAAGAATGAAAATAAAAGATGAAGAGTCTGAGTAGTGAAATTACTACAATCTGAGGAAAGGTTGGAAATGAATGACAAAGATTTCAGCTGAATTGCTTTTCTTTTCAGACCTGACTTTCCTATCCCCCTTGATGCCCTTTTTTGCTTTATTGTGGGAACGAAAGAAAGGGGGCTAGTTCTTCACTACTTTATTGCAAACCTGCATACTGGGGGTTTTATAGGCACCCAGCAGTGGGGCTAGCACTTTCAGAGCCTAAATCCATTTTTAGCATACCTGGACATGTAATAGCATGAGTGTTTAGAAACCTTCCAGGACGGTATTTTATTAATACACTTGCATATTATGAAAAATATCTCACTGATATCTAGAAATAAATGTACATATTCCTAGGAGCACCCAGTGCGGATGTGAGAATGTTTCTAGTGCTACACATTAGACATATTTTGAACAAAATGTTGATTCAGATAATTAAGGCTCTCAGTAGGGCTGCTCGTCTCAGACCTATAGGAGTTTTCTGGGGAAAGAAGACATGCTATGACACTGTTTCATTTTGATAGTTTTGAACATTCTCCAAAAAGCTACAACAAAACAAACTATCTACAACTGTACGTGAGGTCGGAGTCTGAGAGAAGTTTCATAAAGCAGCTCTCCTTACAGCAGTCCTTTGGTTGGGGGAAGGAATGGGACTTTTTGGTGCATTAACTTTCTTTTCTCGCTCACAGATCCCACACTGTGGAAATGCTGATGTGTGAAATGTCCATTTGTAATTTTGGGACCCTTTGGGCAGGAGGGAGACTTCTGCAATGCCATGCTATTTCGCCTTCTATCTCAGGTCCTTTTTTTGGTGACACTGTCCTAGCGTATGGTAAAGGCTACAGCTTCGTTTACACAACAGAAATTCATACACAACAACTAGTATTGATCCAGTCTTGCAGCAGAACACACTAGTGGCAGACTCCTGTCCAGCTTATGGACCCCTCACTCTTCTAACAATATTTCATGGCAAATGACATGCACCTAACGAAAGCTTCTACCTGCGTCTGATGTAGCATAACAGGCATTGCAGTCCCTAGCACCTGTGTGCAGTTATTGAGCGGTGACCTTATTGCATCTTTGAGCTGAGTCTGTAGTGCCACATTGAGACAAAATGCAAAGACTGTTTTTTTGTCTCTGCCATCAGGATTTCACTTTGTGAAGTGCATACTGACTCACCAAAATCATTTAGGTGCTTCTGAACTTTAGTTCAACTTTTTCTGAAAATACTCTCTATTTGTATATTGTTGTCATAGGCATGTGGTGGGGCAGGAGGAAATTCTGATGAAATTTCCACGCATCCTTTAATGAGGTTTGTTTTGGGTACAGAATGTGTCACAAGAGTGCTTTGTTTCATGGTTGCATAGTGCTGTAGGAGACAGGAGTACGAGAGCAAGAATTCATGTGGAGGGCTGGTTTTGAAACAGCTTTTAATTGTTGACTATTCTAGAAAGTATGCATGTACACATGTACAATGCTCACTTAAACACTAAGATTATTAGGTGTTAGAAAGATATAAACAAGACAGACATTGGGAATACATTTCATAGAGCTGTTGCTGCCAGTGAGAGTTCAGCTCGGTCTTTGTGTTGCCAGGCAGGCTAGTGCCATGTACGAAAACTATATTTATGTTGACCTCCACTGAAAAGCTCCGGTTTTAAAAAAACAAACAAACAAATAAAAAAAAAATCCCTCAAACCTCCAAACATGGTTCTTTTGCAAGCTGGGAATAGGAGATACAAGTTATCTCATGTTATTTAGCCAATGGCAGAGGGAGGTTTAGAAACAAAGTCCATTTTACTTAACCTTAATTTTTAACTGTGACATTGTAACCTTAGTGAGAGCTGTTGCACACTGTCACATGCCACAAGAGTTGATATTCATATTTGTTCATTTGAAGGGATGGTGCTGCATGCAGCAGGCATGGTTTTGTTATACAAGGCCATTTATGCCATCTGAAGGTGCTGTAACATCCCTTTTGTAACAAAATTTCATTTGAGGTTGCAAAAGGTACTTGGAGCAAATTTGTGTGTAATTTTTTGGGCCTGCCTTTTCTTTTTAAACTTCATCTGACCATTACATCTTAAGGAGAGAATTCAGAATTACTATGGAATTACTTTACTGGAGTTGTGTTCCCAGCTTTGCAGTGTATTTGTTGGCAAATCTCTTGTCCCGTCAGTGCCCAAATTCTTAAATGTGAATAGCTCTTTCTCAACTTGAAGAGTCTTAAAAGAGAGGGATCTTTCGTAGTCTTAAAGTAGTCCAAATCATTTGGGGGTTAGACTTTTATTGTGAGCAATGCTAATTTAAGTTCCAGATCGTTTCCTTAGTAGCAAGCACTGTAAGTCAAGTGATTTAGTCAGACCAGGACTAGTAGTTGTGCAGGGAAATGCCCAAAGAATCATTGCTTGCTTTTGTTGCTGTTTGCTTTTGTTTTACTGTTTGGTTCCCCACCCTCATTGAAATGAGAAGATCACAGAAATGCTACAGCTACTGGGCTGTGGTAACCTCTTCAGAGCAATTTTATGCCTCATCCTGCTTTAACTTTAGAGGAATCTGAAGTAAACTGTCTATCCTGGAACAGGATACAGAGAATGTGGTAAGGGAAGAACAAGTTCTTTACTTCTCCCAGACTGCACATTATGTTAGTTCATGGACCTCCACTCACATTAAGTGTAAAGGGATAAAGTTTTCTATAATTGTCTTCTGTTGATATACTGCCCTAAGAATATTGTTGATTTTTTTCTTTGAAGGGAAGGGGAATGAATGAAAAAGAATGGCCCACCTCTCACAGTACTAAGGCTGGATTCCAGTTTTGGGACTTACTGACTATTCCTCTCATTAGTTGCATTAACATAGAAGCAGCATTCTCACCTCCTGCCTGCTCATGCATTTACTTGGTCAGAACAGTCAGCTATTGGGTTTTGATTGCTGCCAGTTCAGCTGTTTGTCTCCCGTGAGGCAAAGTAACAGGCCAGATGGAAACCAGAAATAAAAACTGACTCTATTGTGCACACAAAGGATTTTCTGTTTTCTGCTGGATCAGTGTTCATATAATACGATCCATATGACAAACAATATACCTGTACGATCGACTTGGCTGCACTGCAGTGTTCATGCAATGGCATAGTTGTTGAGCAGTGATGTACGGACAGTCTCTGTTGCTTGACAAGAAGACATCCAGAGAAATTGGCGTGCTGAGCAATTCACGTTGTCAAAGATGTGATGCTCCTTTTTATTGTGTGGCCCCAACAGGAATGAGTCTGGGTTTGGTTGGGGTTTTTTTCGTCCACAGCCAACACAGGTGGAAAGGACAATCTGTTCTTTGCTTCTTCTTCTAGGGTTAGGCGAGGTATTCCTGTCATACATCTGTTTTGGTCAAAACATTGAAACAATGCAGAGGTTTGTTTGCTTTCTTGGTTTGCAGATACTTTCAGAAATTTTGTTCATGTTTTAAAGATGCAGCAGTTTTTAGTTGCAGTGCTGCTGCTTGTAAACAGCTAAATAGTATTAGATCAATAACATTGAGTTACAAGTTCTTCAGAAATTAGATACTGTTATTTTTTACTATAAGTAATTGTACAAGAATGTTTAACAAAAGCAAAATTTTGCTTTCTAATTAGCAGATTCTTGAAGAGGCAGATGTCTACAACTTAGAATTCAGAAGCTTATCAAATTGACACAAGTTTGTTTTAGTGTGATTTCCAAGTTTTATTGTTGAATATTTTAAACAGTAGCAAGATCGGAAACAGTAGCAAGATCAATCAGAAAGATTGCAGAAAATGCAATGGAATTTGACTTGTCAGATGTGTGGAAATCATGGTTATTCCAAATATCAAAACCTTTAGAAATTTTTTTCTGTATTGATGCTGTCAAGAATGCGTTAAAGGATGACGGATATCTGTGTAAGAGTATGGAAATGAAAGAAAGGATGTAAAGAGATGGGATGAATTTTTGACCGTACTGGAATCAACAGACATAAGTGTAATTAACTTCAGTAGACCAGAATTTCAGGCTAGGTAAAAGTCCTATTACTGAGAAAACCACTTGCAGACTTTTAAAATGAGAATGATTTTGAATCTATACATTCAAATTAATTTATAAAAATAGCAGAAATGCTGGGGGAGGGAGTCTTCCTTTTTGCATTTAGGAGAGTGGTCAAATCTCTCATGTCCTGATGTTTCAGGAACTAGCTCCCAAACTGAAACATGGTTCAGACCAGAGTGCTTGTAGCTAGGTGCTTAACAAAAAAATACATCTAGCTCCTCATTTCTTTTACAGAAGTGCTGCAATGCTTGAGTGTCTTGGCAGTCTCTGGGAAAGAACAGTCTGCCTCAGGGAGCTCACAGTCAAAGGATAGATCCGCACTTTCGGAACAAGGAAAATTGAAAATGTTTCTTTTTTTATTTGTACCATCAAGATTGTTTTGTTTTGTTGTTTTTTTAAATATGGCTATGTGAGGCAGCCTTATAGGTCATTAATAACATTTCTCTGTTTTAGCATGAATAAATCAAGTTTTAGGGTATGCCTGTGCTGTTACAGCAGAGAAATATAAAGATACCAAGGTACCTATAGCAGAGGAATATAAAAATGTCTAAATGACCTTACTTGAATGCTTACATAACAGCTTAGGAGTAATGGCTTTATGAAACTTTATGCTGATTTACCCTGCATTGTAAATTAGCCCCTATGGAGCTCTGAGCTGTTTTGTACTGCAGCATAGATATGCTCTCAGTTTATTGCTGTTGAGATTGTCCGTAGAGTAATAATTACATTTTCTCATGTTAAAAACCTGTTCACAGTTGTCTAGCCTAACACCACCATTTCTGCCTTCTCATCCTTAAAGTGATGCTTCTAATGAATTAACTCATGCATGGTAAAATATGTAACAGGCTGCTCCTATAATAATGTATTATCTCTCTCTTTTTTTTTTTTTTTTTTCTACCTCCACATTTCATAGATGGCCTCAGTTGCTTTGCTAAAATCTTGCCCAGTGTTTTAAGAGGGATGACAGTTTTGGTTTTGGGGTTGTAAAGTTTTGGTTTTTTAGAACTGTCTTCTGCGATGTGACAGAACAATGTAGCCATCACTAACTTGTCACTTCTGTCAACAGTTTATTGGTCTTGCCCTTACCTTTTATACAGCCCCTTCCTGTTCCTTGTGCTGCTGTTCCTGAACACAAATCATTCTTTTTCTCCTCCCTGTCCTGCACATCTCTTCCTGTGTCCATCTGTAATGCTCTGTTTTAAATTTAAGCTTTTTTAGAGAAAGGACTGTCTAGTGCAGTGGAACCCTAATATCTACCTAGGGCCCTAAGGAACTGCAGGAATACAAGTAATGATTAAAACACTAATTCTGATTTTTTACAGCTCTCAAGAAGGCAAATAATGAAGTGACTGCGGTTAAAAAGCAGTCTGAAGGCCTTAAAAGAGAATATGATCATTTGATGAAAGAATATGAATGGCTTCAGGTAGGTGGTTGTGGATTGCTATCTGAGCATGATGTTCTGAAATTGTACCAGCAAAATTCTGCTTGTTGGGTATTTATTATGCAAGAGAATTTGCCAAAATCTTTAATATAGCATAAAGTTACAATGGGCAGCACTCCTTAAACTTCATCAAAATAGTAGAATTTTGTTTTTTAAGGACTAGACAGCAAAGCTATTAGCATTTTTTTCTTTACACTTCAGGTGACAAAACTCAGGTCATCATTAGACTTGATTTTTCTGTCACTTGGGAAACAGGGAAATAAGATGCAGATAGTTTTGCATGTGATGATCAAACTGAAATCTTGTAAGAAAATGATAGGAGTAGTGTGTGTGGTATATACATCATTTATAAGAGTAATTTTATTTTGTTTGCTCTTTAAACATGATTTTGCAATACTGGATTATAAATGTTGCAATACTGTTGATAAGCAAGAACAAAAAAAAAACAAACCCCCAAAACACAAACCAACAAACAGCCTAGGCTAAAAATAGGCTACTCTAAAAATTCAAACTGAAGTACAAAATAAAATTTTAAAAAACATAGCAAGCAAAAGCTGAATTAGCAGTTTGATTGGGTTTGCATATGCACGTGGCTATAATACCTAGTACAGTAATTATTTCTGGTAGAACTGGGAACCCTGCTTGTTCTTTAAGTTGTCTGACAGGTGTTTGTATGTTCCATGCCTAACGCCCGCCACAGAATTCAGCCAAAATTCAGTAAAAATGAAAGTTAGCCTGTTTACAAGTAATGGTCTTGGGAGAAAATAAATCATGGAATTGTAGAATTCTCTAGGTTGGAAGAGACCTTTAAGATCATCAAGTCCAACTATCAGCCTAACACTGCCAAAACCACCACTAAACCATGTCCCGAAGCACCACGTCTACCCATCTTTTAAATACCTCCAGGGATGGTGACTCCACCACTTCCCTGGGCAGCCTGTTCCAATGCTTAAGAACCCCTTCTGTGAAGAACTTTTTCATAATATCCATCCTAAACCTAACCTGGCACAACTTGAGGGCATTTCCTCTTGTGATTGATGTTAAAGTTACAGTGACCTGCTTTTCAAGGTGAGCTGGCTGTTGGTCCCGTGTTAATAAAATAAAATTTAAAAAAAGGAAATTTGACCTAGTTATAATCTTTTTCCTGCAATCTGTGAAACTGCTTACTGATTCCCAGCCTCACCCTATACTCTTCTAGTGATTGCTCAACTGATCTCTGAATTAAGACCACCATGCACGTCCTATCCTTGTTGTGCTTCCCTGTGTAATGAGCCGTAGTAGTCCTGCTGCATTTCTGACAGTCTTGTGGTCTAGAACACACATCCCTACAGTTTTTTGTGTTTACCTCTGAATGGAAAGAACAGAAGGTACTGAGCACACAGTAGATGCAGCTCCTAAGGATAAATCAATTGATAGATAAAAAATTTTCTGCGGCATTTGCTGCACAGTTCAGCTGTAACATGAACAGGGAGCAGAGGTAGGCTGCATCGCTGTTACTGTACTAGGACCAGAAGTGCGCATGTTATGTGGGGTAGTATCGATGGGACTACAACTTTGAAGGGCGTATAGTGAACAAACCAGGTATGACTGCAAGGGGGCAAAATGTGCCACCTGGAGTCAACAGTTTCTGATCTTGCCAAACATAAAAAATTATTTTCAATCTGTCTCTTTTCAGGCCAGTTTAAATGAAGCAGAAGACAAGAAAGACCTGTAGATGCATCTAAGATGGATGGCATCAGTACAGTTGCTTCAATGTGAAAAGCCTTATGATGTTCAGGCTCCTGATGCACATCTGAAACAAAACTTGATTTTTCTGAAAAGCACATGCACTGCAGGTCACTATTCAGATTCCTTTAATATATCTTGGTTGCCAAAATATTCTGTGTTGCAAATGAAATGTTAAGTGGCTTACTTGATTTACCATGGAGTTTGTCACTGCTCTTGTCAGGAGAAACTTGAAAATCTTTCAATTCCATCTGGAGCAACTTGACTGTTCTCCGACCTTTTGCCTTCCAGAACGATAACAGATCACGCACCATTTGCCTGTAGCATTTGAGCAAGGTTGTGTATCATGCTATATCATAAAAACCCAGTTACCTAAACCTCCTGTGTAACACCTGTTTGGAGTCTTCAAAAATTTGGTTACCAGTGGATTGAAGAAGGCTGAAAGCTTTTCAACAGCCATTCCACTTCAGTGGAAAATTGAATGACAATCAATCTAAGGAAAATAAAGAAGGAAAACTGCATTTCTAAATCCATCTCACTAGCTTGTGACCTTCACTTAGCCACATGGATGAGTGTATTTTAACAAACAATATTTTGCATGCCTCTGGTTTATTTTTCTTTAATATATTGGGTTATTTCAGTTTTCATAACCAAAGTTTGGGGTTGGTTGGTACTAACATTCTGTATTTTTACAGTTTACATCTGTTTACTCTGTATGTGCCACCTAACTTCTTTTGCCTTGCTAAGTAAAAATTCTTTTTAAATGTAGATAGTTTGGTTTGTTTTGTTTTGTTTTCATGGATACGATACCTCGAATAAATGTGCACTGTTTTGCATAAGCCCTTATTGGCATTCAGAAAGCTGTTTTGAGTTTCTTTTTTGTTAGTTGATGCCAGTTTATATTTGAAAGTTGGATATATATGTTATATTAAAGGGATTGTTTAAGTTCACGAGTTTCTGGGTTTATTCATGTAAATCTCTCCCAATATACTATCTCATCAGAGTTAATAGGTATATACACAAAGAACAAAATACACTTCTAACTTGGTGATATTTAACTTTTCCTGGAAATACAGCCTTCTTCATAGGAGTAGTTTTGATTGCTCTGGAAATAGGATTTGTTTAGCTTAGAATTTTAAACATAGCATATTAAATCCTATAAAGCATATTGACATAGCATATTAAGTAAGAATGCATATTTTTTTTTTCAAAAAATACTTCATCCTTGCTGAAGTAGTACAGAATGTGTTCTCAGAGGTACTGTAACACTGGAGATTTGTTTGTTCATATCGAAATTTCCAGGAAAAGCTACAGATTTTAATATCCACATACACACAGGTTTTGGTGATGTAGTAGAATGCATTTTTATTTTTATTCCTCCCTGCCCCCCCTTCTGAAATATTTAAAATTATGTCGGACTGTTATCTCCAGTCTGATCTAAAGACTATGGTTGGAAGCCTTAGAGGTATAACAGTTAAGTGCTGTTTTTAATAACAGAATTAAAAACTCACCTGTTTTTCTTACTTCAAGACCCAGAACAAAAGCAAATATTATTTACTATTTACTGTTGTTACCTACTCATTAAATTTCAAGCATTTCTTCCAATAGTGCAAGTAGATAATTAGCAACTTACAATGAAAGATGTCATGCACTGAATCCTTCATCCCTAAAAATTTATCTTAGGAAAAAATAACATGGAACAAAATATGGGTAATGGTGAATGCACTGATAGTATCAGTACTTCCCCTTGAGAAGGAGGTCCGGATGCTTTACAGTAATTTTTGCTGTAGAGCATGACTGAAGTGTGAAGGGGTGCATAGTGCTATGTACTGCTCCCCCAGAAGCTGAAAGGATTTCCCTTATTTTTAAACGTGCAACATTCAACATGTGGTACTCGCTCACTGCCCTCTAACTACATCAGTCACCTCAGCCTAGCAGTGCCCTGCTGGCTGCTCGGAAGATGGGGATCCACTTCTTGAGAGATCGAGGAGACAACAGCTTAAAACAAAAAACCCTGCATACCAGGCCACAGAGAATGGTTCCTTAATTAAAAATTAGAGATTGCTTAAAACCCACAGACTCCTATTTTGCCTCCAGTCATTTCTTCTGTCATGTCCGTTATTTGTATCGCTTACCAGATTTCCCTGTCACCGAGTAGAATATGACCGTCACCATTTTTCTGCTTGTCTGTTGTGGATGGTCACACATGTTTGACTGAGTTGCGTTACCACATTCTCAGGTCTGGAGTGCCAGATTTGTTCATATAAAAATAATCCTTTGTTACTCAGATTGAAAATATTTTGTAGTATCTGCTTTGTAGAACTGTATTCTCAGAAAGAACACATTTCTTTTGCAGAATTAGAAGCCTAAATAGTATATCTGGAAATTCCAGTAGATCGCAAGTCTTTCAGAATGTTTTGCATTTGCATTGTTTCACAACACTTGATACACGTTCAGAGCCTGCAGGAGTCTGGGTTGATCAGCTTTAAGTATGGGGTGTTGTCGGTAATGTTTTAAGTTATGGTTGATATAGATGGAAAGAGTGAATCAAAATTTCATGGTTTTAACTCCTGATCTTTCAGGCTGTTTGGTCAGATTTTGGTCATGTTTGCCTATTTCGCAGAAAAGAGCTGAAGAAAAAGTTAAATCTCCACTAATACTGATGGAATCAAAATTACTTCCTGCACTCATGTTTGACAGTTGATTTAATTCTGGGTATGTCTCCAGAAGTAAGAATTTAGAGCTCTTTATACTCCAAATAATGTCAAAGTAATTGTCTGGTTGTTTTGGAGTTGTTTTCCCTCATTACAAAAGTAGGAATGTGCACTTTCAGTACTTTGGTGGAGAAACATAGAAGAGACTATTAATTCTAAAAACATTTGCACAGGTTTAACTGATCGTAGTTAAAAAAAAAACAAACTGAGATGTGTTTTCATGTTTTTTTCCTAAACCTCTTTTTTCTGTTGAGTCAAGAAAGCAGTGAGGTCATGGTAGGTGCATGAGAACTGACCTGAATATTAATAGACCTAACTACATGCTTTGGTCTTTCCTTAAATGAAAGCACCCTTAGTTAGGCAGGATGTTTTTCCCTTTTTCTATTTTTGCAACAAACATCTCATAATATGTCTTTCATAATGTAAATTGTGCAGAGGCTTTTCTGAAAATGTACTCTTGCATTAGCGCTACCTGTAGTTGCTGCCATAGTAGTCCCTAGCTACGTAGCCTCGTTGAAAAGACACTGTGCTTTTCCAGCTTGTTTTGAAGGGGGAAAGCTCTGGTTTTTACTCTACATTGAAATAACATTTAAGTTTGGGTTTTTTTAAATGTGAAGTTAGTGTAGAAGTATTGCATGACGACCTCAGTTCTGGAGTGTTCCTTCAAGCAACTGAATACTGAATTTACTTTGTAAGCTCTTTGGGACAGAAACCTTCCTTTTGCCTTGCCTTTGGGCAGTGCTTATCCCAGTGGCAACTGTAATCTGGGTCCTGAGGCAACCTGATACAAATCATTTTACAGATAAAGTTAAACTGGAAAATCAGCTCTTGGTTATGTCTTTCCAGTACTCTCTGCTGAGTATTGCTGTGTAAGTTAATTGTGTAACGTCTAAAAACATAGTTCTGGAACTGAGCATCCCCAGTTCAGGAATAATGTGGAGTATTTTATTTTCTATGATAAAACATAATACTTGTGTTTCATTCTTGAGGCACTGTGCAAATAGGGACAGGCATTTGTGTATCTGTGAGGAAAACAAGAGAGTCCCTCTAGTTTTGTGCCCCTCGCTCTGAAATACAATTGTGGTCCATAGGAAATGCCTATTATCACCTGCAAGTGCACAAGTCTGCCCTACAAGGGTGTCGCTGTTCCATCTCCATCTTTGGGAGAGCTGAGTGGAGGGTGGAGCAGGAGACATTCCTACAGACCAGGACTGTATGTGCTAGAGGATTCCCTTCTGAACTCCACCGAGGCAGTCTCAGTCTACACCAACACAAGTCTGGGGTGTTCAGATTCCCAAACACACTTGGGTGCGCCAGGGTTTAGCCCTGCGAGAGAGCCTACCCCCTACGTTTAGCGACTAGGGGGAGTTAGATACTGGCACTAGCATGTCTGTTGGAAGTGAGGAGATACCAAAGCCAGCTATGAGGGAAAATAAAAATGGGAAGCATCTCGCAAAACTCATTTGTCTGGAAATGGGATACCAATTGCAGCTGTAATAAAAGCAGGTCTGCAAGACTTGCAACTTAATCTCTGACTATTTAAGTCATAGCTTAAATTCTTTCCTTTATTCTGCTGCCTGAGATCAGGCTGGCTGTGTAGTCTGATTGGGTTTACTCTTCTCTTCGAAAACACAGCCAGAAGAGGCAGTAGTTTTAGTGATAATTGTGTTTTGTGAGGTAGCTTAATAGCTGCTTACCTAGAAAGTGAGACCATGTTCTGCACCTTACTTAGCCTGAGGTTTAAACTCATATTCCTGTGATGATGGAAGAAGAAACTAAGTTGGCTGGCAGGGTGCTAAACTACTCCGTTCCTTTTGAGTTTAAGGCATGGTACAGAAAAGAGATAATGTGAGAGGAAGGAAGAGAGGGACTGTTATTTTTGGCCAGTAAGGACAAAATCGTAGGCTTTGATTCTTCTCCAGACATGACTTAGGCATTTAGACTTGGGAACAGAGTATACAGTGGTACTGTAAGCAAGGACTTGGAAACAGGCTGTGTATCCATCCTAGGTTGTTTATCTCATACCAAGTACAAAATGAACATGATCTAAGTAGGAAATAGTAACAAATGGTAAGGTGAACAAAAGGATTTAGAAGACTCATGTAGATTTCAAGCTAATGAAAAAAAAAAAAGACAAAACCTGCCTTCTGGCTTGAAGGGTTAGTGTTCCAGGGGAAGGTGCTGCTACGCAGGGCAGCATCCTGAGTGGAGTCAGCAACATCACAGTTTAGAAACTCATTGCTTCTGATTTCACATAGATCTGTCTCTGTGCATGGGATCCATTCTGACCTAGGGTTTGTGTTCTTTATCCTGAAATAATTTTCTTTTCAAATTCTGGTAAGTGCACTGTGTTACACAGATGGAGTCTTTTTCTTAAAACTCTTGTCCTCAAATAAACATACTTCTGTCCTGCCAATATGCGTGGTCGGACAGAGTTCCTGTCTGTACATCATCTGCTGATGATCCTACAGCACCAGAGATGCTGAACCTTAGAGTTCCATTCAGGCAGACTTGTGCTGCAGGAAACAAGTTTGCAAGGAGTATGGGTTACAGTCAATTAAGATTCTTCTGATTGTAGTCTTCCTGTGTTAATTGCCATGTTCAGTATGACTTTTTTTCTTCTTGATATCACCCAGTTCTCTTCTAAAATCCTAGTTATTTTAATAATAAGATAATTGTAGGTTTGTGGGTATTCTAGGAGAAAATAATAGGTAATACACATCCAGTCCTGAAAACTGAGTTTATGTTGTAAGTGTAGGGCATCTATGTGGTGTTCCTGCAAATGTTTTTGCTATTATTGTTTGCTTTAATGATTAACCTAGAAGCCATTATACCTTCTGGAGTCATTTTATTGTCTTTGCATTAATTTTAGAACCTAAGGAGATGTTACCACAACAGCTTTTCAAAGTTAGATTTCAAAACTACTTTCCATGCTACTCCATTTTTATCAGTAGTGGATTCTAACTCCATCGATTACCCAGTTTTGATGCCAGCTCAGTTTTGTATAGGTGCTTTAGTGTATTTCTAAATGAATCAAGCTGCTCTTCTGTTTTCCGACGTTAATTCCATTTACCCATAGTATTATCTGCTAGCTAAAAAAAAAAAAAGAAAGCTTTCCCACTGTGGAGTGAGTAACATTTACATAAGACCACTTTCCTTAAGACACAGAGTCCTACTGCTAGACATTAACTCTCAGCTTTTACTCACTCCAGTGCCACGCTTACAAGCTTCTACAAAACTTTGGGACTCGGTTTAGGAAGCTGGCTGTTTCGCTGCATGATGCAACATTGCTCAGATCAGAGCACTTCAGCAGTTTTCCTAGACATTTCCTACAGTACAGCAGCAGGGGAAGCCTGTTGCAGAATTAGAAAGCCTGAACGAAACGTGCTTGCAGCAAGTAGCTTCTTTCCAGTTTAGCAATGATGGCTTCAACATGCCTGAAGTTAAGACTGTACTGAAACACTTTGAAACCAAGGCCATCGAGAATATCCATGCCTGAGTAGTTCCTTGAACAAATATTTTGCTTGATGCAGTACCCTCAGCACCTCTTTGGTATTAGTCTAAACATTGGCACTGATTTTAAATTTGAAATGTCTCCCAGGGGGAGAAGGACACATGCTTCACTTCACTCCTTGCAAGATCTTTGTCAAGTTGTCCTCCACACGTAACATAGAAGATCTGCAATGTAGCTAGCAGTACTCAGCATGCGGGGATGCCTTTTTCAGCCCCAGTCTTTTCTCTAATCCTCAATTACAGCAGGGCTGCCAAGGAGTCTCCGACTCCCCGTGGGCAAACGAGAAGCTGCAGCCCCGGGGCCACCTTCTGTCATTCCAGGTGTGACACAAAGAGCTCCGTGGGCTCCGAATAATTTCTCCTTCCCACTGAGTGAGCCCACGGACAGTTTGGAGAGCAGATGCAGTTTATTAGATGTTTGTATCTCTGTGTGGAGCCGATTCCCAAAGCTTGGATCACGGGATGCAGCAGGGCTTTGGAAACTCGGAGGAGGTTTCTGTGTGGGCCACGCCGTCAGTGGAGTGGCTAGTCCTGTCTTGTCCCCTGGGGCTCCTCTTAACAGCCAGCACTCTCTCAGGCCGCCGTCGGGCAGGTGGTGGCCGGGGACGAGACCACGCACCTGTCGGTGGGGTCCGTGTGCGTGCAGACCGTCCCGCTGCACGGGCCGGAGAGCAATTCCCCCCGACGACCGCCCTCCTCCCGCGCTGTCCCCGGGCGGCACGTCTGCCGGGCGGCCGCCTTTGAAATGCAGCCCCTCGCCCCGAGGGGGGACGGACGGGCGACGGAGGCGGGGGGGAGGCCGCCGCGGGGCTGGGAGGGTCGCTGCGGGGAGCGCCGGCCCGGGGCAGGGCTTGCGAGGGGGCCAGCGGGGCCGGAGGGGGAGGGCGGA
>VUYV01000042.1:3219304-3368689 GCA_008711295.1 Anarhynchus alexandrinus | reverse complement strand
CGGCGCCCGGGGGGGGCTCCGGCGGGCGCGGGGAGCCGGGGCGGGCCGGGCCCGCCGGGGAGCGGTGAGGAGAGGCGGCGGGCGGCGGGGGACGCGCTGTCCCGGCGCCGGTGAACTCCACCCGCCCAGGGGTAAAGCGGCCCAAAGAGCTCCAATGTGTCCATAGATCGATCTTCGCTTCCCTTCATATCGAAGCGCGCGGAGGCCGTTACCCGTGGGGGGCTTCCTTCAGGAGACAGCGCTTTTTGACACCCATCCCTGTCTGGAAGACATGACCCTGCCAGTCTCTGCCTCTTAAAATGGGCCTGGCCCAGCGTTCTGTCAGCTTGGGGCTGGGGGGGCTTTCCAATTGCAGCCTCTTGGGCTACATTCATCACTCGTTTTCTCGCAGATGTTCAAGAAAAAGGGCCTTTCAGGTTACCAAGTCCTTTCTGCCCATCCTGGAGTGGCTGCCCAACTACCGGGTGAAAGAGTGGCTGGTCAGCGATATCATCTCGGGGGTCAGCACGGGCCTCGTCGCCACCTTGCAAGGTAAAGCCGGGCACCTCGGTCCTCTGATCTCCAGGACGCTGCTATAAGGCAGCCGCTGGCTGAGCACGGGGATGTTATGCAGATGGAATTACAAATCTGAGACTTGTTATTTAATACTAGATATTAGGTATTATTTTGCAATAAATAATTGATGGTTTTAATTTATTCTCTTTTTTTTCTGTGCTTGGCCCGAAGATTTAAATTTCCTTTGATGTGCTATCAAGATGTATTTAACTTTTTTCCCCAAGCTTTTTACTCAAAGAGTATTCATTTTGATATTTAAAATTTTAATTACATTGTGATAAATTAGGTAGGTCATGTGGTCTTATGCCTCTTTCTTGGTTATCTGAGCCTATAGCTCTCCTGCAGATGCCTACAAAAATCTCGTTGTTGCTCCAAAATAATGCAACCTTGATAGCTACTCGCCTTTAAAATTTGGCCCATAAGGTTGTTCAGGTGTCTGCAGAAAACAACCCTTGAGGAGATGGTGGCATTTTCACATAAAAAAAATTATAAACTTGATGGATACTTATATGGCTTACAATATTAAGTTTTCCTTATTTCCTTATTCCATTTATTAGGAAAGCATTCAGTAGGTTGAACAAATACAAAAGTGGCAGGAATACTCAGAAAATAATTAAAATAAGCTGGTTAAGACAGACTTAAAGGGCAGAAACATTCTACCTGAGACAGCTGAAGAGGTCCACTTTCAAAGACAAGACTAGCTATAACCCTGATGCAGTCCAGCACATTCGTTTCTTTCCTCTCAATAGTGTTCTTACATTATTTTCACAATTTTTTCAGGACTGGAGGAGGTTAAGCTAGCTATGTCAACCCCACATTTTCCCTCAATGAAAATTAGGCATTTGCACAAGGGGGCAAAGATTCACATTGGGAACAGAAAGCAGTTTACACATTCCTAACTAGCCACAATATTCCCTACTGTCTCTTCTGTACTGCTAAATCTAGCAGTAATTTAAAAAAAAATACAATAATTCTGAAATTCTAAATCATACAATACAGGGAAAATTGGCCAAAACATTTGCCACAAAAGAGAATTCTGGGATCTTGAGGTCCCTGAAGTCCCTAACTACCAGCAACTGTGTGTGTTGTTTGCAGCCCTCCCACTAGTCACAGTAGTATGACCAAGACTTCAATTGTTTTGAGCTCTGATACTTTTCTGCTGTATCTTTGAAGAAGACTACACCCTGCAGTGGGAGCTAACTGGGATATGATACTGAAGGCAACTTTTTTTTTTTTTACTTTTTTTTTTCATTGTTTGTTGGATTTGACGGCTTGCACGGGTGTACAAAGGAAGACGATGATAAGGATCAAAACTCTCAGATTTGTGTGATTTACTTTTGGTTTTTAAGTTTATAAGCTGATACTGAAAAAAAAAATGGCCTGATTTTCAGAAGGGCTAAAACATACTGAAGCATATTCGTAGTGCAATAATTCGGAGTCTGTGCTTGAAATTTCTGGCTGCAACTAGAACACTTCACATATCCCTCTTTTCTCACAAGGGGCAGACCATTCACTCTTGAACGGTGTTCCCCCACTTAAACTTCACATCTGAGCCTATGTTTTGTGCTGCTTACACAAATACAGGAACATCTTTCAGTAGTTACTCATCCAACTACCAGTGTGGGATATACAATCATTTACAGTCATTGATACACACATACATGCCTGCAACTGATTTACAGACAAAACACATCCTAAATTGTATCTGGACAAAAGGAGTAAATCTTTCTGAAAGTCTATTCTAGACAAGATATTAGTTTGTTGAGAGATTTTAATCTGATGTTTTGATGATCTGTCCTTTCAGGTTTGGCATATGCTTTGCTGGTTGCAGTTCCTGTTGGATATGGTCTCTATTCTGCCTTTTTTCCCATCCTGACATACTTTTTCCTGGGAACATCAAGGCACATCTCAGTTGGTAACCACATGTGTTCAAGTTCAAGTTACAGTGAATAATCTATTACAAAATGTTAATCCTTACTGTGAACATTCATATTTCATACAAGATAACTACTTTCTGAACCAAATTGGTTGTGTTGAATATTAATATTGATGGGTTTGGGGGACTTAAGGCTTATTTCTTCTCTGTACAGGCAATTGTGCATAGCTAACTTCAGTTGTGCCCATGCATGCTTTTTGCTTGCATCTATGCTGAAGTTTAAATCTTGTGTTTGGCTACACTCTATGCAAGAAATTACAAGATCAAGGCCTCAGTAGGCAGTGTGAACAATTTGTCTATCAGCTAAAGCTCAAGATGGCTAAAACAGAGCTCTTAGTCTTCTCTACAAGCCTTCCTTGCTGCATCCTTTTTTGATCACTGTGGACAATATCATCTTCTTGCCTGTCGCGGAGACCCAGAACCTGTGTGTCCACTCCAGCCTCGCTCTAGGTCCTCACATCAAGGCTATGGGTAAACCTTGTTGATTCTTTCTGAATACTCTCTTTAAAGTATGGCATTTATTTTCTGTCAGTTCTCACATTTAAAATTCATGTTACAACTTGATCACTGAAGTTTCTTTTTCTTCATTCTAACAAAATATGGTCTTTCCTTGTTCATATCTACTAAGAATAGATTGTTTTCCCCTCCCAAAGCTTGGGCATGATATGACATCTTTTCATCAACTATCTTCTCTGCTGCATCAAAAATTTCTGTATGTTCTCTCCACTTTGTTAGCCTCTTCTTACCCTGCCTATCAGCTCACATCTGCTATCCAGGTCTTGAGCTGTCACCTCTACTTATGCTGACATTCCTACTTTCTACATTATCAAACACTCTTTTTTATGCTTTTTCCAATACTCTTATTCATGAATTGTCCTCTAAGGTATCTGTAAAATTAATTTACCCTTCTTTAAGACATTTTGTGACATTTTTCTTTTCTGCATAATTTTAGTAAATAACCGCAACAAATGCGATTACTTTTAGATTGTGTGTTGCTGACACAATGATCACTTACTCTCTCTGTTATCTTGCCTGAAGTATAGTTTCAGTCATCTTTAGCCAACGTAATACCACACTACTGCCAAAAGATGTGGTCCTACCCCTTGGTGCATGTTCCTGCCACCATCGTGGCGTTGGGATTCCTGACCGGACAGCTATGTGGCTATCTGGATCATCTAAAAACTAACTGTGACCAAAAAAAAAAACCAAAATTGCTTTCAGCTGGATCAGGGGTTTGTTTCATCTGTTTGTGGTGCTTATACAAAGGAGATGCTGGAACATGTTGCCCCTTTTGGACTTGGTACAGCCCTAAATTGGCTTAAGCAAAGCATGAAAATGCACCTGTTTGTACAACGTAAGTTATGTAAGGAAGGAATTGTATCTTTGTGTCGTGTTTGCAGTGCCTGTGGCTCCTGGCCCCCTAATACTACTAATGTAGCCCAGTTAAAATATTAAATGGATTTTCTGATTTAGAGTTTGCTTGTCTAATCTGATAAGTGCTTCTTTTCGATGTACATTAAACCTCGGTATGTTCTGTTTGTCATTACAGGTCCATTCCCTGTAGTCAGTTTGATGGTGGGATCTGTTGTATTGAGCATGGCCCCTGATGATAATTTTCTCATAGATGGCAGTAATGCTACAGGGACTAATGGTACTGGGACACTGATAGACATTGAATCCAGAGATGCACAGAGAGTGCTGATTGCTAGTACCCTCACTTTTCTGGTTGGAATTTTACAGGTAAAATAGTTGGCTTGAAGACTGAAGGTTGATATTGCTTTAGTTTTAATGAGAAAATATACAGCATAGAAATACCTTCTAGGTGTACCTACTAGGGCAGTAAGACATTTTCCTGTGGTAAAAGACAAAAATGAAGGAAAGTAATCTTAAATCCTGAAGAGCTTTTGGGGGATTATTATTCTTATCCTGGGCAGAGTCTGGGGCAGCATGACTGGGAGCGCAGACAACAGAAGAATAGCCCTGTGATTGCAGACCAAGAGACCTGCATGAAACTAAGTGCTAGTGGTGTATATTCTGGAGCATCCTTTCACACATTTCTTCATGTCCTCTATTTCCTTGGATGGCGTGATGTTAAGCTACACTGGGCTGCAATGGGGGAAGATGTTACTAAGACTCTGTATCAACAAAGAGGAAAGAACAAAGCATAAGAAATCACCAAATAAAAGTGTACCTTTTTGTTGTTTAGCAAGCTGTTACTCTTCATGTTTTTTTCCAGGTAATATTTGGAGCCCTTCAGATTGGTTTCATTGTGAGGTACCTTGCAGATCCGCTCGTTGGGGGATTCACAACTGCAGCTGCTTTTCAAGTGCTTGTGTCACAATTGAAAATAGTCCTAAATGTTTCAACTAAAAACTACAATGGTGTCCTTTCCATAATATATGTAAGTATGCCCTTCTAATCTGTTTTGGTTTTATGCCAGAATTTTTATATAATTGTTTATCTTCTGCTTCCATTTCATACAGGAATCGTTCATATATGTGGTGGTAAGTATAGGGCATTCATTTAGTTCTCGCTCTCAGGAGGATCTGCAGCTGTTCATTTATAGCTGTGGGGCATTAAGTAGCTGCTTTTGGGGTTCCCTAGGTAGAAATTCTAATTGCCATCTTGAAGTCTTTTTCAGGCAGAGCAGGTTTTCACAGAAAGTTTAAATGTAATTATCCAGCCAAACAGTTCTTCTTCTCTAGGTTGTCACTTCTGGAGGCTACTTTCCATCCCACTTCTTGCTTTCTGGCTCATTGTGAGCTGTGTTTCATAATTTCTTAACACTGTCAGGTTGTCTCCCACGGCTGACCAGTCCCAAGCCTCTTTAGTCTTAAACCAGCAGTTCATTCTGAATGGTAAAGGGCGTCGTTCTTCATTCCACACTGTAGCCATACTTGTGAATACCTAAAGAAGGATGTGGATTCCCACCCTGCAGCCGAGTACCTACTGGCTAGTTAAGGTGAGGATAAATGTTGCTGTCACAGCTCCATTTGTTGATCTTAGAGAAAATGATCAAATGGAGAAACGTCTTGGCTGGATTACAAAAATACTGAATTCCTAGAAGTCTCATATTACAGAATAGTCTCCTTCCCCAGGAAAATTGTTGAGAGTTTTGTCACTAACTTCAGCATGAAACTATTCAATTTCATAGTATTTTAGATCTTCCATAGCACTTCACATTAGAATAACATCTTTTTAAAAGAGGCTGATATAGAAAGAAAAATGTATTTACATATTTCACATGCCAGTTTAGGCAACCAGACTAGCAAAAATATATTAGACATCTGGATTAGCAATAATAGGATGAATATAACTACAAACAGCAAGGTGAAAGTTAGAAAAAAAATCTGGTGGACTATTTGGGGAAAAAAAATAGTATTATGTTTTGGGCCTTTTCAGAATTAGTGAAAACTCTTTCCCTCAGAACAAGGAAAATTAGATGAGACAAAGTAGTAGACCTTAGAGCAGACTTGTCAGGGTGAGGGACTCATTAATCTAGCAGGTTTTTCTGTCTCTGTTTTTTATGTTTATTGAAGGGTGGTACATTAGTAGAAAGTATTTTTGAAAAGGAATTACATGGTTCTTCCAGCTCCTGCAAGCCTGAGTGGAATGCTGACTTTTTAGGTTAAAGCTCAAAGCTTCTGTGTTCTTACAGGTGAGCCAAGTCAGTGTGTTTGCAGATGTGTGTGGAGCAAAGAAATTGTGATTTCTGGTCTGCTCAACCAGTGACTTGCCTTGTCAGCTTCAGCAAGTTTTGGACTTGCTTCAGAAGTGGTGTTTAACAAACTGTAACAGTAAGCATCCAACATTAGCAGAATTCGCAACCCAAAGTTAGGAAGTTACTGTTCCCCTGCGAAGCAGGGCCGTGCAAGAGATGGTCAGTAAGAATGGGATCCATGGTAAGCAGTACAATGGGCAAGAAATGTCTTCAGTCATCTGAAGAAAGGCATCTGATTCAGTGTTTCAGGAAGGCTGCTTCTTTAGGTTAGAAAACATAGCTGATTAAGCACTTAGACGTTTTATTTCAAAACCCGAGTCTTTTCAGAATGGTAGTAGTGGTACTGCTGCTGCAACCCTCCCCTTGCCTTTAAACTGACAGCTCAGTATTGGGGGAGCTAACCAGGATGCAAGAAGTCTGTTTCTAACCCCTTTGCTATAAGCTTGTTCTGTTAAAGCTGCTTCACTATGCATGGCAAAATTAAATTTTCTTGGAGGCAGGGGGCAAGTGAGAATTACCCTGGTGCCTAGGGGGAGGACAGAGAAGTATTTATAGCTTTTCTGTAATCAGCCCTTCCTGTTTTCTCTGTACACTTGTTTGCAATAAACAGTAGGACCAAGCAAGGGCATAGCAAGGGTAGAGAAAGGAGCTGCCTATTGCAGCCCCCTTGTGAGAATCCTCCAGCCTGGGACTGAACTGTGCTGGGAGGGTTAATGTACCGTAAGGTGAGGTTTAGTGACTGCTTTTCTCAGGCGTAGGATTCTCCACAGCCTGGCAGGACCCACGTTTTCATATTCATTCTCTGGATGTCAACAGTGGAAATAGGAAACATGTAATCCACAGACCGTACGTACTGGGCTTGTAGTGAACCAGAATTTTGCCCATGGGTCTGCTAGCTGTCTTTTGAATAGAAAAATTAGGATCTCCCTTGCTAGTCGGACAAAGTGAAGAGGGTATAGATCTTCCCTTCCTTGCTCCAAGAACAGGTAGAGGTAAAACACAGGTAGGGGTTTAGCTCTTCTTAATTAGTATTAATTTCCTAAAAACCAGGAAGCAGAAGTCCCATGTATGGTCAGTTCTTGCCATTATGCTTTTTCAGTTAAATTCACCATTAAATCCATTCACTGATTCTGTAGCACCTTGACAGTATGTTATCCTTGGGCTCCTCCAGGCCTGAACAAAGAAGTAATTCGGCCTCCTCCAAAACCCCATGCGTCTGGATCTTGTCATAAGTATTTTCACATCCTTCAAGTGGACATGGGCATGTTTTATGTTGTCATTTTTATTTTTCAGACTCTTGTTGAAACATTTGAAAAAATTGGTACCACCAACATTGCAGATCTTATTGCTGGACTCCTCACCATTTTTGTCTGCATGGTAGTTAAAGAAATAAACGATCGGTTCAAACACAAGATACCTATACCTATACCAATAGAAGTCATTGTGGTAAGCAAAGGAGCATAACAAAAACTGATAACAGATAAAATAGATGGGGCTAGCTGCAGGAAGACAAGAACCCTTTTTAAGTATTAAAACTGTTATTTTATTTTATTACAGACAATAATAGCCACTGGCATTTCATATGCTGCCGACCTGGAAAAAAAATACAATGCAGGCATTGTTAAGAGCATTCCAAGAGGGTGAGTACCTTTGTTTTCTGGGAAATAGGTATTATTTTAATTGGCTAAAAATGACAGTGGTAAGAGAAAAGACATAAAAGAGATATTGAGAGCTGTAACCTGAGTTTAGAACTCAGAGCTAGAGGTGTCCTCAGGTTTACTTCTGGCTCTGTCAATTATGCCACCTAAATATGTTGCCTAGCTTTCCTTTGTCTTTAAAATGGGCTCAGGAAAGTCTACCTGATTCACAAAGTTCACCTGAGAATTAATTGCTTCATGAACATATATGACTATGGAAAATGTAAAAAAAAAAATTAAACTATTTTTAATGATGAAATTCTGCATAGATTTAATTTCTGTAGGCCTGAGTTATCCCACTGTGGTGGGATATTCATGCCACAACTGTTATCCCAGTCAATCTTGTCACTTCCATAGTCATAGGAGCAGGGATGTTCAGGATTACACTGGTAGAAACTTTCACTTGAAAGATTCAGAGCACTTCACAGTAGTAACCTTCACATTCCATTTGGTATTCAGAGCTTGATTAATTAAAATTTGTGGAAACACAGTAGGGGATAAAATGTTTTTGAGATCTGTAGAAAAAGTATGTTAACAATAGTATGAAGTGCCATTAACATATTTATGTAATTCATGATACTACTCAATACATCCTTTATTCAGTGCTTCAAAAAATGTACTTTTTCACTTTGCTATCATAAGGCCAAATCTCAGTTATGCTGAGAACAATGAGAGCGTTGTTGCTGACTAATAGCATCAGGATTTGGGCTATGGTGAGCTAGATAAGCGTGTTCTGTATGTCAATGGGCTGTTTCCACCTTTTTATTAACTTGAAACATTACACTTCATATTATAAGCAACCTGTATGCCTCTGCCTCAAACTCCTTGACAATTCTAGTAAGAACAGAATTTGATCAAAGTTGATAACACTAATATATTTTCTAAATGCTAGATTTTTGCCTCCTGAACCTCCAGATGTCAGCCTGTTTTCCCAGATGATAGCAGCCTCCTTTTCCATTGCTATTGTTGCTTATGCTATTGCCGTATCTGTGGGAAAAGTATATGCAACCAAATATGACTATGCTATTGATGGAAACCAGGTATGTATAACCAAAATAGTTCATAAACATAGTGAATTTAAGTTCTGTTTCACGTTGACTTATGTAGCCAAATGAAAGAAACATCATTCACACACATTTTTCAGACTAAAGTTGAAGTCTGACAGGAGAAATTCAATTATTGAAAAGAAATAGCTGAAATGGTCATATATTACCTGACAAATTTACCACACAGAGATGAGCTAGATGTGCTCTATCTTCAGTATGGGCTTTTCATACTAAGTAATTCCTTCTGTATTGCTGTACTGACTGCAGTAGCTCTGAAAAGGTAATTAAAGCTAGTCACTGTATAGGGGAATTTTCTGGCGAGGCTGAGTTGACATAGCCAGCTTCAGCAACCTGCTTTCCATTTCTACTCATAAGGTGTATTTTGACGTCTGTTGCTGGGGGGGCGGGTAAACAATGTCAAGCTAAGAAGCTGCTCTGGACAGCTTTATTTAGGCTTAGTCTACGTGCCAGATTTGTATCAGTTGAACCTTTCAGATAAGGCATGATTTTATTCCTACAGAAGAAATTATTGTACTTCTCAGCATGACACCAGTTACATCAATATAAATATACTTGTAAATGTATAGCTAAGTCCTGCAGCTTCACAAAAGTAAATGCCTACCAGCAGATGAACATACTTGAATAACGGTCTGCACCAAGTGGCTGGATTGTTTTAACCATTGGTTTCTGAAGGCACATAGCTAGAATGTTACACGAGCTATGCATTGACAAGCTCTTAGAGATTCCTGCAGTTGTTCAGTGTTTTCACCAGGGATTATGTGGCTTACCCATGGGCATGGGAAAAAAATGTCAGAAAGCTTCCTTGTCCTGCATCTATGCTAATTTTGAATTTTATCCTTTGAACATGTGAGAAAATACACTTACTACAATGAATAGATAAGCTGAGCACTTTGTTTCATGAGTCCTTTATTTTAGTACTAATGGATTACATAAAGTTTGATTTTGGAAACGCTGTTTTGCAGTATGTAAAGAAATTGTACTTCTGAACATGCTGGTCACTTTACAATACAAAAGTTCATATCTGGTAACACTTTGATTTAAAGTTGCCTAAAATGCATTGACTTACAGTTTAATAAATCTGAATGAATAATACATATTCCTGGAATTGCTGTTTGTGCTGTTCTTTTGTTGACTATACTGTTCTGCCAGCACTGATGTGCTTCAAAGACACTAATTAAATATCATAGTAGTAGAATTACTGTCTATAAAAGCAAAGTGCCTTCCTTTCAATACTATTTTATGAATTTTACACATAGCAAAAGTTAATTGCAGCAATGAATGATGGGCAAATAATTTACTTGAACTGGAGAAGTTAAAATAACATCATAAAAGCAGGTAATAAAATAGTTTTGAAGGACAGGTCAATACTATTATCTGCCAGTGGGGTTTTTTTGTCTTCATAGATTCATAGATTGTTAATACCTAAGAGCACTGGGAACTATACTTCCAACATTTTTTTTGCAGAGCACAGCTGTTACACAGGAATAGGCATGAATCATCTACGTCTGTTCTGTTAAAGAACATGACTTCAAAATCCTGCTCTTGTAGTTGGAGCTTAAATGAAAAGATTACAGGAAATTTCATTTTGGAGAAAAGAAAGGAGAGAGTCAAAATCGAATCTTAAATTACATTTTTTTAAAAAATTGCAGTGAGTGAAAAGCTCGTGTGACTGTGTCAGCTTGGTGAAAACAATGTTTCTGTCAATTATATGGGGTTGCGGGCAGCTCCCAAACGCCTTGTTTCCCAGCAGAGGAATGGCCCAGATCCCAGGACATAAAGCTCCCAGGGTCCTTGTCACTTGAGCAGAACAACCAGCATCAGTAGGCGCCAGCATCTGTGACCCTGGGGCAAATCTATGAGAACGCTGCCTGGGACTCAGCATGAGTTCATTGGGATGTTCAGAGTGAAAAACTTCTGGCTCAACAAAGTAGAAGTTTTCAGTGAAACTGTGTTTTATTGCAAAGTTCCTGATTAGTTCTACTAATAATACAATGATTTGCATTAATTAAAGGCTTGTCTAAACTCAGACTGTTATGCTGATTAAAATTATTTGTTTAGCTGATGATACTTGGGAGTTAAATTTATACTAGACCCATTTGTTGATGCAATTATACCAGTGTAATTGTTAGAAATGTTAGGTTTGCTAACATTGATGGAAATAAGCTTTAAATGTCTTTATACTAAGACAAGTATGTCCATGTTAGGGAGAGTGTAACAACTTTGTTGTATTGATTTCCAAACACAGGTAGTTACAGTAGCACACAAGGAATTTGTGTAAACATTTAACAACTGTTACTAGTCCATACTCTTCTCAATATTATTGTGCTACCTACTTTATAAACTACTGTAGAAGCTATTGTCATTCTCCATTGCAAAATTGTCTTCAGGCTTCTGTATTTACAACATCGTCCAATTATCTTTCAGGAGTTTATTGCCTTCGGATTCAGCAACATTTTTTCAGGTGCCTTTTCTTGTTTCGTTGCAACTACTGCTCTTTCACGGACCGCAGTCCAAGAAAGTACTGGTGGAAAGACTCAGGTAATGACCTCTTCTTACTAGTACTGTGCACGGGTAAATTTAATCTTATGTAGGGCACAGCTTTCACAATGGGGTGAAAATAGTCCTAGAATGATTGTGTTGCTGGCATGTGGAAAGCCACAAGTATCTTAGCTAGCACCTTGTGCTCTGGTAGTGAATCATTTTTGTAGCTCTGCCAGAAGAGGGCAATCAAGTTTTACATAGCATAAGTTACATTAGGGGTCAGAAATCCTTCAAGCCTAATTCCCCAGAATTTCATTCCCAATTAAGGGACTGAATTTGTCACAGTAGGAATTCAGGATGAGGGAGGAAATCCTCTCGCAGCTGCCTAGAGATATTTGAGTTCCCATGTGCTGGCCTGAGCAGCCCTGCCATTTGCCATTCATCATCTGCCCACTGCCATCCTTCTCATGTTGAGTAAGCTAGTCTGTTTTACAGTACTACAGCTTTGCCTTTTTTAACCATGGAGAACTACAGGTTATCCAGCAGCCCCTTTCCTGGCTGACACACAGACTCTGCTCCTTTCATCTGTCTATGCAGCATAACCCCTCCAAGAGCTACTACCTTGCATGCAGTTGTTTGCATTACCTGCTTAATTGAATTCCCTCTGTGTTAGCTGAAGTGTATAATGATTGCTCACGTACTCCTGAACACAATGGCATTTTGGCAGGTCTCCTTGTTCCTAATGAAATGTAATGTGCAACTACTTGTACATTTTTCTTTGTAATCCTAGAAACATAAGATAGAGTCTTAATAAGTTCATTTCCTATAAACACTCTGTTCTTTGCAGGTCGCTGGTATAATCTCCGCTGGGATAGTTTTGATTTCCATTGTTGCCCTGGGGAAATTGCTAGAGCCCTTACAAAAGGTACCGTACTTGTCTTCTGCAGCACAGTCACCAGCACCAATCAGATCCAAATGCTCAACTTTGATGGGCAGGATTAATAGCCCTGTTTAAACTATGGTGACTGATACCAGACGAGGCTCTGGTATATAGTGTATAATGTTGAGCACTATCTTAATATGCATCTTTGCTTCTGAATAACACTTTTTCATAATTTTTCTTCACAGTCTGTGTTGGCAGCTGTAGTCATAGCTAACTTGAAAGGCATGTTCATGCAAGTGTTTGATGTTCCCCGTCTGTGGAGACAGAATAAAGTGGATGCTGTAAGTAACCTAATTTTTTCTTTTCTCCTGAATGTTTTTGGCTGGTTTTCCTTTTGCCTTTTAATGCCATCCAAGTTTCTTTTAACTACCACATAGACAGAATTTTGTAGAGTTAACATCAGAAAACTTTTGTGTGCATCCTCAAAATGCAGGTGCCATGAGGTCAGTTAAAAATTCCCTGTTTTAGAGTTTTACATAGTATTCTGCTTATCTTTTTTATTCCCTGTACCCCACAGTAAGGGTGCCAACTGGGGTATTCCTGTGCAGTGATGACTCCTTCGTAGCAATTACCATAGTTTACAGCAATATTGTGTTGAGATGGCTTGAAAATCACAATAAAGATGGCCTGTTGCCACCTTTACCATTCTGCTTTGATCTTTTGCACAGTTTAAATGGGTCAGAAAAGCTGACCTTTTCATAATTCATGTGCATATATTTATGTTGTTACCACATTAGCATCCTATTTGCCTGGATAAATTCAGGTAGTCCTCAGAAAATATGTTTTCTTGTTGTAGCAAGACTAATTCAAGCTAGAATGGGGATTCATTTGGCATGCTAAGAGGTAGATGAACAAGCTTTTCTTACGAACCGCTATAGCCATATCTCAGGGTACTCACTCACATCTCCCACTTTGTTTTCTGTGGAACCAACCTTCAGTGTGGCTGTTAAGGCAGGAGAAGATCGCATGGAAAGTATTTTCTCCATGTGCCCTTACTGTGCATAGATTTTACAGTGTGTGTCATTGGACAGTACCTACCTCAGGTAAATCTGAATTTTTTTAGTCAATCATTTAGTAGTCCTCTTTACAGGTAAAACATCCCACTGACTTCAGTGAGAAGCACAGGCACTCAACTTTTTGTATGATTGGGTCCACTGGGTATTCTACCTGGGCAGTGACGTAGAGAGGAAGTGAGGAGCCCACTTCAACTGTTCTGCCTGAATATTCAGTGGAGAATTTAGAGAGTGCCATCAACCTGTTAATATGAATTACCTCTCTTTGGAACATTTCTGATTCTTAGATATCACTGAGGAGCCCCCTTCCCTCTCTGTATGTCTGCAGGTGGGGCATCTTACAATATTTTACGTCTTGGGAAAATAAATTATTTCCAATTTCTAAAGAAAGATTAACAAAGACTGCCACCATCAGAAAGAAGAAAATGCAATAGTTAACTGCATCCCCTTTAATTTCACCAAAGTAACTGGATCCTTGAAATATGTTGTTACGTTAAAAAAACTTATTTCCTAAAAAGCTAACTATGCCTAATAAGATAGTGATGGATAGAAGCATCTTGGAGGAAGAAGAAGACTTTTGTATGGAATTCAGCTAACTGCCAGAGTGCTATAATAATCATCTCCAAAAGTTAAATTCTTCTGCTACTCATGTTGTCTGGTTTAGTGATTCTTTAGCGTGACCAGGAGTTATATATTATAATTAAGAGACTTTACATTTGTTATTTCCTCTCCAGATGATCTGGGTTTTTACATGTGTAGCATCCATCATTCTGGGACTTGATTTGGGATTACTTGCTGGCCTTTTGTTTGGATTGCTGACAGTTGTGCTGAGAGTTCAGTTGTAAGTAACACAGGATCAGAAAGAATTGTTATACCATGAAAAAGGAAGCCAATATGCTGAAAAGCAAGATGATTTGTGGCAGAAAATCTGCTTGGGTTTACAAAAATTTTGAAATGGAAAAAAATCTTTTCATTAGAACAAAACACTGTGTGCTATCATTTAATTGCACTCATAAAAGAGAAGCTGCATTATTTTATCAGTATTTATTCTATATCATGTTGGATACTCTGGTAGTACTTAGCCATATCTTATTTATGTGCCCACATAGCTGAGATCTGGAAAGGGATAGGAACATTCCAGATCAAATATAAAAAGATGTATGAATGGCTTCAGTAATTAATTGATCATTATATTAACTCTTAGCATGTAATACTACTACAGTATGTTGCACATGCCAATCACCTTTTCACTTATTGCTTATACAAGACGGAGTGTATGCCTGTGAAAGAAGAGGAAGAGAAAGCATGGGAATAAGACAAAATGTTGTGCTTGTGGCTGATTTGTTGCTGCTCAAAGAACATATGGTAGTGGAATGGTGAGAAAAGGTGGCTTTGCAGAATCTTCTTTGGCCATCTTGCTACTTTTCATTGATCTTTTCTCTGAAAATACAATATAACTCCTTTCCTTCAGCCTGGAGTCCAGAGAGTATGGTTACGAGCAATACCAAAGGATAGTTGCACTGTCAACAAATGCACATAAATAAAGCCTTGCAGAAGTTGTTACAGAATAGTAGACTATAAAAAATGGAATTTGAAGATCCTCAAAAAACATTCCCAAATTCAACTCAGATTTGTGAAATCAAAATATAAAAAGGACATGAGGCTTTACAAACTTCAAAACAATTTGCTTCAACTGTTAAAAATGTATTTGGAGACTACAAAATATTTTGTTTTTGTTATTGACTGAAATAAAAATCAAAAGGGTTGGACAAAAAGTTTTAAGTAATCTGAAAACAAAATATAAATGTATAGTTTCCATTGATTTGGAGTGAAAAAAAGTGATCAGTTTTTTTTCAGAGTCTAAAAATTGTTTTTTCATTCAAACCAAACTGATCTGCTTTTAAAACATTTTTCTGGTTTGGGACAAATGCAACAATTTATTCATTCAGCTTTACGTAGAAATGGTGCGGCAAGTAGGCTGAGACCAAATTACCTTGTCTTTAAAATGGACCATTCACTACAATTCAGAAAAAGACCCTTGCACAGCAACACAAAACAAAGATACGACACTTTTCCAATGAGGCTATTAGTTTGGCAGAAGACAGCAGACTACAAAAGTCTATGACATTTTGTATGCAGCAATCCCTTCAGTTCTGTGAATGCCTAGGTATGATGTTTACCTTCAATGTCTTTTCTTTTTGTTTCTGTTAGTCCTTCCTGGGGTGGTTTTGGAAATATTCCTGGCACAGACATCTACAAGAAGGTCAAGGACTACAAAAATGTAAGTCATTGCTGAGTTGTTTCCTTTCATTCTACAAGCCAGTGTAAGACAAACTTGTGCCTTGCATATCGTGGACAACCTGAATTTGGAAGTGGAGTGCTTGAAGATAACAAGTTTCAGCATTAAATTCTTCATCTTGATCCAGATATTTGGTCCATATTGCATGCTGGGGCTGTAAGGTTCTTAAAACTGAATCACCTCAATTATCAGCAAAGATACACCATTTTTGTGAATTAGATACACAGTTGAACTGTTGAAACAGTTAAACTGCTTCTTATTATCCAAAATATGGTTGTTGCTGCTTAACCTTATATTCTTTGGCAACAGGTTATAGAACCAGAAGGTGTGAAGATTCTCAAGTTTTCAAGTCCAATTTTTTATGCTAACATTGATGGACTGAAAAGCAGCCTCAAATCCACAGTAAGTGATATGTGATGGTTTTGGATGCTTCTTAACTGTCTTTGAGATTTCCTCAGAATTATATTTCCGTAAAATTAAATAATTTTTATCCTTTTTCTGTAGGTGGGATTTGATGCAGTCAAGGTATATAATAAGAGACTCAAAGCACTGAGGAAGATACAAAAGCTCATCAAGAAGGGGAAATTAAAAGCTACTAAGGTAAACCATTTTTTTTTCTTTCTCAAAGGATTACCGTTACAGCTTATTACTTTAGCCTTAATTATTAGTTTCTCTGTACTCATCTTTAAGATAAAGACGGAAAACTGTGACTTACTACGATGGTAGGAAGTCTGGGACCTGGAGGAGACTTAGCAGAGCAGTTCACCTATTGCCAAAGACCCCACAGGTTCAGGCAGCTGTGATAGTCATAGTGTTAACAGGAGTGGAGACAAGAGATTCCTTGAACTTACCTCTACCCCTCAGCCCCTCAGATTATCTCTGTGCAGTAAAAATTCTGGCTCTTTCATGTGTACATGCTCATATTATCCAGCTTCCTATGCACAGGTGAGCGGTATCAGTTGGCTGGTAGACTTAGCCTTCCACATCTTCTTCAAAGAAAGCAGCATATGCTCCTCTGAGTATGGAATGTACATTTCAATAATTAAATGCTTACAGGAGTGGACAGGTACAGGCGACCTATTAAATCTCCAGAGCTGGAAGTTAGAAATGGGTTTTCTGTTGTCATTGCTCTCAGTGTAGGATGAAGTATTTCCTGTATATATTTCAATTTATGATGCAGCTAAATGCTCAGTTATGTGACTTTCCAGCTTTTGACCATTTTACCATGTTATCATATATAGTAAATCTAATTAAAATCTGAAAACACTGGTCTTAAATATCTCCTAGAAATAAAGCTATTGAGGGAGGGAGTAGCTCTGAGGTATTTATTTTTCTGGATAGTGGCCTTTTTGTAGGAAGATGCTCTTCTAAGAAAGAAAAAAAGAGGAAAGGAAATACACTGCACAGAGGAGGAGGTAATGTGCTCTATCTTGTTTTTCTTTAAATTCTTGGATGCAGTATTGTCACCCAAGACTAAGGGAACAGACAGATTCTTTTAGGGATCCTTGGCAGAATGATGCTAGCACTAAATTGTAGTTACAATTAAAGCTTTATTTTTCTTAACAGGATTTTATGATTAGTGTAGCACAGAATTTATGGTTAGAATGGCATAGGATTTCTACAAACAGAATCAATGTAGTACAATTTATAAGTAGTTTAATACAGAATTTATAATACAACTTAACTTATAGTTTCTAATCACCTAGACCTTAACTTATGGTTTCTAATCACCTGGACCCTTTGCAGTTGGGTCAGACCTTAATACATGGTTTGATGTATCAATATAACAATTATAATCTAGACTAAAAAATCGTAAGACAAGCCACTTACCCAATCCTTGGATGAAGCAGATGATGGTGCGGGCATCCCTGGCCACCATGGGCCTCGCTGTCCAGCAGCAGTTCCAGTCCAGATTCCCTACTTAGGACTTGTAACTGCTTGATTTTATGGACAGTGCTCTGTGCGCTGTTACACTTGCCTGTTCTGTGATGGGGTCATCAACAACACCTGGTTGGCTGGGTGCCTGGGAACTTCAAGGCTGGCAAGGAAGGGAGTAATCAGCCTGGCACCCAGGAATCTTGAGGCTGGTAGGGAGGGGAAGAAGAAATCTGTTCAGTTATGTCTACTTGCTTCACAGGACCTTTAAGGCCTGAGAATGAGGGGAAAGGGAATGAATATGTGATCTGCTCGGTCACAGACAATGGCTGCTTGCCTTAGAAAATGGCGTTAGTTACGCTAACCACATTACCAGGGGTTGGGAGCAGGGTGTACTGGTCACAAGTATCTGTCTTGTTCATTCCTGAAACAGAAAGTGTCACAGGGAAGTATTTCCTGTAACTCCAAAACTTCCTCCATGATTAAATGATATATTCCATATATTATCTGCACATTAGAATGGCATCATCAGTGAGCCTGGTATTAATAATAAAGCTTTTGAGCCTGATGAGGAACCTGAAGACAACGAAGATCTTCAAGTTCCCACCAAAGAAGTAGAGATCCAGGTGGACTGGAATTCAGAACTCCCAGTCAAAGTAAACATCCCCAAGGTTCCCATCCACAGTCTCATTCTTGATTTTGGAGCAGTAACATTCTTGGATATTGTAGCTGTGAAATCAATAAAAACGGTAAGTGCACTTTTTTCTGGTGTTCCATGAAAATTAAACTAGTCAGTAGTATGTAAATCAAGAGCTGTTAGCTGAAGTTAATTGATGAGCTTTTAAAAGTGTTGTTGAAAAATACCTTCAAAACTTATATAGCAAGATGTAGAATATTGGTGTGTGCATATTTTAGGTGGGAAAAAAAAAACCCAAAAATGCATTAAAAAAATATGAAGGTTGCATAGTCAAGTACTCTTAAATTAGAACTGCAAAATGTGGTCCCCTTGTATGCATATGTTATGAAATATTTTAGTTATATATTTTCTTTCCACATGCCTCCTACCTTAATCTGGGCACAGGATGATGCTCACTCAACACAGAGGTAGTAAAAATTTCATCTTACCATCACTTTTCAGTCTTTAGCCACAAGATTTATTTATTCATTCCATATTATTTAAATTATGACGGAAGGAAGAATGATTCATTTCTTTATAGGGTTTTCTGTGGTTAATATCGGAGCGCTTTATCAACATTCATTAATTCATCTGCAAACATCACACTACGTAATAAGGAGATAATATTCCTAGTTTAGGGAGAGGGAAATGAGGTGAGGAGATTAAGGCCAAGTATTTCCATTATTTTTTGGTGTCCAGTTACAAGTGTGTAGGACCAGATTGTTTAATTTTTCATCTTTTATGATACTTCGTATGTTCAGATTGCTGCTTTCACTAACTTAATTTTGCAGCTGGGACTGCTTAGCCTATCTATAAACCACATCTTAGATTACCAAGACTCTAGTTAATCAAAGAACAGAAGGGGATGGAATTAGCACTCACCTCTGAAAATACTGTTCTAAGAGACTTGCCTGCCACCAGGGAGCCAGTGGTAGAATCCAGTCTCCCACCTTTTAACTAACTGAAATACAAGAATGCTGTGTGCCTTGCTTCAGCCTTCTGTCTAGTTTTGACTCAGTTCTGACTTTTGACACAGAAGAGATACGGGGTCCACAGACACGACTCTTTCCATATGCAGCTTTTTCATCCAAGAACAGGTCCATCTGGTGCACTGCAAGAGGGGAAAACTCTGTGTAAAAAAATCTGCATGTGCCAATGAAAGATTGTATCATATCACACATACATGGGGGGAAGTAAAGCTTGCTCAGGCTCATGTGGTTCTCACTTGAAGAGACATGATTATTCATATTATGAGAACAGAATGAGAACCTTAATAGGCAGCAATGTATGTATGTGAAAAATTGATTGTTCCGCTTACATAGTTGAAGATAGACCACTTCAGCAACCAGATACTTAACTATTGGATCTTTAAGTATAGCAAGCAGTTCCTTATTTATGATGAATAAACAGAACATACAATTTGGAATGAAGACACTCAGGAACAAATGAAGTGTGTGTGTGCCTGTACATTACATATATAAACATATATACATTTATGCATTTGCTCCTTACAGACTTTATTTATTTATGTTCTTGTTGCAAACTTTTATTTTTTAGATAATTAGAGAGTTTGAAAGAATTGATGTGAGAGTATACTTTGCTTCATATCAAGGTAAACAACCAAATATTTCTACTACCACTCATGCAAAGAATAAAATGAAGATGAGAAGGGATGAGAAGGGATCTCTAGATGTGTCTGTGGGAGGATTTGTTCTAATAAAAATTTGAATTTTCACACTGATAAACATGGTGGGCTGCAGTGGGACACAAAGAATGGTGGGGTTTAAAGGAAATATAGAAAGTAAAAGTAAAGACTTGATTGATTGATTGATTTGACTTTCTTTTGTTCAGACAACCTCATATCTCAACTGGAACGGAGTGCCTTCTTTGATGATATTGTCAGAAAAGACATATTCTTCTTGACTGTCCATGATGCTGTGCTCTACATAAGGAATCAAATGACATATAGTGACAACCAGGATCCTGTCTTTGAGAAGGTAAGGACATCCAGTAAGATGTTTCCCTTCCTTCTATCATCTAGCATTCATTCTTGCAATTTCCATTACAGCATGGCACATTTGAAAACTAGACATAGAGCTGTAGTACAAATAAAGTGAGAGTCTAGTAAATTGGACAGCTTCTGTAGTACAGGAGTATTTTGCTAGATCAAAGGAAGGCTCTGTTGACCCCAGCCTCTTGTTAGTGAAAAGAACTGGAGAAACAGGACGTATGGAGAACACTTCATCCTAAGACGCATTTTCTAGTTTCTGACAACTGGCAGCTTAAGGACTTCCTCAGCTGGAGGTTGCATTTGTACCATTATGTTTAGTTGTTGCAGGTGGAGTTTTCTTCGATGCATCTGTCATACTCCTTTTGGAACCCCTTTACATGTTTTAGCTTGACGCTGTCCTGTGGCAACGGGTTCTGTAATTTGAAATGTGTTACATGACAAATATTTCCCATTTGTTTTAATCCTATGTGATTTCTGGATTGTTAGCTGCAATGAAAAATCATTCCCTGCTTCCTTTCCCAACACTATTAATAATTTCATATACCTGTGATCAAAGCTGAAGAGTCCCATTCTGCTTGGTGTGAGTGTGCATGAAAGCTGTTGCACGCTAGTGTTCATTCCTACTGCCCTTCTCTGTGCATTTCCTCGTTGTATTCTGTGGGTTTTGAGATAATCAGAACACTCTGTAGTGTTTAAAGATGTCAGACCTCATTAGAAAAATGGCCATATAATGTTCTGCTGTCTTTTCATCCCAATTCCTTCCCTAGCAATCGCTATTATAGTATTATGAATAAATAGTAATTAAAACTAATATACTGTTAAATAATTAGGATGGAGCCCTTATTTTTTTGATAATTTTTGCTCACTACTCAGGATCTAGAAGTTTTGTCCTGTCTTACAGCCAAGATTAACATTTTGACAAAGCCATACAGCAGTTTAGAAATCGACTCTGCTTTTGTTATTTTTACAAAGCCATAACTAGTTGTATCAGGAGAGGCAGGACCAAAAGCTCTCCAACATTTAAATTCCTCTCAGCTGAACTAAAGCAACAGCTTTGTCAAGGAACAGTAAACAACAGACTCTTGTGAGTTGTGGAAGTTATATTAAGGTACTTCAGAGTAATAAATCAACTTCAATGATACAGACAATGCGTAACTCATCATGTTTCTGAATTTCTTTCTACCAAGATTTCACTCATGCAAGAGTCTAAAGAACCCATAGAATTCACAGAAACAAGCCGTCCTGATGATGAACTTGATGTTCAGGAAGAGGTATGCACTTAAAAACTGAATGTATCTATTACTTATAGAATACTGCTGGCTTTATTCCTTTGCATTGAGTCATGCTGTGAGAGTATGGTGGATGAACTGAGCCTTCTCCATAAATAAATACCCTATTTGGGCACTTGGATGTCAGTGCTTAGTGGAGGAAGTCGAGGTCTTTTTGAGATGTAGTAGATTGTATGTGCGCAATCACCTCCTGATCTCTGTCACTTTAGGACTATTTTGCCTTACGCAGGCCTGAGTTAGGTGCCTAAGAGAATACTTGGTAAGTCTTGAGGCACCCGAGTCCAAAATTACAGCCAACTTTCGCCCTTAATTCCTCCATTTAATACAGCAGGCATCTTCTTGCACAATCTAAATATTTTACAGGAAGCTGCAGCAAAGCAGTGTCCTGAACATAACTAACATGCAGCAACACAAGTCCATTAAAGCAATACCATGTTATTTTGTATTTACAGAATACTACAAGAAAATAAGGTAGCACTTACTGGTAAAATAACAGTGCAGCACACAGGCCACTTATTCAGAAAATAGGAGATTGGGCTAAATACCCTTTTATAACCTGAGATGGATTAAACTAGTGATGCGTCAATACCTTGGAAGCATTACAACCCTCCCTGTAGGTAAAGGCATGACTATTATGCGTCCCTCCTATTATGCTACTGTGGTACTAGTCAGAACTGCATTCTTAATTTCCTGGCTAAAATGGGGTAGTGCCCTGTGCTCGGCCACTCTGCTCCAGCAGCAGGAATGGAAAGGGGCTGGAGGCATGCTGTGACCCTTCTCTCTGTCATGCTCTAGCAAAACGCGGCAGCAAGACTGCTGTGCGTGTGGGATGTAGAGGTGCCTGGAGGCAAGTAGGAAAGAGAAGGTTGTGGCTGGGTAGAGGTTCTCAGCATCACCCTGCATTGTAGTTTCTACCATAGCATGAAGTCCCATAGGAAAAGGTAAGGTCAGCTTGGAAGGCAGATTGGTGAGAGGAGAAACTGAGATCCTAAGCAAAAGCCTCTCAAACTTCATCAGGGCTTGGTAAGTAGACTGTGATACTTGGTACTCCTGATTCACCCCCTCCTTTTTTGGTTGGTATGAATATCGCAAGAGACCCAATTATTATTCTTTGTCACTAATACGGGGAGAAGCACTTTCCACTCCTCTCTAAGTCACACTGCAGAAAGGAATGAAGGATTAAAAAAGCTAGAAAGACACCATGATTCTGCAACAGAAGCATTTGGGAATGGCAGGCCAAAAAGACTTGAATTCTGATTTCTATTCACAGGATTGCTTAGATATTTATATCATTGTCATTAAATAAGAAAAGAAGCCAGACACAAAACTAACAATCCAAGGTCAAAGAGTGTTCTGAGAGGTTTCTGTCCTGCACTTTTATAGCCACATTTTGAAGGTGAGAGCTAGTAACCTTCAGACCTGCAGCTTCCTGACTGTATTGTCCAATGCAGACACACGTCAGAGGGATGCTGCCTCAGAACAGTTACTTTTTCTGTACTTTCGCCGAGGCCGGGTTGAACTTAGTAGTTTATAGTTAACACATACACAAACATTTTATTTTTCCAAGCGGTGTGTACTCAGAACTAACCATGGTCTGTTTCTCTCCACCCTTTGAAATCATCTCACTAGGCTATGCGCAGACTTGCTTCATGAGGACGGACTGCTGGTACTGTCTTACCTGTGAACTCACAGCAATACTTATGCACTGGTACTATATAAGCATTTCCTGCAATGAAACCAATCTTTGCACTTGAAGAAAACCCTGATTGTTTGTCTGAATGATATAGATCTCTAGAAATCTCCAAATTTTAGCTAACATCCCGGAAATATTCTGGACCTTGATTCAACAAGCACTTTCCATTATGATATATTGATAAAAAAAAAAAATCAGAAGACTGTTATGAATTATGTACTCAGTTTTGGGACTAGTGAGGCAGAGGTGCTATACACTGTTTTATCTGTGTGTATAGGATGAAAAGCTGCTTTGTGGTCTGCCCAGGAAAGCTGAAGCAACCAAAATCTTTGGATGGCAAGCCTTTTGTTCTGTATTTGTACAATGCCTAGCGAGAGGGCAGGAGTCCTAGCTGGGGAAGGCTTTGCAATTCTAGAACACTACTGTGAGCATACGTGCTGACAAGTCTTGAAAACTGTGTCATGATCATTTTTTCCAAGCAATTTCTTAAATTGCTGCAGGTTGTTGGATAACTGCAACAGGTGACAGGTGAAACAGTCACATGAACAGAAAATGGCACTGAACTACTATAAAACTTTAAATAGGATAAGTTTCAATAGAAAAGACCCATGACATAAATTAGATTAAGGAAAACCTTAGTCCCCAAGTACTTGATGGGATCTGTAGAACTGGCTGCTACTGAGTGCAAGTAAGAAAGTCAGAATGTGACCTAGTGTACAGGTTTGTGTTTGGTTTTTTTTTTTTTAATGGAATATAGGCATTTATTTAGTTTTATGAATAGTTATATTTTTATATAGCATATTTTTCTTTTAATATTCAACATCAAAACACTGCTGTTCTTTTAAATTTGACAGTCCATAATGCACAAGTGCAATAATTTACAAAAGATAAAGGATTTGACCCACAAAGCTCTAATCCTTATTTCAGAACTATATAAAATAGATTTCAGGACTATATAAAATAGATATGCAGGAAATCAATGTTCTTACTTTTCATGAAGAAGAAATGTGTTTTGATGGAAAACAGATGGCTACCTTAAATTTTTTAGCACTACATCAATATTTTTAATCAAAAAAAAACCCTGCATGGTGAGGGAACAGATAATAACAGAAGTGTAAGAAATGTCCAGGAATAAATTTCACAATGTGGGCTAATTAGCTTCAGTATGTTCACATATTTAAGTGTCCCTTGTTTGATTACATCAGAGAAACTTTCCTATATCACACTGCACAGAGAAGATTTTTGCTGCAAGTAATGTTAGCGGAAAATCTCAGGTTAAAAGCTAAGCACTAAATAAATGATTCTGTTCCAAGGACCTGAATGAACTCCATCAAAAATCAGTGAAAAAACTCCTATACCCTTCAGTCAGTTGGACAGTATCTTGCATAGTAGGTAACAGCACCAGACTGACATCATTGTTCTCCAATTGAGGCAAAAACTTCAGTCCTCATGACAGTTAGTGAAGTTTCTCATTTCAAATGCAATACAGGCTTCAACCTAGATGATACTGATGTTCCGGTCCAAGCCAGGAAAAACGCTGGTTTGTATTTACAAATAGACATACGCCATTTGCATGTCAAGCTGAGAATGAGGCATGTGTTTAAGTGGCAAATCAGACTGATCTGCACCTCCTCAGAGGGGAGTATTAATTTCTATTTACACTAATGCTTAGGCTCAGGCTGCGATTTGACAATTCATGCTTTTAGCACTACCTGTCCTCATTCTCCCCCCTTCCATTCGCCAGCCGAACGCAAGAGGTTGGCATTTCTGCCCACATTACTGACAAAACTTTCCTATCAGGCCGTGGCCCCAACTTACCTTAATCTGAACATAAGCCACTGTTGCCAGTGCACACAGCACATAGCGATGCAGGATAAGGCCAGTAACGTGTTTCTCAGAAGCTGTATTGCTTTTCTAAAGTGGATGTACATTTTACGTAGAAAATAAAATATCCTACATGGGGCTGATAAGTGAGCTTTCAGCTAATTTTTACGCAGAACACATACTATGGAAAAGATGGTGTAAAAAATGATAGCAGTGGATTTTTTTTTCCTCAAGAGAACATCTGCACTGTGAAGTTTGAGCATGGATTTTTACTTAACAGAAATTTGGGCTTATGTTATTTTTTGAACCTCCTCCAGTTCTTGTCCATACAGATGTTTAGAAAAAGGAATTAAATATTCAACAGTCTTCCAGTTTCCTTTCCAAAGATGATATTTTGACTGGAATTAATTGTGATAAAAAATGATGCAATGCACTTATTCTTGGCCTGCATATCTCTTCAAGGCATGGTTGTATTTGTTCTTAATTTAACTGGCACAAAATATTCAACTTTTCCTGAAAAATATAATTGCACACAAAGCCTACAGTTACACAGAACAGTAAGAGGTAACATGCAGAAGGCATTCAAATACCTTTCTCAGTGGGTCAGGGGGTATGTGCTGCTTAATTTTCTATTTATGTATCCATCAAAATGAAGGATACCAAAATAATGGATTTTGCAATGAAGCTAAAATTCTGTACAATTTTGTACTAATTCAAACATCCATAAGTAACGCAACTAGACATGCTTATCTTTTTTGAGTAGAATGAAGAAGTGATATTTTTGTATGCATTCTGTCTTTGCATGTCAGGTGTTAAATTTGGAGATGTGTTTTAAGTTTTTTACCCTTTTAAAAAGCTGTATTTTTAAAGTAAGCGTATCCATTAACTAGAAAATAAAGTTGTCCACACTGAAAACATGCTCCATGCATCTGCATATTTGTTTTTTTATGAAACTCTTCTCTTTGTGAATTCTTATTGTGGGGAAATAAAGCATATTATGGAGGGATCAGCATCGTGCTTCCTTTGGGTCTGCCTTTTCAGGAACAACAAAGACAAAAGGGAAAATCTGTTCTCTCTGCCTTGTGGGGATAAGACAAGAAACATTAGGCTTAAATGGCAATTTTTACACATTAAGGCTATATAAATATAATGAGACATTGTCTGTAGGGACAAAAGATCCCAATCCTGGAGACTTTTAGTGAGATGGTCACCAATCTGAAGTGCCTGGAGTGGAGTTGTGTCTACCTTAGCATTGTGGAAGGCCTGCTTGAGGCCACTTTCTCCCCTATAACCTATTATTTAATTGTATTTATATTCTTTTCCTTTCTTCAGTGCTGTAGAAGCACTCTATAAAGACAATGCCCCACCGAATTACATAGGACTTACAAAATGCTAAGTTTGTGGCAGTTACACAAAGTGGTCCCTTGGGGTAGTGCGCCCTATCCCTGTGAAGCTTCAGGGCGCGCAGGGGGCCCACTGTCCCGGCAAGTCACTGCCGCTCCTACAGCCCCGGTGGTCCGGAATCCGCCGTTTCCACGGTAAAACCGCAGCCTGACCACCGGCAGCTGAGAGCGCCCAGCGCGGGTTCAGACTTGTCCAACTCCTTGGCAGCCCGCAGGCAGGGCTGTCGTGCCTCCTGAGCAGAAAGACCCCTCTCATTTTTTAATTTCACCCTTCTCCAAGAAGCCGCAGGGTCGGTCACGCCTCCTATTTCCAACCGCTGTCCCAGGGCCTGCCGAGCCCGCCAGCGCCTCTCAGTTCCGCCCAGAGCGGCTGGAAGCGGCTCCCCGCGGGGCAGGAGCCCCCAGAGCCCGCGGCAGGTCCCGCGCGGGAATGCACAGCACACCCACCGCCGCCGCGGGAATCCCGCCGGGCCGCCCTCAGCCCCGCCACCGCCGCCGCCGCCATCTTCGCCGGCTCCGGCTCCGGCGGCAGCGTGCAGGCGCGGGGCGCGCGGCACTACACCCCCCAGGGGGCCGCGGTCCGCCAGCCGCCATCCCGGCAGGCACTGCGGGACGGCCGCGCCTTCCTCCCCGGCCTCCTCGCAGAATTGATCGGGAGCGAGGCTCCCGCTGCGGGGCTGCTCCGCGCTGCTCCGCCGATCTTCCCCCACACCGCGGGCTCCGCCATGCCCTCACTGTCCTACGGCGGCGCGGCCGCTCCGCAGGGGCGCAGCGAGCCTGGTACGGCAAACACTTCCTCACTACGCACTTTTTTACGCCCACCCGCCCGTTTTCCGGCCACTTCCGCTTCCGGCCGCACCCTTCCGTTCCCACAGTGCCCCGCGCCGAATCATGGACCACAATGGTGAGGAGGGGAGAGGCCGGGGGACCCATTTATACCCGTCCCCGCCTGGGCCCGCTCCGAGCTACCGGGCGGGGAGAGGCCGAGCGTGGGGCCGCTGGGTGCGGGGCGGCGCCAGGGTGGCGGCGGGATGCGGCCTGGCCCCCGGTAATACCGGTGGGGCCCGCGTTGGCCGCAGTTCCCCGCGGCCCGCGCGGCGGGGCCTGGTCTCTCCCCTTAGCGCCGGGCTGGCGGACCCCGGCGCGGCAGCGCTCGGCCATTCCCCCCTCCCCCGCCGCCCCCAGCGGGGCTCAGCCGTCGGCCTGAGGGGCTGCTCCGCCGCCAGGGCCCCCTCTCCCGCCCCGGGGCGGGCAGCCGAGGCTCAGTAGCGCGGTGTGTCCGGAGCCCGTCGGCCTGCAGCAGGTGGATGCGGCCGGTAGCGTGCGGGAGGTGGCGGCGAGGCGCTCGTTTGCCCGCTGGGGTTCCCGAGATCGGTGCCGATGATGTGTTTTCTGGTTGGGTAATTGTGCTCCGGAGAGGAAACTTTCTCATGTGCTTAAATTTGGTTTTCTAGCTTTGATACTTTGCTGGTTAGCGTGCTGGCATAGTCCAGGGAATAGATTAGTAGAGGTGGGGTTTTTGCTAGGGTTTGTTGTTTCTTTTTTTCATTCCCTTAGTAAGGACTGCACTATATATATATATAAGCTATAGTATTTGAGCTGTATTTATGAATTAAAAAAAAAATGCAAAAATAAACTTGATGAAGGTGATAGTCCAGGAGGGTGTATCACTGCCAGTTAGAGCTTCTCTAAGTAGTCTTAACAATTTTGGTATGCTTTTCATATTTTTTTCTGGACTTGATCATGCTACTTCTGCTTACACAGACTGGAATTTGTTATCCTTTTGTGAAACATGAATGACTAATAAACTTGCTAGTTTGGATTAGTTGAGCAGCTAACTCATGTAAATATTCCTAGCGTGCAAAAGTATATGGAAGAAAAGCATCAGAACTTAGTTGTTTCCTATTGGCAGCTCAAGGGACTGAATAATACGCAAGGGTTTGTTTTTTTAAAAAATTTGTTTTATTTGCAAATAGATTGAAGTCCTGCAGAGACTTCTTCTTGTCTATGGTGTTGCGGTTTTGTGTATTCTGGTAGAAAACAGAATTTCCCCAAAAGTAGAAAATAGACAGTTTTAGCATTATTATCGCTAACGTTCTAGTCCAGCAGTCTCTGGGGAAGCCTGGTGTCGTAGGTGTGTGTTTGCTGGGTCATCTGATTAGCCAACGGGACAGCCTAAACAAAAGCAACAAATGAACAAAAACAAAACCAGGCTTTATTGTTTGTGCCTTTTTACATATTGCCTTTTAGACTGAAACGTGTCAACCACAGCGCTAAGAGGAATATATACATTTGATCTATCAGAGGAAGTTGAGGGCTCTTGATTTTGAGGTAAAGTGACTGTCAGGGCACGGTCCCGATTTGATGCTTTGTCACAGTTCATAATTTTGGTGGCTTGTGGCACACCCCTTCAAGGCTGAACATGTCCTGCTTTGAAACGTCTGTCAAAATGGCATTTTCAATTAAAATGAAAGTCAGCTGGGTAGAGTCATGAAGGACGTAACTTTATTTTTGTACTAATGAGATGCCAGGCAGTGCTTTAAGGTAGAGTCACTGGAAGTTGAGGGAGTTGTACCCCCTTCGTTGCTGTTGCTTGTTATAATACCCCCTGTAGATTATCTCTTGGAGCCTGTATCTACTGATGCATGTGTCAGGCTGTTTCTTGCTTCCTTTGCCCTGCTACTCAGATTTAAGTCTGGTTAAAGAGAATTCTGTATGTAGTGAGGAACAATATTTTACCGTTCGGTGAGGATACTACTACAGACTCTTAAATACCAATATTTTTGTGATACTTTATGCTAAATTTCAAAGTGATATTTCAAGATGCTAATATGTCAAGATGGGAACTAGGTTTTTTTCAAATTTAAGAAACAATTTACATAAATTGTAAAAATTATTTTTTCTCGTAAGTTCTATGTTGTCAAGGTTGTACAAAGAATTGACTCTGTTCACGCTGTGAGAGGAGCTATGCAGTTAATGTTTTTTCTCCTGTTGTGGAGAAGTGACAGACTAGCTAACTTTTTAAAATAGCTTTATTTTTAGAAGTAGATTTCCTAAAATCAGGATTGCTCCCAATACAGTTTTGTGACTTGAATTCTAGAATAAACTGTATGTAAAGATGTTTAGTGATTAAACTTTGATATGTTGCATGAGTCTCAAACAAGCTTTAAAAACTGTTTTTCTTAAAACTCTTCTGTTAATATGTAGTGTCTTTAGAAACTATTAGATAACTGAAAAATTACATTAACTTTTTTTTTCTTTCTTAGACAATGATTTGCAAGGAACAAATAGTTCAGGATCATTGGGTGGTCTTGATGTTCGTAGAAGAATCCCTATAAAGCTTATCTCAAAACAGACTAATAAAACCAAACCTGCACCTCGAACTCCAAGAAATATGAACAGGATGCCTTCAAAGACACAAGCTGGTGATGAAGGTAAATTAATATAAATACTAGACCTGTAGTAGGGAAGCATATTATTCTGCAGCATTGTTCAAGATTTTATTTAGTCTTGGAGACTTAGAGTCCAAGGTTCTGTCCAAGTGCAAAAGAAGCTTCAAATTCATGGGTACTGCTGCACTATAAGGATTAAATGGTGTACATTCTCTAAACAGACTGTCTTACTGTTTTGACTGTACCTTTCTGTAGAATGGGCCCAGCAGATTAGAAGTGCTGTGGTATTTCTTGATGATTTCAGTACAGAATGACACATAATAGCAGCCTGTGTCAATTAGGAAAGTGTTGTGGTTGGCGTGTGTCTTTCTTCTCTTTCTTCTTTCCACAGAAGAATTTGATTATAACGAAGAAGAGAGATACGAGTGCAAAGGAGGTGAAATGTTTGGCAATCAAAGAAGATTCCCTGGACCCATCTTTTGGGACTATAAGGTAAAGTCATGGATGGGAAGTTGTGAATCTTTGTCTGTGAATCATACCAAACTGTGGGTAGCCCTGGTAGACACCTTCTTAAATGGAAGTGCTTCCATTACTTTTGACTGACTGAAAATATGTTTTCTGCTTTCTCATGGTTTTGGTGTCTATGCATCCTTCTTAACTAATTCAGAAATAGTGGGTGTGTTGGTGATAATTGAAATGAGAAGCTTTAGTGATGTTGGATTTTGTTCTCCCACCCCTTTTTCTATCCTATCAGATAAACTTGTTGGGGGAAAAGGATGATACACCAGTCCATTTCTGTGATAAGTGTGGATTGCCCATCAAAATGTATGGACGCATGGTGAGTGAAATTATCAGTGGAAGGTGCAGCCATGGTTTCCCTTTAGGTAAAATTAGGTTTTACTATGTCTCTATGAGGCTGGTAGAGGTTACTGATTTCAGCAGGCCTCTGAATAAACAGCAGAAGAATATCAGGGTGGAATCGAGGCCTTCACTGCTGAAGTGGTTTTGTTCCATCTGTCTGTCTGGTTTTACTTTACCTCCTGATTTAATAAAGCAACCTTGAAAACATTGAACAAAAAAATCAAAACACTGTTGCCAACAAAAAAACCTTCAATTTCAGTGGGTTTTGACCTTACACAACTTAGCTTTAAAAATAAGCTCTTTATCTCAATTAAAGACTTGCAATTAAGTTAGAAAACACTGTTTTCATTTATATCCCTTTAAAATTAGTGTAACAAAATCCCTGAGATCGGCTTAGATTTCTATGTGTGATGTAACAGGCTTCAGGATCTAACTTAATGACAGTTAATGCTTTTAAAACTTTCCTTTCTTGCCAGCAAGACAAGTGCAATTAGATTGTACATGCAGCTTCTCTAAATGTTTGGTGTTGGTATTATTGCAAGACTTAAACTTTTGCCCATGTGCTTTTGCCAACTCTTAAAAAAACCCAAACAAACCTACCCCCAAAAAACCCAGACTCAACAGAAACTGTTTCAAAAAGTTTCTATGCAAAGATGATGTAAACTGCTAACTACTGCTGGGCCTGTTCACCTCATAGGTAACTTAGTTGCCTTTATTATTAGAAATTGTGTGCTGGAGGGAGGAACTGTATTCTGCAAAATGACATAGATGTTTATATACAATGACTTAACAGAGCCATTTTTTTGTCCCTAGATACCTTGCAAGCATGTTTTCTGCTATGACTGTGCTATACTACATGAGAAAAAGGGAGACAAGATGTGTCCAGGGTAAGTTATCTCAAAATTTATTATTAAATGAAATGTAGGAAAATAACTTAAAGACCTTATTTTAGATACTGTATTAACATGGTTCTTATTTATGTCCACTTAGCAGAGGCAGTAGCGTATCCTTTACTACACCACTTGATTATAGCTTTGTATATCATATTTTGGGATTGTAAGAGATCAGTGTTTACTTTGCTGTTTAAGTATTTGTGTCAATAACATGTTATTTCTCTAATTTGAAAAGGAATAAATGGCAGTTTAGTGAGAGTGACTCTTGATAAGTCTTAATGCACAGAAGGAATTTGTGAGAGAGAATGATGCTATTTATACACTTCCACCTCATGAAATTTTTATGTTCTTTCATAGTTGTGTCTGGAGACTTAAAAACTAGATAAACTTCAAAATCAATGAAATGTATCTTTCATTGCTACAGTCAGGGAAAAAATTGTCAGTTCTAATTTGGGTAATTATGGTAAATTGGTTGACTTTGGGGGAAGGCAGAAAAGGCGGGCTGAGCTCTCTGTGATGACAATAAACCAATATTCTCTTCTGATTTAGCTGTAATGAACCTGTGCAGCGAATCGAGCAGTGTGTCCGAGGGTCTCTCTTCATGTGTAGCATTGTTCAAGGGTGCAAGAGAACTTACCTGTCACAGAGGGACTTGCAAGCTCACATCAACCACCGTCACATGAGAGCTGGAAAGCCTGTTACTCGTCCTCCAATCGAACCTGTGCATCCTCCTATTGCCCCACCACCTGCTGAAATTCCTGAGCGTTTCATAATGCCACCTGAGAAACACCATATGAGCCACATTCCGCCAAAGCAGCACATCATGATGCCACCACCTCCTTTACAGCATGTGCCACATGAGCATTATAACCAGCCACATGAAGACATTCGTGCACCTCCTGCAGAGATGTCAATGGCTCCACCGCCACCTCGCCCGGTCAGTCAGGACACCTTCCGCATTTCGACGAGAAAACACAGCAACTTAATAACTGTCCCTATTCAGGATGATTCAAATTCAGGTGCTCGAGAACCACCTCCACCAGCCCCTGCACCTGCTCATCATCATCCTGAATACCAGGGTCAACCAGTGGTATCACACCCTCATCATATTATGCCTCCACAGCAACATTATGCACCACCCCCACCACCACCTCCACCAATAAGCCATCCACTGCAGCATCCTCCCCAGGCAGCAGGTACTCCTCACATGGTATATAGCCAAGCTCCTCCACCACCAATGACCTCTGCTCCTCCTCCAATAACCCCACCACCTGGACATATAATTGCCCAGATGCCACCATATATGAATCATCCTCCTCCAGGACCTCCCCCTCCTCAGCATGGAGGCCCACCTGTAAATGTAAATGCGCCCCCTCCCCATCACTATAATCCTAACTCTTTGCCACAGTTCAGTGAAGATCAAGGAACTCTTAGTCCCCCTTTCACACAGCCCGGGGGAATGAGTCCAGGGATATGGCCAGCTCCAAGGGGGCCGCCTCCACCTCCAAGGATGCAAGGGCCTCCTGCCCAGGCCCCGCTTCCTGGACCACACCACCCTGATCAAGCCAGGTACAGACCCTATTACCAATGATACGAGCAATTGTGTGAATAGAGAGTGCTATGAAGAGGATAAAACTATATACAACAACCTTTTAATTAATTGTTTTGGGGTTATTTTGTTGTGTGGTTTTTTTTTAAATACTGTCATTTTGACTGTAAGACATTTTGGGGGTTGAATCTTAAATGATTTTTAAGCCTTGGCTGTAGGACTCTGACTTCAAATACTCTGTAGTGCTAAAATAAGTGGCTTAGTAGACCACAGTTGCATTTTAACAGAACTTCTGTCTCTAGTGTGGCTGAATTGTCCTAAGATGAACACTTGTAATATTATTTCCTGGAGAAAATGAACATGTGTTGTACCATTCTGAATATTATTTTTGTTAAATCCAGTGTTTAGTTTCACTTGTGATACGTTTTTGTTAACCTGTGTACAATAATTAAATTGAAATATGGTTGTAAAAGTGGTGGGGTTTTATATGAAGTTAATACAGACATAGTTCTGGGACACCATTTTGGCACTTATACTTTCCAAATGGGCAGCATAATGACATATTAAGAGACTTTAATATTTCTCTTACTAACAGTTACCATTACTTGTAACGAATTCAGGCAATGGTGAATTCGTGGCACTAGAGATCAGACATGCAGTATACTGCACTTCAGCTTTTTCTTTTTTTCTTTAAATTCATGCAGCAAGATAAATTTATCAGAAATACAGCTGTGGGCATGACGTGAAACCATGTAATGTATTGAGAGTTTTGCTGGGTGTTTGTTTGGTTTTGTTTGGGGGTTTAGGTTTTTGGGTGGGTTGGTTGGTTTGTTTTAAAGCTAGTTTTGGTTCAGAAGGTTCTGTTTACCTGTACACTACTCATTGGAGTTGAATTCAAACTATTGTGTTTACCCATGGCTACCTTTGCGTGCAAGTGGCTGTGAATTGGCTTGTCATGTCTGTGAGAAGCAGATTATTTTTGGGTAAGGAAGTGGCGTTTGCCTCTGTCACTTTCTAGAATATGTACAGTAAGAAAACATCCCATTTAGATAACCTGAAAGAACTGGTCTGACATCCGTTATGTAGACATAAAGAAATAAAAAAGCTACACATCCTTTATCTGTTGCGATTTTGTGATACAGATTTAATTGAACAGACAATATTTAGGTGTTTTGTTTTGCTTTTTTTAAAAAAGTAGCAATATAAGCAGACCCTCAGGTCTGTTTTGGCCCAAAACTTAGGTTTTATGAGCATACTTTTATATTTATTGTATTTCTCTTTTTTAAAATGAGAATGTTCTTTTTCAGTGCAGCTGGTAGCTGAACTGGACAATACCAAGGCAATACTGTCCATGTTTTGGAGTGCTTATCTTTGCATTTCTAATCAATGTTAGTGCTGAACACTTGTTTGGTTTTTTTTTTTCAAAATGCCACATTTCTAGCAGTAGTGGTTTTAGATGAAGAAATCTGGTGGGTTTTTTCTAAGGTTTGTAATTTCCTACTGTTCTTGAATAATCTGAACTGTCTTAAAGCCTCAGTGTTACTATTTATTTTGTAACCCTTTTTTTCCTGGCTCATAACTGTTAAATTTATGAAAGAGCTTTGGCAGTGTAACATTCCAAATTTTTTAATTTTACATATAAGCTGCATAATTTTAATTAACACAGCAAGGGCTATTTAGATTTACTCTGTCTTTGACTGCCGTTGGTTTCCTTGTGACCAAGGGCAAATCTTTTAGACTACCTTTCAAATAAATACTTCTTTAGAACAGTGCAAATAAACTCTGACATATACAAATAAATTCTGGGGTATACAAATGGCCAGTAAGTGTCCATTGATTAAAAGTCTGCTTAGCTGTAATATGCTTCTTTCTAAGACAGTTGTTTGGTTTGTCTGAAGAATATGTCATTTTAAATAAAACACACTGGTGAAGAAGAAGAGGTTGATTGTGATAATGTGCTTTGGTATGAGGTTGGTTGAAAATTTAGTTTTAATGTGAATTAAGGTGAAAATTACTCTGCCAGCATTATTTTTTTTTCAGTAACGTATAATAAACACATGAGGAGCTTTTAAGGACCCCCTTTTGTCACTGTTAAATTGTTTGGTCAGAGGTAGGCTTAGGGACATTTATATTACAACATATTATTTCATATGGGAGGAAATCTGCACATCTGATTAATATTCTTTGACTCTGCAAAGCCAAACTTAATGTGTGAAACACCTTCTCAGCCTAAACAAAATGAAGCTCTGTTTAAAACAGGTAACACATGCAGGCTTACGAGGGCACCATGTGACAGGCTTTTGTGCAGGGAGATGCATCAGCCTCACCGGTGCACTCTTTTGGAAAATAAGATATTCTGAAATCAGCTATTACCTGTCCATTGCAGGTGATGAGGAAGTAAGGCAACTCTTTCCATCATGCTACTTTTTAGAAATAAGACAGGTTGCATGCTTTTGTTATGTGTTACCCAGTCTGTTGTGAAGCAGATGAAGGGTTCAAACTTAATAATTCTGGGTCCAAAGCTATTCTTGAAGTTACTGATAAAGTGCTTTTCTGAAAATGCTGAGACAGTTGAATTGGTTAAGGAAAAACAGCAGCCTTTCTTTGCTCTAGCAAAAACCACAAATGATAAGTGTCACTGTAGAGAATGTGTGAGATTTTTTTTTTTCTGTTTATAATTGAGGCAAAGTTGATGTGTCATATGGACAATGACATATTACCCCAAAAAATCAGTGAGATCCCTTGAATTGTTTAGTGACCATGGATCAAAAGTCTTTGTGATAGATGACTTTCTGAAAAGTCATCTTATGTAGGCAGGACTTGGACTTGAGTCGAATCTCTATGTCTCGCTTGTGTAGGAAGACCTAAATCCATTTTTTTATTTATTAAGTATACCTGTGTAACTAAGGGTACTGCTGATGCTTTCATATTTACAAAGTTAAAAAATGTCTGCATTGGTCAAAACCTTATGCTAACATTCTTTCTAATTTGTTTATGGAATTTGGGGCATGTTTTGGGGTGGTTTTGTTTTGGTTTGGTTTTGGTTTGGTTTGGTTTGGGTTTTTTTTGTTTTTTTTTTTTGCAAAATACCTGATCATTTCAGTGTGAAGTTCAGAAATGCCATATATTGTATTTAATTGTATAATTGACAGTCTTAGAAATGGTAAAATGTACTTGCAAATTCTTTGGATTCCTACTTATTTCTTCCTGTAAAGACAAACATTTGATGTTTATTTTGAATAAGTATCCCTGTCTGTGGCAGTGATCTCCCTGCTGAGGCATTGCCCAGCAGATCTCAAGGTTTAAAGAGAACTGATGACGTTTAAATTTGTCAGCCATTGTAGGTTCCTCTGATAATGTCACATAAGGGAATGAAAAGGTGTTTGATGGTTTGTGTCCACCATGGAATGAATGAATGAAAGGACACCAGCAGGTGGCCTGGAAACATCTGTGGTTTAGATGCTTGTCTCCTTACGCTTTATCTTCAATTCCATCTATAACTTTGCTTAAAGGATTGCCTGCAACCATGCATGCTTTACAACCAGCAAGCTGATTATGTGAACACGTACTTTATGTTTGGTGAGTTTTTTTAAATCCTATTAACATAAAGATTGGATACCTACATGTGCTAAGTGATATTTTTCATGCCTTTTAAAAAAGAAAAATGTGAGTTATTTTTTAAAAATTGGATCCAAGAGAATTAGAAAACCTTACCAGATGGAGTTTCTGCTTCTTCTCACTTACTGCTCTCAAAGGAGTGTCCAATTCTGTTTGTTAAAAAATAAAGTGGAAGTAACTCATGTTCATCCCATGTTAGAGTTCTCACATGTAGTAAGGGAGAAAAACCATCTCCTATATTAAGTAAAGTGTTCTCAGAAGCACGTTTGTGGATGTGCTTTCTCTGTGGGTCGAGTCTGAGCACACCTCTCTGTTCTTAAAACATTTTCTTCTCATAAAACTTGTGTCTGATTTTGTGTTGTTTCTCTCTGTGCGCATTGCTGTGTTGCTGGCAAAAGCATGCACAGGGTGGCATCAGAAGGTGCAGTCAAGCCTGGGAAGCTGGAGGAGCACGGCAGATTGCAGTTGCAATGTAATATTGAATGTATGGGAAACAAGTTTGAACTTTCATGTTCATATATATGACATTAAAGGGCCCAATGCAGCAGAGAAATCTGCAAGGTTTATATTCATTTTTGTCCTGACTACATTTCTAAAGGAAACGTCAGTATTACACCAGTTGTATTTCTTCTGTTTTTTATTTTATGTTGTTAAAAACAGTTCCTAGAAGTTGATAAATCATCTTTATATAGTAATGGTGGCTTCACAGCTGTGCGCTTCTTCACTGTGTTCAGGTATGTTATATTCACACTACTGATTCATACTGACCAGTTTGTAAACTGAACAGCTGCAATTGTTTGTGCAATGTGAGTGAGAGTAACACAGTTTAAAGCTCCTTTTAGTCTTGACTTAGCCATAAGACAGAGCTACTTCAGAAACTTTTCCTATTCTGAATTGTATCTCTTTGTTCTCTAAATATGGGGCATCAGTCTGTTGGGATTTTTAAGAAATTGTTTTCAGTTTTGACTTAGTTGGTGAGTACAAGAGATTAAGAGATTAAAAAAATCCAATAGTAATGTCTGCAGAGGTGTGGGTGGAACAGCAGCAGGAAGCCGGTAAATTAGCTCAGTCATCTTGATTCTGGGCGTGAGTAGGACTGATTGTAATACACTTCTGTTAATGGGAAGAGTGGTAATGTACGCAAGCGGGCAGGAATGTTTCCATTTTTATGTAGTAATGTTTCACAAAAGAACTTCATCTTAACTGCTAAAAAAACCCCAAAATGAGTAGTTTTAAATGGATGTGAATGTGTCAATCAACAAGTTTTCTTCCGTTCTATTTGTGGAAACCAATGCTTGAACACAGCTCCAAGATCATTTATGGTGAATTATTTCCTACAGTAAATAAAATCACATAAGTACTAATTGGAGTTCCTGCACTCGTTCTTTGCCATTTCTGGATCAGGTAAACTTTCTGGCGTTTTCTTAGGAAGCAGAAGGGAGCAGATGTGTAAAGAAAGGCAAGAAAAGAGAGCTATCCACATTTCAGCATAGGGATGAGGAATGTAGAACTGTGAGTGACATTTCTTTCTGGTAAAGAAGTGCTTAAATATACTTTTTCCTTAATCAAAACTTAATTTGAAATTGAAAAAAAATACGAGTTTGCATGTTATAATGCTCTCTCCATTGGGCCCAAGACTTTGAATAACTGAATAACTTTGCAATTTTTGTCTCTATATTTCACACAGGCAATCTCTTCTGCACCGCAAAGTGTAAACCAGGCTTGAGGGTAGGCATGAGCATCACAGGCTCAATGGCTTCTGTATTTTCCATCCCTCTTGCTGGTTCTAAAATACCTGTTATTTGCTTACCAAGCATCTGCACTGTGCTGAGGAGAGGTAGGCTCAGCATATGTGGTGATGATTTAACACAATAACCTGTCAGCTCTCCAAAAAGAAAGCAGGTATGAAATTTGCCTTTTAGCTTATTCTTGAATAAAATATTAAAAAGTGGTATGTGGTATTGCTCAAACTGAGCAGCAACACTGCCCAATGGAGGACCAATAAATATCCAGATTTCCAAAGGTCTCTATCTCAAGAGTAAGCCACTAAATCTGCATCAGCACAATATCCCACAACAAAGCAAGATGTATGTGCTACAATCTGCACGAGGGTGAACTGCCCAGAGAAACGTTAGTATTAGGGTAACAGAGAGTTGAATGCAGAAATAACCAGTATCTGGAGGGGGAAGTCACGTAAAGCATCAGAAACACAATGCTGCTGTTGTCAACATTAAAGAGTAAGGAGTTGGGTGATTTAAGAGGATGGTAAATAGCTGGCAGGGACGTGTGACATGGAAGTGCAAGGCGCTCTGGTTAAGGCTGTCTGGGTATCGTGTCCATTTAAGGAATGGTGAATTATTTTGGAAGGCGGATTTCTGCTCTAGGGCACTGTGCTGTATCAGAAGAGCCATTAGTATTGAAATGAATTGATCTGAGGAGTGCAATTTAGAAAAGAATTTTTTTTTTCTCAGTCTAAAGCCTGTCAGGAAATCCAATATGGTTTTGAAGTGCAATATGTGGTGTTCCACCAGGCTGATGGGCTTTCGCTATGGATCTTTGCCTGAGTCTGTATAGGCACATGTGCACACAGGACTGGAAAGAACAGCCTGAGTCAGAAAGTCCAGATTCCACTGGTGTGGTGTGGTATCATGGTTTTCATAAATACATTAAGCCTCACCTTAAAAGTAGTTTAGGTTTTTAGCTCCTCTTGTTCTAACTGGAAAGGATGTTCCAGAATTTCACCATTGTAAAAGTTAGGAACCATCTTCCAATATCTAGCTTATGTTTATGTTTGGACAGTTTATATCTTTTTTTTTTTTTTTTTTCTCTCATAGGACGATCTTAAATTTTGTCTTGCCTTTCCTCTTTCTTAGGTTAAATCTTTGATGTGTCTATATCTCTTTTTGCCAGTCCTTAGATACAGGCTTTCCATTCCACAAAGATCCTCATAGCGATTTCCCTCATTAATTGCCATTTGACATTATGTTTGTTGAACCGGAGGCCTCAGTCCTGAAGTTCGGAGTACTTAGAGTGAAATGTCCCCTGTGCATTGCACAGTAGCACTAATATCTTCCTCATTCTGCTGGGAAAATCTGCTCTGATACAATTTATGTCCTTTTTGGAAGGCTGCCTTGGAAAGGCAATTCAGCGATGTCCTGGTTGTACATCAGGTACTGTTGTGCTGGTTGTCTGGCACGTGACATGTACTTGACTTAGCCAGCAAGTCTGCTGTGGCACGCTCAGAGGAGCAGAGGGCTAGTACAACTGCCCACCATCCGTCTGACATCTGTAGAAAGTGGTTTGTAACATCTCGCTGTGATTTCCACCCAAAGCCGCCTCTCCCACGCCATTTTGGGCACATAATCACCCACTGCAGAACCGCAGCTTGTTACTCACCTGCAAATGCACGGGTGTGTGTTCTGAATGCTGAACTTCTCTTACCTCAGCCTTCAAGGTCACCTCATTCTGTATTCAAAGCCTCCTCACTTTAATATTATCTTCCAGCTTGGTTTCATTAGCAGATTTCATCACATAATTCCAGAGTTTTGCAAAAAAGAACAACTAATGAAAATATTTAACAGATCAGTGCTCCCTCTACCCTGGTACTTCCCTTTCAAAGCTCCTAGTTGTCACCTCCTCTTTAGTCTAATCGCTCTTTGCCTTTCAGTGCATTTAGGCATCCCATCTTCTCCAATGGCATTAAGAATTGCCCTTTGGCATGTCATGGAGGGCTTAATTCAGGTCCAGAGAGGTGACATCTATGCCATTTCCCTTTGGAAGCTCAGTTTTCTAAAGACAGCAGGTGAACACAGTGTGTTTACCTTTTATAAAACCAAGCGGCATTTCTCCCCCACTTGCTTTTGTCTGGTTTTCATTCAGATTTTGTTCTGAAGTCTTGCATACTACAGAGACAAAAATCGTGATTCTTGTTTACCCAGAGCACTTTCTCCTTCCCTTCAGCCCTTCTTAACTTCAAGTCCAAGTGCACTGTTCTGGTCACCCCAGCTTGGCTGAAAGTCAAAATTAGGCTTGAAAACTAAAAACTCTTGTGATTTCTGACTGCTCTTTCTTTCAGTCTCCAGGGATGGTTCAATTTTCCTCTAGGCTGAAGGTTTTTATACCTCCAGTACTTGCTATCCTAAATTAAAAGTTCTGTCACCTTTTGCATTTTCTCTGAAAGATGTGCTGTGTAGTTCAGCTTCGAGCCTTAGAGTTCCAGCAGGAGTTGATTGACAGCAGTTGTACAACTGGGTTGTACAGATTAGAGGATCAGAATAGAGTCTTTTTAAGTTAAACTCCTCTGCGCGTCTGTTCAAGACACCTGGGCAATTCCGCCTGGCAGCTCCGCACCCACAGCTTGTCTGGAGCCACGTCCTGGGGCCGGCGGTCTGTCTGTCTGCTTGCTGGGGGACACGCTCATTGATTACGAGCTACCTCGATGGTATATTGACAAATGCAGCAAATGATGCAGAGTTACCAAAATCATTATTTAATAGTTTACTATAAATGTATCCTTTCTTATGCACTTTGTAGCAGCCCGATCCAAATCAATGAATCATGTTTGGATGTGAAAATGCTGTGTCCTTCCTGAATGATCTTAATGTTGTACAGCAGATACATCGGTTACTGCGGCTCATGGTAGTGAGCTGAAAACAAGCTTAATAACTCAGTCTACTAGGTATTTTACAAACCATAAGGAAAACTTTATACAAATTATATACAAACTGAAGATAAAATATCATTCCCAACTATTAGTCTGTGTTATAAATTACAAGATTTCAAATATTTATATATTCTCTAGTAACTGTACAGGTTGTCTACAAACAGTCAGAATAATATAGATATATTTACAAATATACGCAAATAGAGTTAGCATTACCTGCTGCTTCGACTCTGTGGGTAGGCTGTCAGCAAGGTATGAAATAAGAAAATCTATGTGATTTTTGCCTCCGTGTATGTACATAAATACATTTCTATATATACAGAGACACATAAAGACTAACAAGCCCATTCCAAAACCTGGAACATAGCCATGTGTAGTAAATCCTTTTTAAGGTATATGAAAGTATCCTTCCATCTTCATGCTCTTCACTGCATCTGCATTCATCTTCTGTAAGTGATATTGTGTTGCTGGAGGATATTATATTTAGAAAATTAAATCTAAAATTTTGTTTCTGGTGGAATCTGTAGGAAATAAAAGGAAATACATGTCACCCTCTGTAAGGAATAGCCGGGGCAGGTGCCCTCTGGTGAGTGGCATGTAAAAATTTGCTCCCCTAAAGCATTTGTGTGGGAAGACTGTGGTCTGACATTTTTTCCTTATGAGGTTGCCATGTGCTGGATGCTGCCCTTCTCTTAAAGTCTATGACAAAAGGCTGTGTGTGTCCCTTTCTTATCCCTGTCTCTGGACTCCCCTTCTGCCTGTGACATTTAGATAAATGGGACCAATGCTGACATCTCTGCCACGTGGACATGCTACCAGTAAGCTCATCACAGGGGAACCGTGGTGGACAGGGGAGAGCCAGGTGAGATGGCCTTCCCCTGCCTTCCCTCTGCAGACTCTCAGTGCGCAAGGCTTGTGAGCTGAGCCCGGTGCCTCCTGCTTTGCCTTCAGTCAAACCCCATTAATAAGCTGTCTGGATACTTTCTGCCCTGGGCTGACACAAGAGCTCAGAGATGAAGATGCTTTTGTTATCTGACCTAGCAGTTCCCATGAGCAGCTTTTAGTGCTATGTTTCCTATGGTTGGAGTGCTGCTACCGGAGAAAGGAGACTTACCGTGACTTCCCGGCTGCGCAGTCCATTGCTGGGGATTTCGACATAATAGTTGTCGCTGCTAGCTTTCTCCTGCAGTGAACACAAGAAGTTGTGGGTTAGGAAATGGATTGTTTCTTTTTTGCCTCTTTCACATTGGAGAAGGTATTGCTTTTAAATCTCTGCAACATGCTTGGGAAGTTGACCTGGAAGGAAGGAAGCTCTCACTTGTCAGCCCTTTATGCCCCCGGTCATCTCCATGTCAGTGCAGAAGAGCTGGGCCAGTTCAGCTAAGTGGGATTAGACAGTTTCCAGGTGAGTATTGCTCTGGGTTTTGTACTTTTAAACAGATTTAACTTATGCAGGATCCTTTCTTGCTCTTGATTTAGGAACGTTCCCAGAAAGGCCAACACTAAAGTTGGCTGTACTAATTTATCTGCACTACTTTATCACTCCTTTTGAAGGTAGACAGGCCTGGGTAGCCTACATGCAAGCAGCATCGTCTGCCTTGCAAGAGCCACTGCAGCACAAGCAGCACTCCCCCACCGGATGGGTGATGACAGAGGACTGCCAATGGATGGGCACACATTTCGCCCCACACCGTGCCCTTCCCAAGGAGGTGACCTCAAGTGAAGTCCACAGCCAGCCCAGTCTCCAGTGGGAATCATTCACTCCTTTCACTAGTGGTCTTCCAGGCACCCGGACCAGGGATCACTCTTACTTTCCAAGTTTATTGGAGACCAGCTGAGTTTTAATCATTAGCTTTTTGAATACAGTGATGGTGTAGGGCACGTGGCTTGCTGTACGGGGCACTGCTGGGTGCCTGTGAGTAATGTGAAGGCACTGAAGTAGCGAAAGATGGAAACTGTAGTGTTACCTCAGTGAGCTTTAATTTGGGGGAGCTGGCTATATCCTTCTTCAGCAAAATGTGTAGAACAGCATCATGAATGGTGAGGAAAAACATGGATGTCTTGATCTCCTCATCAAAAAATGCACATCTCTCCAGTTTGTCCAGGAAGCCCTCTGTGGGGGAACAAAATCAAAGCACAAAGTGACCTGCGGGCCTTGAAAATGAAGAAATAGTGTACCCTGAGTGTGTCCGCTGCGCGAACATGGGAATTGTTGGTATACTGCACTGTTTCATTGCTTAGAGCAGATGGATTCCTCTTTACTGCTGTGGAGACGGTGGGATATGAATGCCCGTCAGCACTGCCATGCTTGATGCCAGGCAGAAGGGAATTTGAGCCCTGTTTCTTATTTAATGCCTAACCCAGGCTGCCCAACAGCAGGTCTCGCAGCCCAGAGCTGTACAGCACAGTGGCGGCCGTAGGTAAAACAAGCCCGTTGTGTGTGGTCCCAGCCTGCTGGGTTCAGTGTGGGAGGGACGACACGTCCACTCAGCTGAATCTGTTCACTATCCAAGACTGGAAGGTAAAACTGAGGTGATCCTCCACAGCCATGCTCGGTGGTGGACGGGGAAGGCAGTGGGATGAGGCATCTGTGGTGATGCTGGCGGAAAGGCAAGTACTCACCATGTGCCCCTGCAATGTAAATGTCGATGTCGATCCGGACAAATTCTTTCAAAGTCTGTTAAACCAGAAAAAGGCACCATTTAGATACTGCTAGTTTTGCTGATAACAGCCATTATGGTGATCAGCCACAGCAAATATACAAACCACTTTAAGATATTTAAGATCTATGATGGTAAGCAGCTCTAAACTCAAACTCCGCTGCACCTAGAGGCAGGATGGTCTCTTCACATGGCTGGAGACAGGGATGACTGGTCCATTTGGAAAGGGGCAGGATTAAATACCTTTAGCCCACAGTGAAAAAGAGATTCCTCCATAAATTGTATGGCTTTATTGTACCTACTTGACATGTGATGAAACTAAGATTAGGGGATTGGTGCATCTCTCTTATGAGGAAAGGCTGAGGGACTTGGGTCTTTTTAGTCTAGAGAAAAGAAGACTGAGGGGGAATCCTATTAATGCTTACAAATACTTAAAGGGAGGGTGCTAGGGGGATGGGAACAGTCTTTTTTCAGTGGTGCCCAGTGATAGGACAAGAGGTAACGGGCACAAACTTGAACATAGGAAGTTCCATCTTAACATGAGGAGGAACTTCTTTACTTTGAGGGTGGCAGAGCACTGGAACAGGCTGCACAGAGAGGCTGTGGAGTCTCCTTCTCTGGAGATATTCAGAACCCACCTGGATGTCGTCCTGTGCAACCTGCTGTAGGTGACCCTGCTCTGGCAGGGGGGTTGGACTAGATGATCACCAGAGGTCCCTTCCAACCCCGACCATTCTGTGATTCTGTAAGACTTCAAAAGCTTCTGGGGAGATTTTTATAACTGGGAGTTTGAACAGAACTACAGTTCCCACTGATGTGGCAGGTGTTTAGTTCCTATGGAAATAGTTATACACCCTGTGTGGCTCTAGATAGTTAACTTTAGCTACTGCTCTTTGAAAATGTTGTTCTTTTTGCTTTGTTCAAGGTCATCCTGGGAAGCAAGAACAGGAGCAGAAACGAAACTCCAATGCTCCAACTCCCAGCCTGGTTTTTAAAGCCGTATTTCGTATGTACATTTCTGTAAAGCTTCCTGAAATCTTACAAGGTGAAGAAAGGGTGCCACAGCCAACAGTCTAATTCCAAGAAAATTTAGGTTGATTATTTAATCTATTTCCTAAACATTTTCTGTGGAAAATTTACATTAAAATTCACATAAACTCAAAGGTTGCCACTGACTTTCCAGTCCATTTAGGAACAACTTTAAGAAGCGAGCTAGAAATACACAATAGAATCACAGAATGGTTTGGGTTGGAAGGGGCCTTCAAAGCTTGTCTAGTCCAACCCCCCTGCCATGGACAGGGACATCTTCCACTAGATCAGGTTGCTCAAAGCCCCATCCAGCCTGACCTTGAACATTTCCAATGGTAAGGCCTCCACAAGTTCTCTGGGCAACCTCTTCCAGTATCTCACCACCCTCAGAGTAAAGATTTTTCTTATATCTAATCTAAATCTACCCTCTTTCAGTTTAAACCCATTGCCTCTTGTCTTGTCACTACAGGCCTTGGCAAAAAGTGTCTCTCCATCTTTCTTATAAGCCCCGTTTAAGTATGGAAAGGCCATAACAAGGTCTCCCCAGAGCCTTCTCCAGGCTAAACAAAACCAACCCCCTCAAGTCTTTTGTCATAGGAGAGGTGCTCCAGCCCTCTGATCATTTTTGTGACCCTCCTCTGGACCTGCTCCAACAGGTCCATGTCCTTCTTGTGCTGAGGACTCCAAAGCTGGATGCAGTACTCAGGTGTGGTCTCACCAGAGCAGAGCAGAGGGGCAGAATCACCTCCCTCAACCTGCTGGCCATGCTTCTTCTGATGCAGCCCAGGATGCAGTTGGCCTTCTGGGCTGTGAGCGCTCATTGCTGGCTCATGTCCAACTTTTCATCCACCAGTACCCCCAAATCCTTCTCGGCAGGGTTACTCTCAATCCATTCATCCCCCAGCTTCTACTGATACTGGGAATTGCCCTGACCTGCATGCAGGACTTTGTACTTGGCCTGGTTGAACTTCATGAAGTTCAGACTGGCTGATTCCTCAAGTCTGTCAAGGTCCCTCTGGATGCTATCCCTTCCCTCAAGCATATTTCTCAAGTGTAACTACATTCATTTGTTTTTCTTTCATATGATCACTGTTTTTCTTGTGAATTACAATTACCTTTTGGAGGATTCTCATGGCAGAAAAATCAAGGAAGGACACTGCTGAGAAATCCAGAATGATGCTGTGGATGTCGACTCGAGGCACAGTGATGCCAGGGGGGAGGTCAGCACCCCAGTTGATCTGAATGGGCAGGTCTGTCATGTTGGTGGGCTGGTCCAGCTCTTCTATTCTGTTGTTGTCTAATTCTTCATCTGACTCGTGTGTATGCTCAGCCATGCAAATCAAGCCTTTCTGTGTTGACAGAGAAAAGTGTCATAATTAATACTTCTCTTTAAGACCCAGCCAGGGTAGTAGTGTATCTTACGCAAGGGCAAGAGCGGTGGCAATGGAAAACTGATGTACCCATGAGATTAAGCAGGACCCACCTGCACTTTACATTAGAAAATGTTCTGTCTTTCCCTTGCCTGGAAGGGTTTGGAAATGTTGGCTTTCCTCTCATCAGTCATTTAATCATTATCATAACCAGTTAATGAAGGCTTGTTATTGTTCCCTGAAGTCAATGGTCAGATACACTTTGATTCAGTAATCTTGGAACAAGTCAACAAAAAGCATGTAGGGTTTGGGCTGGGAGAAAATCGGCTTTATCCTACCATTAATGCAGCATTAATATCACCTCTGTGGGATCTGATCCTGCCATTTGATGCCAAACAAAGCTCTAGTGGGCACATACAAGCTCTGCCCATGGTAAAGCTGTAGGTCTCTAACTGTGAGAGTAGTTTAAAATCTTATTTTTGAAATGTGTTTATGTCACAAAGTGGCAACTTGGGGAATAGCATATCTAATCAGGACAGGAGCCTGTGAGGCACTTCTCTGCCATGTCAAGCCAGGAAGCTGATTGCTTAACCCCTCCTGGATGGAGTTGCCTTACGTACGGATGTCACTTGCAGCTCGCCGTTCTTCAGCATCTTTCTGATCTTCCTCAGAGCTTTATTGCGTTTCCTCAGGACTCTCAGTGGGTCGAAGCCAACCTGCAGAAACAGCACTTTGAATAATTAAAAAAAAAACAACACAGTGACACCAGAGGAAGAACACAGTATCTCATGTGACTTTTCTTTACAGTCATGATGAGCATAGTTTGGACTTGATGTTGCCTACCACTTTTCATCAGTTCAGACAAGAGCCCTTTTTCTTGGTTGGAAAGATGTCTACAGGTATGACTGCAAACCAGGCAGGCCCATCTGTGCTAGCTTTTGGACAACAGCATGGACAGCATTATAGCAGTGATCATGCTGTAGCACAGACCAGTAACTCCAGCAGGCTGGTGCAGTGCTGGCTAGTCCAGAGCTTGTCCTACTCATCTTCATTATGAGACGGCCACCCAGGCAACTGAGGTTAGAGAGCTCACAAGTTGTGTCTGCTCTGTGCCACCTGATGCAGCGTGGGTCCTGCACAAATACACATTGTTTTGTTTTCTTGAAGAAGAATTCTCTATGTTTGCCTTACTTTCTTCTAAAGGACTCAAAATATATATACATTGTTATGGTATAAGTTCAGCACGAGTCAGGCTGTTCTCTTTCTCAGAGGTGTGTACACACATGTGGCATTACAATAGTGGAAACAATATTTGAATAATTAATAAAAAACTCATCTTTGAACTGTGGATTGACTGCATATGTAGTAATTACTGGGAAATTGTATTCACCTTAATGTGTCATGCAATTCATATGTTCAGAATGACAGCCCCAGACACTTACAGCAGTGACGAGTTTCTCCCTGAAGAACTCAATATTAGCAAAGAAGATAGGAGATGAGCACCTGAAAATCTTCACTCCCTCTGGCTCATAGATCTGTACAATGAAGGAAAAGCGTCAGTAAGGACATGTGCTATAGAATCACAAATGCAGCAGCTAATAAAAGAAATGCGACATTTCTTACGTCAGTGTAATCCTTCCTGTTCCTGTAGATGTTACTTCTCCCAACATTAGCCAAAACGGAGCAGCTTGGGCTATGAACAAAGACACACACACCATTATTTTTAGCCCACACCGAAACCTGGCAGAAGGGAAGGATCAGAGAAAACAACCTCAGCTCCAGTTCTTCAGACTGAAGCGGGACCCACATCCAAGGGTTTACACCTGTAAATGATTTTTCCATACACGGTTGCTGGACGGACAGAGTCAGGGGCTGTTGGCCTTCTCTGTATGGGGGGAACTAATTTATAACAGGAGGCCCTGAGGTATCTTTTCATCGTGTCCAACAAGTACTCACATTTGGGAGCGGATCACCACGGTCAGCAGCTGGAACGCCACAGCGGTTGCTAGCCCAATATCCAGGCCAAGGAGAACAGCAGCTAAGAAAGTCACCACCCATATAACCTGTAACGAGCAGGGGGATGGCAGCAGTTACAAGCATGTCAAGGACATGGGTCGTGAGCCCAAGGCAGGAGCAGCAATGTCTGGACTGTTTTTTCAGATGTGGTCCAGGCTGTCCACCCACCTTTGGTGAGGAGTTTCATGTTTCGTAGTTTGTGTTTTCCTTGCAAAACAGGGCCAGACTCACCAGGGAGTGTTTCTAGGGATGGCAATTTCTATTCAATAAAGGCTTAGAATAATAGAGGTGTGGATTTTCTACAGGTAGTTCACTAAACGTTCAGTCAAAATCCAGCAGAAAGGCAAGGTTACAAGTAAATCAGGATCCTGTTAAAGCTGAGAGTTGTAAATGTGCTTTGGATATCAAAACAGGCAAATGTAGGTGCTGTCAATGTACTCGACTGATAAGCATAAATGACTAGATAGTACTGAGTATTTTTAACCACAGACCTCAAAGGATTTTCAGGTGGTAAATAACTGGTAGCTGGGAAAACTGAGGCCTGGAACCATTTGGGAACACAAGGAATTGGCTGATGAGGAAGCCAAGAGCCTAAATTTTCTGGGTGTCAGAGGTAAGCAGTCCTGCCCTCCAGTCAGGAGCTTTACCATTTGGAGTAAAGCCTTCAAGCCATGGTCTTTGCTTGGTTTTTGCTGTGTAACCTCCACCTAACGTGCTGCGTGAGTGTGAAAGTGTTCCTGAATGTGTAGCCAATGTAGACATTTTCTGTAACTGCCTTCTATATCTGACTTTATATAATGAACTGTATTTTAATAGATTTTGATGAAATGGATGAAAACAAACTTAGGAGAGAGAATCAATTCAAAATAAGTGGGACAAAATAGAAAACACGAACAAGGGGTATAAAAGTAAAAAAGGCATGCCACTATTGTACTTTCCATTTAGTGAAGTAAGGCAGGTACAAAAATAAAGATAACCTGTAAGCAAATTTGCATAATAGGTGACTTTCCCAGAGTGCTTCATTCCTGAATGCTTGTGGGACTCTACTTACACAGTCATACTTGTCCTTTCTCCATAGGACGCCTACTTCCTTGAACTGCATGAGCATTCCTTTCAAGTTGCCAAGAGCCAAAGATGCAAGGACTGACTGTTAAAAAGACCAAAATACATGTTGAATTTTAAAGCAAGCAAAGCAAATGTTGAACATTAAGACTTAGAAGATTATACAAATAGGGCCAAAGTGCAGCTGAAAGGCCAGGCAGCTCCTCATGTGCTGTCACTGCTGCGGGTCAGGATGCCCTGTCCATTGCACTGGAACATCCCTAGCCATGGTGCAGCGCAGGTGTCTGACTTGAGGCTGCAAATTCCACTTATTTAAGGCACCTAAAAACTGTTTCTGTGGTGTTTGGTGTTTGGGCACTTGTGTTCCCTCTGAGGGACCAGATGTAGTGGTCCTCTCTGTCATGATCTGGGAAGAAGAACTAAGCTTTGCAAAACCCTATTTGGCTCCCACTGAAGTCTTTGAACACTCCCAGTGACTCCTAGAGCAGCCCTGTCTTCAGCAAGCAGGAGGAAGCATGAGGTGAAGCCAGCGAATACCTTCTGTAATGGCGCCAGGAGGAACCCAATGGCCAAGATCACAATCAAGACGATGAAAGCTGAGATAATACCAGCAATCTGCATAAGAGAACAATTCTACCATGAATAAGTGCCCGAAGGCATTATGGTTATCCAGGAAAAAAAGAGAACTTTCTTGCATTAAACCCCATCATCATCTTTTGTCTATACCTGTGTTTTGCCTCCTGTGCTCTCCTGCACACCTGATCTTGACAGAGCGGTGCTGGAGGCAAATCCTTTGAATGATCCACCAACTATATTACCAAGCCCAAAAGCAATTAGTTCCTGAAATAAAAACAAAAGAGGTTGTTCTTAAAAGCTAGTTCATGACAGTTATTCACAAGGCAAAACATTCCTAAAATTACTTCTTTCCCATCAACAAATGCACTGTATTCATTTCTGTGTTATTCGCATACCTGGTTACCATCTATTGGGTAGTCATGCTTGATGGAATACACTTTAGCCACAGAGAAGGCCACTGCAAACCCAACAATTGCGATGGAAATGCTGTCACCAATACATTTTTCGAGGACACCTGCATCAGGTGCAACAGGCGCTTGAAATCTGAAAGACAGAAAAATCCACTCGTTAAGGATATGCCTAAGGAGACAAGTTGTCAAGCAAGCGAGCAAGGCAGTGTCCAGCTCATAGAGCACTGTGGAGAGATGCGACACAGAATTATTGGTCTGAACCCTGTAAAATTTTGGGGAATCCTTGATCAGAACAGAGACTCTGTCCTCACTCGACTCAGCTGTGTCTCAGCAGGCTCTCATTTCCTTGGCCAGGACCAGCCACAGCTTATTTTGTCTGAGGTGCCTGCCCAGTTCTGCCTTCTAGTTACGCATGGATGTAAGATCTGACGTGGTGCTGGGGCCCTGTACAGGCAATTTGCACACAGAAGGATTTCACTTAATTGCAACCAAAAAAAAAAATCCCTGCATGATTCACTGAAGCACTTTAGACAGCTAAACAAATACTAAGTCAGGTAATATTGACTAGTCTCTCAGGCTATCTGCTAGATGCTTTAGCTGTACCTTTTCCCGCTCCTTTGATCAGGGGCTTTTGTAGATCCTAGGGAGAATTCCTCCCTGGGCTTCCCTCCCCTCCCCCTCCAGTGACATGAATTCTGAAGAACGGAGACTCTTGAGCAGAAATAGCTGTTCTGCAAACTTCATCCACTAACACCCCCGGGGCTACAAGAGGCTATCGAGAGTGCCCCAATGAGTAAATGGCTGCAGTCTGCTGTCCTACTACATGTCTTCCTCCCTCTTATTAACTTAATGTCTGCCTATTAATTCTTCATACCAAAATTCTGGCATAGCTGGATGTACTCTCTATGCAGATCCATACTCTATATGTGGATATTTACTCTCTATGGATATACTCGTAGAGGAGCAGACATTGAGGCCTCTGGAGGATAATGGTGCCTGGGGAGATGCTGGTGGATGGTCACAGGGGACCAGGCAGGAGAACCATGCAGTGTCCTGGTGGCTTTCCAGAACTGTTAGTGGCTGCTGAACTGTGCATGTGCTTTGAGGGAAATGAAGGGATTGAGGAGTGAGTAGCTCAGGAAAAGGGACAAACATCAACCTCCTGCTCAACAGCTGTCTTTGAAAATGAAGCATGCAATTATTTCATGTCACTGTGTATTCTTTGTCATGTAGGAGATTCACCCTACTGAACACCTTTTACTTATTTAAAGTGTGTCCTTATATTGTAGAGAGCAAAATGTTTGTTTGCCTACCGAAAGAAGATGAAGCATTACTTTAATCAAAAAGCAGATCTGAACACATTTAGCACTGACAAACTGGAGAGAACATTTTGCTCCACTGGAAATTTTAAGCAACTTACCCTTCCTCTAGTTTTCCGACGACAGCTACACCAAATTTTTCTTCAAGGTTAACAAAATAGGAAATCAGTGCTGCTAAGACTGTCTGAAAGATAATAAATGTTACCTCAATTAGGCATATTCAAGTAAGAATATGAAGAAACTATTGAAAACAATTTCTCTCCCTCTCCCACACGCCCTCCAGTCTCATCACCAGCAGTAGAATAATGCCCCAAGTCTGCACATCCCTTTGCTGTTCAGATGTAATTCCTGAATCACCTTACAGGTATGGCTTTATGTTCATAAATCACACAGAATATCAGAACATCTCATTAACAACAGACAACATTCCACCCAATAAACCAGGTGTTTTCTAACAAGGTGCTGTAATAACTCTGGGGGAAAAGAAGCACCACCTGCATCTATAGCAACATCCTCCAGGACTTTAGGAGCTTGCTGCCCCTGCAAGGCTTCCCCCACCCCACTGCTGCTCAGGGGGCAAAACTGTTTTCTGCTTGGCCACGGATGGCCAGGACTTCAGTGGCTGCTTGCAGGTGTGGTGCAGAGGGGCCCCAGCTGTGGGACAGCAGCCAGCTGGTCTCAGAGCCAATTTCATCCAAGGAAAAAATTCATAGTTTATAACATCTTACTCACTACAGATGTATTCAGTAAAACATCTCACAATAGCTCACGAACACTGTCCGTTTTTCCACATAGGTAAAATGATAACCCATCATTTAATGCAGAACAGGAGAAGAAAGAGTTAAAACTCTGCTTCCTGTGTCACTATGGTGATGGAGCAATGGCAAAATCAAAGAGAAGTGACTGTTACCACAAGGAGTTCGATCGGGATGGGAGTTGGTAACTTTGCTTTGTATCGATCGTTCATTTCTTTCACCACGAACACGATAAGCAAGACAAGGAGGGATGTGACAAGGTCAGCGATGTTTGTTTTTGTGATCTGGCTGAAAACACTCTCCAGAGTCTGAAAAATCAGGAAGAAACATGCAGTGCTTTAGAAATAGTAGCACCCTGGCACAGTAGGACCGTCCTTTCCAGAAGGGCCTGTACCTGAATTGCTCTAAGGGTTATGGCAGTTGGGATTTATTTCCCGTGGCATGATGTGGATTGCAAGCCCCAATGAATGTGCACGTGCATCATCCAAACAATGAAAGGATCCATGAAAGACCCTTTCCACTGGCTCTTGACCCTCTCCTCCTGGCCTCCCCCTAAGGGAGGGTTGGAGCAACATGCGCAGGCACGATAGGAAACTTGAGCAATGGAATTAGCGAGCAGGTGCCTCTCTCCACTCCTCCCTTCCTGTCCTTCTCCTTCCTCCTTTCTCACCAACAGCCCTCATGGAGTCATATCCAAATTAAATATATATAATATCAGTCCAGTAAAAATGAATAATTAAATGCTTGAGGTAAAGTTGAACGCTTAATTAAAGTATGCCAACACACAATAGAAAATATTATCTAATTAGCCCAATGGGGTTTAACTGGGTGTTTGGCAATAAATTTAAAGATTGGTCCTATACTAAGAATACATCTTGTATTTTTCTCTTGATTTTCTTCCTGCTTGGCTGTTTTTATGCTGAGCTCTGTTATTACTGCCTTGTGATATACAGTCAGATATACATCACAGGTTTCAATAACATTATCAGATAACAAACACTAAGCACTTACATAGATGATGCCGAATGGTTTATTAAATCCAGGGACAGGTAGTTGAAACATGAATTTCAGCTGAGATACCACAACATGGATAGCTGCAGCAGTCGTGAAACCGCTGATTAATGATTGTGATAGATAAATAACGATGAATCCAAACTGGAGAATTCCCAGAAGCAACTGAAATGCAAAATGACCATATGTCAGTGTGATTCATTCATGCTTTTAAGCAATCTCTGCAACTAAGAGAATGGTATTTAATGGGAACAAAGATTTTCACCTAACCCCATGCATCCAGGGATTAAGGAAAATTCTATCACCAGACTTGCAATAAAAGTTGAGACTTAGTAACGGGGTGCATAAGGCTAGTAAGAGTAACTGCTAGAGCAGTTAAAACCTATTCTTTTTATTTTATAGCTAAAATTAACCTCTGTAGTCCTAGGGTTTTCAGTACCCATATTTTCACATGGTACAATTGTTTCATGAAGAAGAATCATATTAATAAAGAAGGAAGGAACTGCACAAATTCTATATTAGCGAGGAAGGAGAATTTTTGATTTATTTTTAAAAGACAAATCCAAATACTTTACTATTATGAGACAGAGCATTTATTCCCCTTGCTGTGTCTACATCTTTCACATTACTGTCACAACTACTTTTTTCCTATCCAGCAGATGATCGGTTTTTGCTGTAGGTGGGGTGCACCTGTGCGGGGTGTAGGCTCAGGTCTGGGCAAAAACAGGGATTTCACAGCATGGATCAGTGCCTGGTCACTGGATGTCTCCTAATCAGTGAGCCAAGGTCAGTTACGTAGGAAGGCGAAGAGAATTACTTTGGTGACTACCCCAGCAGAAAACAAAGCGAAAGGCCAGTCCACCATCCATCTGTTCCTCTATGTGCATATAGACACGTGCGGGCACGCACACATATGTTTACCAACCTGAAAAATCCCAGAAAGGAAGGTTACAGATGCAGCCACCATCACCCTCTCTTCATTTATTGCTGAGATATTCGTGGAAGTGCTATTTCCAGCACTGTCATCAGGGACCAGCCTGATCACAGCTCCTCCCACCATCAGGCTCAGGACGGGGAAGGGACCTGAACAGCACAAGGTGTTCATTAGAGACCTGAAGGGGCAGTGTGTCCTTCTTCACCAGCGAGGAGGGTGGTTGGTGTGCCAGAACTTACCCACAGAGATATGTCTAGATGTGCCAAAGATGAAATAGACCAGAACAGGGAAAAATGCTGCATAGAGTCCATAACCAGGGGGGACGTTCACCAGCAAAGCAAAAGCGAGACCTGCAAGGACAGAGACCCGGGGAAGGTGATGAGGGTGTTACAGGCTGAAGCCAGCTGTTCCTTTGCACCTGGCATAGCAGGCTCGGTCAGAGTACGCGTTTCTCAGAGGTACCTTGCAGGACAGCCACGAGCCCCGTGTTGATGCCAGAGACAATGTCACTCAGGATCCACTCTTTGAAGCGATACGCTGGCAGCCACGAGGCGATGGGGAACAAACCCAAGGCAATTTTTTTTACCCTTTGTGGGGAGCAGCTGTAAAGACACAAGAGGACAGAGCTCTGTTGGTGAATGGCTCGGCTGAGTCACAGCCTGTCTTCGGAGGAGAAACAAAGGGGGAAGGATCCAGGTTCAGGCTGCCAGAGGTCAAAATCTTACCCAGACATAGCCCTGATCAACCCGCTCTGCCAGCTGTGCTTCAAGGAGGATTCAATGGCCTCCAGAGGTCCCTTCCAACCAAAATTTTCATAGAATCATAGAATCACAGGATGGTTTGGGTTGGAAGGGACCTTTAAAGGCCATCTAGTCCAACGCCCCTGCCATGAGCAGGGACATCTTCAACTAGATCAGATTGCTCAGAGCCCCCTCCAACCTGACCTTGAATGTTTCTGGGGATGGGGTATCTGCCACCTCCCTGGGAAACCTGTTCCAGTGTTTCACCACTCTCATGGTAAAAAATTTCTTCCTTATATCTAGTCTGAATCAACCCTCTTTTAGTTTAAAACCATTACTCCTTGTCCTATTGCTGCAGGCCCTATTAAAAAGTCTGTCCACATCTTTCTTATAAGCCCCCTTTAAGTATTGAAAGGCTGCAATAAGGTCTCCCCGGAGTATGTGCTGCCAAGTGCACAGGAAAAGAGAAGCTGCCTGGGATACAACTGTAGGAAGACTTTTAAGGGTAATATCAGATTAAATTCTTTAGAAAAATATGACATTGCATTTGGGTAATGAGTTTTCATTGCTTGTTGGAATCTGAGATGGAAGCTGTCTGGATGGAGTTCATGCTGTCTGACAGAGGCAGTTTGGGCTGTTTCTTAGATCCATATTTTAAAAAAATATTAAAATATCCTTACCGAAAATATAGTTTCAGGTGATCCCAAAAGGTTTTATGGTATCTGTGCAATTTCTCATGCTCTTCATTGAACAAATTCTCCGAGTACACAGGTCTGGCCACAATATAGTGGTTGCCCACAGGTTCAACCATTTCTCCTGAAATGTCAGGCAAGGATGGCGACTTGTGTGTGCTTCTCTCCGGCCTTAGTCACTTAAAAACCTGAAATGAAGAACATGGTTAGCTCCTTATGTACTGTGGGGCAGGTAGCCATAGCATAGATGAGTGAACTCCAAACTGAGCGTTACCACCTTTGAAGATCAAAAGAGAGATGGTTGAGACACCCGGTTGACTTTGCCAAGGTGATCTCCTGCCCCTCTCCTCCTCCCACTGCAGGGCAGTGTTTCGCTCGAGCATGAAGTATTTCTTTCTAAAGATGCAGCCAAAAAGTGGACAAGATGGATTTTGAGTTAATTTATCTCCGAGTCAGTTGTCTACAATCAAAACCTGCCTCCCTCAAGGGAGGCTAGTTCTTTAAAGAATATACAAGCAGTTCCCATGCAGTTTCTCTTTGTGGCACCACCGGGAGGGGTGGGAGCTTGTTGTAATCCACTGATACGTGAGGGGAAAAGCAGAGCCAAGGCAGGGCTCAGCTGTCCTCTCTTGGACCCAGAGACAGGGCTTGAACCTTTTGGCCTGGGTCTGTGTGACGAGGAGGTTAGGTACAGTAGTAAAAAAGCACAGTGTTGCTGCTTGTTAAGTTATTTGTAAGGTTTATTTCCACAGGATGTCTGGACTGCTTCTCCTCTGTTTCACGCTCACAAACAGTTGTTGCAATGTCTGACCTAAATACTATATTCTGCTGTGTCCCAACCCACATTCACATGTTTGTGCTGAATAGAAACTGTCCTCAGTCACTCCAGAAATGACCCCTGAAGCCCAGGTTACACATGAGAAGATTCAAGATTTGCTTCAGTTGATAACACTGGGTGTTTTGCAGCAATTAATTGACACTGTGCTGCCCACTGTGTTGTTACGTTTCTCTCAATGCCTCACATTCTTCCCACATTAAATTCACCTGAACAAATGTCCTATCTAAAAACATTTCTCTCTGCTGTAGCCACCATTAAATATTTAATGCAGTACTGGTCCTAGACAGGAGCTGTGGGACCTGTTCTTGGCAGTCATAGTTGGACTCCATGATCATTGTAAGTCCCTTCCAAGTGAACCAGTCTGGTCCAGCCTATTTTCTTTTGACTCAGAGGCAAAGATGTACTGTAGGATGCAAAAAGTCTTTTGTGATGCTGATAATAGAGTGTTTATCTTTGTTTTCTCTCGCCCAGTGATTTCAAATGCTCCTTAGTGCCTTGGTGCTTGCTGGTGGTCTCATGAGATATCCCCAACCAACACGAGTTCCTCGCCCAAGTCCATTGCCTGACTTGTGCATTTCTAATTCAGACTTGTGTGTACTCAATATTTGGAGATATCACAGGACACATTTTCAAGTGGCACAAAGCAGTTTGCATAGTTATGAGCAGCTGGAAAGCTTTTTATCTATGACAATTTTGGCATTAAAATGTAAATCCCATCCTGAAACTTTGCTATAGCTTAGGGCCCATTATTGACCAAATAATGTTAGATGAACCTCTTAGATAAACTCTTTTGTTGATATACTATTTTTCCACAAAGGACTCACTATTTTGGCAATGGGTTAAACATTTTGCTATCTGTTTTAACATAAAAAAAATAGATCTGTAATATTTTCCAAAAACTAGCAGGTAATTATTCTAACAGACTAATACTCAAAATCTAAGCTCATTCAAGACCTTGATCCAAAGTCAGTTAAAATCATACTTCAATCCTGTAACTGTACACTACTGTCTCTCCCTCTGCTGGGATGAGAGCTCCAAACCTGAGGCTGATTAAATTTCAGTGAAAAAATTGGTTAATTTAGTTCTTTCTCTCATAAATCTTGGTGTACTTAGATTTGCAGGATGAAGTTTTATCTATCAAGGATTTTAAAATTGCTCTGTTTCCTAGTCTGTGCATCACTCTTTTAGACTTCACGCCAGAGGAAGAAATATTGCTGAAAGCCCAGCTGAATAGTTGTGTTTGTTACACTGTAGGGCACAAGGTGTACTGTTTGTACCCTTTGAAATGTTCATAAGTCATAACAATAAAAGAAGTGCATGGGTTACTCTTTCGTTTCAGATTTTCCCCTGTGCTGCAGCTGCTGTAGCTTTTCTGAGTACTTTAGTTGTCACTCCTGCCCCTTGCCCAGCCTTTATTCTTTCCTCAGGCCAAATTTAATGCCCTGATCTCAGGGAATGTACAATATGCCTCTTTACAACTCTCCGAATCTACTTTGGTTTATCAGTGCTGGTCTTGTTGAAGGTTTAAGTATTTTGTGTGTGTTTTTTCCTTCCTGACAGGAGCCCAAATTTACTAACTCTCCTCCTGGTTTGGTTCGGTGGCTTAGAGCTGCAGAAGGAGTCCTGGAACCTCGTCCCAGCGGTTGCATCAGGCTGAACCACGTGAGCATGAGTCTGCTTTGAAGATTGTGGTGCCACATGGCACTAGTCAAGTTAAGTTTAACGAAGCCAGCCTGAGAACCTGAAGCGCAACGTAAAGTGCCTTCAACCTGTTTCCTGGCAGGTAAATGAGACACCTTGCTGCAGCTAGATGACCACTGCTGCAAGTCAGCTGCTAGTCGAGCTTTTCTCATCTGGTTCCCTCTCCCATGGGCTCTATCGGCAGTTATTAGCTACTGTGACTTCAGTCAGAGCTGCCTTCCTCTTGCTCACTCTCATTTTCTTCCCATATGTGTTCAGAAAGATAGGATGCCCACTGCATAGGGACATTTTTTTGACTGTCAGCACCATTATTTATCTTAGGCATTTTGAAGAAAATGGGGATATCGTGACAAGTGCCAGCATAGTGGAGGCCAACATCCTCCGCAAATCCCCCAAAAGAAAGGTCTGTATTCCAGTAACCCATGCTGCCTTTCCAGAGTGCTCACATCATTAAGTCCTTGGAATCCTTGTGAGACAAGGGCAATTAGTGAAAACCTTCTGATGACTTCTATAATGTGTCCACCTGAGACACAGGGACCAGGAGCACAGATCAAGCTTACACCGCACAGCTATTGAGAGGTAACAACTTTCACTTACTATTGACCAAGATTAGGTCTGAACTGAAACCCCAGAGATAACATTCTGGTTCAGTTTTATCCATATAGCCTCTGATCCTCTTTTCGTGGCCAGCAATTAACAGCGTTACCATTTCTCACATGTAAAAAACTCCAACCCCACTGCTAATCCTCCACATCTGTGAACCTTTGGTAATGCATATTTTGGTGTGTGTCATTTTGTTGAGGAGGTTAGCAAAGGGATACCTTTTTCCCTTTATTAATTTATCCTAAATATTGAATAAGAAGTACACAAAAATCTGGTAACTTTAACTGAATAATTAAATATTAACACGCTTCATCACTTTTCAATCTGTGTATACACACTCACAAACTCTATTTCTCTGCAATATAAACATTTGAAAAATACAAAGAAATTCCACAAAAGAACCTTTTAAATTTTACAAAAAATACAGCACATGACTAAAAGCATTTCATTTATAAGTATTACTTCACATATACCATATCCAGACTGGCAAGTCAAAATCGTACCTGATGTGTCTTACTGGAAGCTCTTCAGAAGAAACCACACCAAGATTTTACGGAAAAAGATATCCTTGAAATTTTTAGAGGCAGTGCAGGTATCTTGTGCTGTTCTTCATTTCAGAACCTCCCTAAATACTGGCAGCACTTTAATAACTAACTTCAGTTAACTTTTACAAGAAAAGGAAGATTTCACTGTGGCCTTGACCATTGAGCCTATCCTCAGGAGGGATGATAAGAGTCATTTCTTAAAGTTCTCTGTGATATTGCTTAACTTTGTTTGGTGAACTGTTTTTGATTGGTCTGCAGAGACTAATATGGGAAAATAGAGATGAATAAGGACTGTCTGTTGCAATCCTGTCCTGTTCATCTGCCAGTTTTCTGTTGAGTATGGTGGGAAGTGGTGATCAGAGCTCAGCTATGGTAGCCTTCATTTCTGAAGGAGCATGAGCCAGTGGTAAGGCAGATGGGGTTGCTGGGCGTGCGAGCTCCGAGCAAGGTGTGCCACTGTGAACCTTACTCCCAAGCACCTCTAAGGGACCCTCAATTGCCTTTCCAGAAGCAATTCCTGTTTGCTCAGATCATTGCCAAAAATATCCTTTGCAGGGATTTCCAACGGCCAGCTGTGAGTTGGTGGACCTGACACTGCAGCATCCCGTGACAGCTGGTGGAAGGGTGCAGACCAAGCATGCAGCCAAGTGTTGGGGCACAAATGTGGCATAGGTGGGTTGGGCAGTCCTGCAGAATCCTGCTCCCCTCCACTGCCTGTAGTGGAACTGAGGGAAATCATCCTCCCTAGGCCATAGTGAGCCTTTGTAAACATTTCCTGAGATACCTAAAACCACCTTAGGAGATAGCTGAAATAACGTTTTGATGCCTCAGGCTGTAACTTCGGTAGTAGGTGCCCGTGTTCAGGACAGCAGTAAAACCTCAGTGCTGAGGGCACCATAGCATCAAAGTTCTCTGATGAAAACCATCCTTAGGACCCTTTCCCTAGGTCATGCTACCATGAACACCTAGAAATGCTTCAGCCATGGTATCAGGAAGGTCGTGGGGTGCCAGGGTCCTTAGGGCACTCCTCTGGGCTGGAAGCCAGGGCTTGCCTTAGCCTTTTGGGGGTTTGAAATCACAGACCCTGCCCTTGAAGAAAGAGTTTTCTTCATCTGGTGAAAGGGCATGGCGTGGAAAAGGGCACCCTGTGTACTCCAGAGGGTCCGTCACACACATGGGTCTAGAAGAAGAGGCAGGAGGAGCCTGGTATTCTGTTCTCAGGTGGTTTGCACGTATTTCAGTCAATGATTAAACCAAGTAGTGGAGCAAGTAGGACCCCAATATCTGCCCCTGCAAAGTGCGAGCTCTATTAGACTACTCAATGAGGATTTCTGTCCTGCACTTTAGCCCACAGCTGCGGGTTCCCTGAGAGTCTTTATGGACCTCAGGTGCTTTAGAAAGTTGGAGCTACACTTCTAACCAAGTCCATAAGCTCCCCTTGTCAATAAAGATCCCAGGTCACTTCCTAAACTGTTGAGAGTACCTTCTCTGTGATAGCAAACCCCTGGTTTTGGTAACTGTGGTTAAGCTTAAGAAATTTGCTGCAGTTTGTAAAACTGACACAGAAACTACTTTTACCATTAAAATAACAAACATTTTAAAAGATGTAAAACAGTTCAAACCGTGAAACAATTGAACAGTTTTTGGCCTCCCTCCTCAAAGTGCAGGCATGATGTGGTCACAGAAGTGCTTTAAAACCACTTTGAAGTGTTGAATGTATTCTTAATTCTTTGTATGCAGGATATGTCATGAGAAGCTGCAACACAAAACAGTAAGACTAGTTTTAAGTGCAGGAGGGATTCTTGGCTCTAATGAAGTCAGTAGAGTCTTGTCCTTAGCTTCATCACATCCACCTGTGAGTGCTTTACTCTTGGATTATTCCCACTAATTCACTGAAGCGATAAGGTGCTACATGGAGTGATGAAGGGTATAACCGCTTTAGCCTTTCTGTTTGCAGCAGTAATGTTAAAAACATGATTTTCTCCTGATGGTGCAGAAGAGGCTTCATGCACAAGGGTCATACAGGAGCAGGTCACCTCTGTCCCACACCACAGGAGTTCAGCTATGCAAAGCCCTGATGGCTTTACACCGGGTGCTTAAACACCAGCTAAACTCCATAACCGACAGGGAATGTGCGGCCTTTTCTGCCAAGGCAGAGCAGAAGAGGAGGAAATGAAAATTTCTTATTGCTCCGTGTCTCAGGCAGCCCCAGAAATGCAGAGTGTTCAGTGCTGTAAATCAGTCACAGCCTGATCCCTTGCCAAGTCTCAAGTACCCTCAGCTTCTTCTTGTTTTCATGGTAGCTGAAAACTACCCACAGCTCTTGAAAGCAGCTCGGTGAGCTGAGCTCTGAAGGGCTTCTCGTGTACTGCCTCCTGCCCCAGCCAGGATGGGGAGGGAGGAACAAGTGGCTGGAGGGAGATAATGCAGTAACAAATTGTCTGAGAGGCTTACGACTGCAGAGAGAAGCTATTTTTCACAGAGAAAAGAAAACAGTTCTGCCGGAGATGCATTTTACTTGTCCTGTGAAGAGCTCCACGTCTTTCTTTAGTGTTAAATAAACACCAGTATCGACACTGGGAGATTAGCTGGCTGAGAATGTGGATAACAGCATCAGCCCATGACAATTTCTAGTCTTTCCCAATGTTTTCTTTCACCATGTGCTGTATAAAGCTTCTGTTCTCATGTGCCGCTTTCTGGCCACGTCCTGTCTTCTGCTGCCCAGATGGTCACCCTGCTTCCACATTCTGCCCAAAACCTTCCAGCAAAATATCACTCACAATAGCATCTGTTGTGGTGCTTCTAGTGCGAAACACTCCAAACTCAAGTTCTTCCAACCCTTTCAAATACAACACTGCTCTACTTGGGCAGCTCAGCGGGTAAAAGAAACATGTTCTATTTTGCTCAGCAGTAAGTGTGGTAGTCAGTTTGGGCACGCACTGCTGGTGCGTGCCAGTTCCTCGCTCCCATTTTGGAGGAAGGACAGGGACCACAGACTGTGGATGGCATCCTCAGGAAGATTTGAAGCCACTAGTGGGGACCTCCAAGAAAGAAAAGGAACAATGGATGGCCCTGAGAAGTCTTCATGGAAAGCAGAGGTGTCACTTGTACTCACAGATTCAGGACACCAAAGCCAGACGGAAGCATATTGTCATTTTATGTCCAGCTTCTTATGCTCTCTAGTACCTTGTTTTCTTCACAGCAAGTTTCTCTTCCTATTACCCTAAGGCACAAACCAAATCAGCCATGCTACTGGGTCAAATTCAGTGGTGATGCATAAAATGAGGGTGAGGATGAATAAGTTCAGTTAAGAAGCAAGTGTCAGGCAGTTAATGTAAGTTTGAAAAGGGCAGTGAGGTTGGGCAGGAAAAGAAGGTCAGTTCCATTAACAAAGATATTTCTGAATTGCTCAGATTTATCAAGACTTGTAGAAAAAGAGGGTCTGAATTTTGCTTAGTGACCCAGGAAGAGATAAGACCCCGCTAGGATATGGGTCATTGAAAGTTAACTCTCCTTTTTATTGAGCACATAATAAGCAGGAGCACCCAGTGTTGTTGCAGTAGCATATTGTGCAGAGGAGCTGGAAATTTCCAATAAAAGGGTTGGTGTCATATTCACATCGCTCTCAATTTTTATTCATACTTCTTTTATTACACTTATATATTTTAATTCTCTTTTATTATGTACTTAAGAGTGATTATGCCCTGAAAGTTAGCAATCTTAGCCTGGATGATGGGAGTTCATATGATGGCATTAGACCATAAAGAGCACAAACATAAAATCCTGCACGCTGCCTTTCAGAGCAGGGAGAGTTTTGTCGTCGCCTCTGCCAACTTTAAAAATCGAGCTTCATTCTTCAAGACAAAAGGGTCATATTTTAATCCAATGTTAATGTTATTTTCTCTTTTATGAACTTTCCATATTTTGATTAAAACATAAATAGTTCCTTTGTGTTTATTTAAAGCTGTCTGTCTCCTTTGATTTCATAAAGCAAATTAATTTCTTAAGAGGTATCGCACATCAGAGGCAACCAACTAGATTAAACTTGTTGATTCATCATTTAACTGTATTTTTACACTGTGGCTGCCTATAGCAACACATTATTTGAGACTTGTCCAGGCTGGGAATCACAGTGGTGGGAGGATGCAGAATCACAGAGCCCTGCAGAGCTGCTCCTGCCGGCGATGGGTGAGTCAGGGAATCTGCAGCGTCACAGCCTGACAAGCTCTGTCCTTTGGTACAGATACTGCTACGTGCACATGGAGTTATGTTTAACACAGAGTAATGAGTGTTCAGATAATCTGAGAATAAGGCAGAGGCGTAGCTAGCCTTGTTTGTGCTGTGCTGGAGTGGGAGGCTCAGCCTTGCCTCTCCACCTTGAGCTCCTTTCTGCTGTCTCCAACGACACCTGCTCCAAGAGATGCTTGTGGGACACCCACTTCCAAGGGGTTTTCAGCCACATGGGAGTGTAAAGACATCCTGTGTTCCCTCAGGCTAAGGGAGAGGCATTTCAGGGAGTCATGTCCACCTCAGGCTGGCATACAGCGGCTATCTATATCGCTCCTCTAGGTATATCCCATCTCTAGGAAGCCATGGTGCCAGCTGCCTGGGGCTTTACACCACAGCCCTTTCCTGCTGAGATTGTGCAGGTCTGTTGTGTGAATACTGTGGTAACATGGTGCCAGCCCCAGGGAAAGCTGTGGTGTCCCCACTGGGTTTCCTCAGAGGCCTTTCCTCCCTGGTGAAAGGGAGCAGTTGGCAACCTGCAGCCTGGGAGCTGTTGCACATGTTGAATGGGGCCTAACACTCATGTCCGTGTCCACAAGCACTGCTGGGCTAGAAAAGGACTGTTTTCCCACCCCTCAGCACTGCTGGACCATTTGTCTGTGACTCCATCGCCAGGCCATGACTTTGGTACAGTTTCTGTCTCCCAAGAGGTCAGTCAAGATAATGATCCTTGAAGACCACAACAGTGGTCACCTGAATTTCAGTTACTAAGCCCAAAACATTTCTGTTAAACAACAGCAAAGTTAAACTGGCATCAAAGTAAAACCAAAACCAAACAGTAATTACAGATGGCCAAAATGCTGCCTGGCAGAATACGACAAGCAGCTTCTCCGCACGGGTGCCGGCATCATATTTCCCAGGCAAGCCCTGACCACTGTTCCCAATTTCCTCTTTGAAGTCCAGATGAGCACACTTTTAGTTGTTTATCCATTTTGAAATACCATTAAGGGTAGTGTCAAAAATAATCTCAATAAATAAACACACAGCATATATTTCTACAGAGATGGTGGAACATTTGAATATATTCAAACATTAAGTCAGAGCCAGCTCCTTGTAATCATTTCTGTTTGTGCTCTAGGTCTCCCTGCGCAGTGTACCTTTGCAGATAGCAGTGCAATAAAATACTCCATTATCTCCAGATACTTTAGACTGTGCCATTCCTTAAAGTGTGTGAATGATGCCTGAGGTTTCTCTCAGGTAACTGTTACATGGAAAAAATGTATTTCCCAATATTTCACTGGGTCTCTTATCAGTTCTTGGGTTCCTATCAGCTTCAGCTTGTTTTGCAAGAATGTGCAAAATAAAACGATTTGGGGTTTTGCTCATGGAGCAACATTGCTGTAGTCATCTAGCAGAGGGGTTCACCTAGCTGCAAGCTCCACAGCTCGACAGGTCTGGGGTCTATGGTCCCCCACATCATGGCCAAGTGTTTGTTCCAGAGCTATTCAGGTGTGTACAACCCTGCTCTTTATAACCCTTTGAAATCACATCTGGTTTGGAGAATTTTAACCTGAGCTCACCTTTATTACCAGCCTGCTTTTCCCCTGGAATTGCACAAACTGTGTGGTCATGGGGTATGGAGTATTTTGTCCTCTGATCTTATGTCAGGATAGTTTCAGATTATTTAAGGAGCCCCACTTTCTGGAATATTTTGGTAATTGCTAAGAGAGGAACTTCCAGTTTCTGTATTGCAATGAATTGCCACTGAAATGCTTATTTATTTATTTGTTTAATTTACTGTTAACATACTTAATTTTTTCCATTTGTGGGCTCATAATCATTTCCATACAAGTCTCCCAAGTACACATTGCCATTTAGCACAGAAAAGCCTGCTTTTCTTACTTGTGTTATGGACATTCTTAGAAGTAAAGAAGTAGGTTCAAAGACCACATGCTGAAAATCAGTAGTTTAGATTACTTTTTTAGATTAGTGCTAACAAACTTTCACTTCTTTAAACTTTGCTTCTCTATATCATACAGAGACCACATACTTAAAAAAAATACTAAAATGTATTAAACGCTAAATAAAATAATATATTTTGAAATAACTATTATAATAAATATGAGTAGGGCAAATTAAAGGTAAGATTCAAGAGCTGAGTTGAATTAGTTGTAAACAAAAATTAAACATAATTTTGTTCATCCCTCTCATTCTCAGTCTACAAATGAGATCTTTTGCGTGCTGTTAAAAAGCCCCACAGTACCCTCTGTTGCATTCACGCCCCTGAATATCCTTCCTATCTGCTTGTTTACAGACCAAGACAGGCAAATGATAAAAATTCTTTATGCAGATCAGCAGGTGGCCTGACCTGGTATACTGTCTGCTCAGGAGAAGGCAGAAGTAGGAAAGTGATAATTCAGGACTATGAGATAATCCCAGCTGCAGCACTCATTAGCACTGCTTATTTGAGGAGGTTCACAAGAATGGTGGCTGAGAGATCCAGAAAAAAAAAACCCCAAACCAACCACAAAGGAAATATTTGAATAAATTTTCATTTATCACTTGGTGAATCAAAGAGCAGGTAGCAATGTCTATTTCTGTGCTCACAGTCCCAGACCCACCAGCTCTCGGGTTCATCCACGGCATCTCTAAGTCAGTCAAGACCGGACTCCTAATTTCTTTTTTCTTCCCTTGCATGATGCTTGTAGTTGATGTTTTGGCCTCTGCTTGTACAACAGGAAGCCTCGCAGTCCGCATGGTTTCCTGTGACTTGCCTAGAGCCTATGGTTTCAGCCTTGTTTTTTTCAGCTGTTTTTTTCTCTATTAGAAGAGGTTTATTTGCTCCCTGTGCCAAACCCAAAGGAAAGCTCATCCACCCAGGGCTGTAATCAGGCGTGTAGTTGTCTTTGGATCCCCAAAATTGCCACTATTGCAGTTCATATCTACAGCACTATTGATAAAAAGAGCTGTACTTCCTCCAGCTGGGATAAAAATATGCAAAGCCACAAATCCCAAAGCCATGTGCACAAGCCATTTTGCAACCAGCTGGCAGTAACAGCAATGGAAAAACCAGAGGTGGTGGCACCTTCTTTTGCAGCAACTTCTGGGGAACAAACCCGGGCCGCAGCACCTGCTGCCAGAGCTGGTGCTCCCCTTTGCTCCTTGCCAGACTGCTTCAGCTTGTAATCGTGCCACATCAAACAAGCTAAAAATATTGCATCTAATCAGTTTAGGATAAAGGCCATCTTGGGAAAAGATAGTTGCTCCAGGAAATTAGTTTCTTTCTCAATAGCTGGCATCATTCCCACTGAGTCACCGATGGGGCTCAGAACACTGGACTGCAGGGGTGAAATGAGAAAGTCTTTTGGATGAAACTAAAAAGGCAATCTCTCCCACGCTGAGCTTCATACAAAAGTACCTGAAGATAAGGCAGTAAGAAACCAGCCTGCCTGAAGGGCAGCGCTGGGCTGTGAAAAACAATCGTAATCCTGGACACAAGTCCCTTAAAAACAAACATTTTGGGGATCAGTGAACAGCAGGGAAAAGGGGAGATGCCTGTATTTTCCATCCAGTTATCAAAGTCTATGAAGCAGGGAATTCAGAGCAAACAAAAGGAGGATAAAATAAGAGCAGGATTTCCATCAGGGCTCTCCCCGAAGGGTGAGGAAGCAAATGCTCCTCAGGATGGGGCCAATAGCACTCAGGAGCCTCCGCAAGCACAAGCGGGTGGTTGTCCAGGCTGAGCAAAGGGAGATGGGGAAAACGGAGTCAGCTGGGTAGAAACCTAGAGCTGGAGGTCTGGGGAGGTGATCTTCCAAAGAAAGGTCAGAAAATGAATCAGCCTTTATTGGACTCTCCTTCATACCTCCAAAATGTCTTCTCTCTCTCATTTCCCAAGACGTTTGCATGAAAAAATGGTCATGCAGATGATGTGCTTGGAGTGAGCATGTTTGGGTAATACAATTTGGTTGTCGATGGAAATTAAATCCTTGCTCGTTGTAACACCATAAACCCACATGTTTCCGGGGCTTAAAGATCAGTCTTGAAACAATATTATGAGGTGCCACAGAGTTTGAGGAAATTCCTCACCCATGTCATATCCCTTATCCCTTTCAGCCACATCGCTTACAAAGGCATCAATCATAACTAACTTTTTAAGACCGACCATTATAAATATAGTAGTATCTTTTTATATAATAGTGGCTCTCACAAATAATGCATCCAAGTATCTGTATTCTTTTTTATCAGCTGCCTTTATGATCAAAAGTTAATCTTTTTTACCTACTGGCTGCACTTCCATGTTGTAATATTTTCCAAGGTCCACTGGAAAGACTTTTTTACTTATGACTCAGGATGGACCTAAAATAAAAGCCATGTATCTAAGCACATCTGATAAATATGAGTTGGTTGCAGTCTAATGTCACTATCAGTACAAGCCCTGATTAAATACCCTCTGTCCTGTGATGTGCCCATGGAAAAACAACCACACAAACACGTGTGGATTCCTTCATTTTGTTAAATCATTCTGTTTTTCTAACCAATCCAGCCCTTCATTTACTGAACTATGTACTCAGAGCCTGCTTTAAACAGCACTGAGGAGTCAGACTGCAACTTGTTTTGGATCGGCAAGATTCAACGTCAGGACAAAGTGATCAGGGACTGTCACCTGTGCTATGGGATGCAACGTACAGTGCAGCGCTGTTGTTCCCATTGGTGCCAGCTCCTAATTAGAGATCACAATAAAGAAAGGATATACACAAAATTTTGCGTGTGACTCATGATGTTCTAAAGAGTGCTGAGTTGCTGCAGTTTGGGTTGGCAAGGCTGCATCCGCCCAGACTAGCCTGGGGCCTGACGGGCTCTGGGCCAGTCCGGTGTAGGAAGAGAAAACTCCTGCTGTCAGCAGTGGCAAGTCCAAAAGCCTTTCTGCCTCATCTCTTGGGTGTAAAGTGAGGCTTTGCCAAAAGGATATCCAGCTCCACAAGAACTCTTCTGCTTTTCTCTCACACTTTAAGATGTTTCTGAAGTGTCTAGGACAATTTTCTTCCACCTGAAGCTGTCTCTGTTACTCTTAAGCAACTGGGTTTTGTTTGTCCTTACAATGACTGGTTAAAACACAACTTTCTATAGTGAGACATAACAAAAATTGGTGGAAATTATCAGGGTGAAGCAAAGGAGAAAGTCAGGACACTTTTAGGAGCACACAGGTAGAAATGCTGAGCTGCAGACAGGGGAGATAGCAGAAGTAACTGGGAAAGCCGACTTGCTGGGGAGCTGATACAAGGCAAGGAAATACAAATTAATCTATGAAGGGACTTGGGCCATGTGTTCCTGAGGGATTTTCTGTGCCTGTGGCCTGGCACATGTATGGGAGGTTGGTGCAGAGCCCTAACACGGCATCATCCCTCGCAAGGTCCTGGGACACATTCATGTGCAAGAAGGGCACAGGGGAGCAGGGGCAGGGACAATGGTCTCACCAGTTTCCTTGCACCCCCAGCTGAGGTCTTCTTGCACAGAGAGCTGCTGGCGTGCTCTTTCAGACAGGTGAGCCTCCTGTGAGGCTCCTTTGGAGGGCTCATAAATCAGCCCCACCGGGGACGAGAAGCAGGGAGGTGTCCCCACCATCCTGCTCCCAGCCCTTCCCCTCCTCCTGTTCACCCACAGATGAGCAGAAACAGCTGAACACTCATTCTGGTCTGAAAAGAGACAATTCTAGGCTTGATTTAGCCACATGAGGTAAAAAAAGAGTTTCTTAAGGACAACAGGCCATGTCTTCTCTTGCTATAATAGAAAATGAAGCTTTATTGTGTATACATGAAGCAATTGAAAGCTAAGATTTTTCCAAACTGCTGCTGCCCAATTGCAGAACATTGTGCTCAGCCTTGACTGCCTTGTGCAGAGTATTTTGTTAATATTTAAACTCAGTGTCTTTACTCTTATCCTAGAAGCCCAGAAGAGTTTGTGATTTAAGCAAGACAGCCCTGGTGGGTCTGAGCTGCTGAGTGACAGAGCTCGTGTGCGTTCCTGCAGACCACGAGTTTGTAAGGTGCACGGGCTAGAACTCACAGCAGATGAACCCAGAGAGTTGCAAGCAGTACTTCTGGTGAAGCTATCACACATGAGAGCTGACCTGCACGGTGTCCCAGAAGAGTGCAGAGAGTCATGCTAGGAAGGAGTACTGGTGTGCAAACAGGAACCCAGCACACACCATGCCATGGTAGTAACTTATCTGCCTTCATCACTGTGATTAGGGAGCAGTGAGAGTAGCATAGGGGACCAGAGATGCAGCTGGGGGTGCAGAGGAGAGCAACTTTGATGGAGCACTAAGACTATAAATAGTTGTGGAAGACCATCTGTGCTGTCCTATGACCTCATGTGCCTTGTGCTAACAGAAGGCAAGAAAAAACATTATTCATAGACTGGTTTAGGTTGGAAGGGACCTTAAAGATTATCTAGTTCCAATCCCCTGCCATAGGGAGGGACACCTTCCACTGAACCAGGTTGCTCAGAGCCCCATCCAACCTGGCCTTGAACACTTCCAGGGATGGGGCATCCACAATTTCTCTGGGCAACCTGTTCCAGTGCTTCACCACCCTCACAGTAAAGAATTTCTTGCTTATATCTAATCTAAATCTACCCTCTTTCAGTTTAAAACTGTTACCCCTCATCCTATTGCTACACTCCCTGATAAAATGTCCCTCCCCATCTTTCCTGTAGGCTGGAAGTACTGGAAGGCTGCTATACAGTCTCCCTGGAGCCTTCTCTTCTCCAGGCTGAACAACCCCAATTCTTTCAGCCTATTGTCGTAGGAGAGGTGCTCCAGCCCTCTGATCATCTTCATGGCCCTCCTCTGGACCCGCTCCAACAGGTCCATATCTTTCCTGTGCTGAGGACTCCAAAGCTGGACACAGTACTCCAGGTGTGATCTCACCAGAGCAGAGTAGAGGGGCAGAAGCACCTCACTTGACCTGCTGGCCATGCTTCTTTTGATGCAGCCCAGGATGTGGTTGGCCTTCTGGGCTGCGAGCGCATGTTGCTGGGTCATGTTGAGCTTCTCATCAATCAACACCCCTAAGTCCTTCTCCTCATGGCCACTCTCAATCCATTCTCCACCCAGCCTGTATTTGTGCTTGGGGTTGCCCCAACCCATGTGCAGGACCTTGCACTTGGCCTCGGATAGTTTTAGTATTCTGAAGGCAGGGCAGAGAGGATGAAAGAGTATCATGTCTGTGGCAGGGGAGCGAGGTGCCAGCAAAATGCGTAGAAAGAATAAATTACATGTGCTGAGTAGTGGGTGTCTACTTAAGACACCACAAAATTAGTGTCTAAATCTTCAGCAGAAAAGATTGAGGATGAATATCCCAGGCACCCTGGTCCTGATTGGTGCAGCTGTGAAAACCTGCTTTTCTTAAGAATCAATATGTAAAGCTCTCTCCTCACTTCCTAGACATCTACCTATCTATGTCTCTGTGTAAGATTCCTTATGTACATTTACAAAACCAAAAATTAATAACAGTGACAACATAATAATTAATTAGTATTAACAAGAATGCAAACACAACAATTAGACTGGCCTGATCATACACAAAAATGAGTTGGGGGTTTTGTGACCACCAGAAACCATTCTTTATATATATATTGATATTTTACTATATTGATATTAATACATATATATTAAAAATATGAAATGCCATTGAACTCTTGTATTCCTGATTAACACTTGAAAACAGATTCAAATTACATTTCTTACTCAAGCATAATTTATTAGCATAAACCTATGTTGATAACCTCTACACTCTGAAGATAAAGTGTTTGTAACTAAGCCTCTTATTGAATCACTCCAATTGTTTTGGAAGATAATAATTCAATTAGAGGAACAGTACCTTGATTAGAAGAACAATTAATGCATAAGTGTAATTTTTATTACTACTGTCTCATTCTACAGTTAAACATTACCTGAAGTATCTCACTATTAATGTATTAATGATATAATAGCACTTGCCATTTTTTAGGACCTTCCACTCAAGATTCTTGAATTGCTTTATGACTATTAGCGCGACTTTATAACAGCCTTCCATTGTAGATAAACATGAGATACTTGCTTTACTTAAAAGAAACTAAGGCATGTAAAAACTACTCAGTGCCATATCAAAGGATGTTTTACTGATAGATATTTTGGAAACTTCCTTTGCAAGGACATCTTCTGTGACAGCCAAGACAGCCCAGTGCAGCTCTTGTTAGAGGCAGATATTAGCTCATAGCAATAGATACTCTTCATTGTTCTGGAATTAAAATAACCTCGACTGGAGGAAGCCTTCTGAGAGCCTGACCAAGCTTTGAAATATTTCAAGGGGAAAAAATACCATCCTCGTATTCTCTCTTACTTGTACTTTGAGTCAGTGGCTGGTTCTCGAGATTATTTTGGTCTTAAGATCCCTGGATTGAAAAACCCTGCCCTAGAAATCTGCTCCCTCCTTCAGGCAGGGAAGCAGGCTGTGAAAAGCAGAATGGTGATTTTGCTGGCAGAGTCATTGCTCTTGTGTCGTGATTGGGTTGTGTCGTGATCAGAGTGGGGCTGGATTACAGACATGTTTTTCCCTCTCCCTCGCTACCAACCAGCTCAAAATCACTACCATGTCCCTCAGGAGTCTGCACTGATTTGCTCCATGATCAACTACCTCGTACAGGGCAGGCAGCTATGTCCTTGCGTGGGTTGTTGTGCCTCAGCTATGTGACCTGGGTGTTCAGGTCCTATTGTTTGTGTGCTGTCATCCACAAGGATGACTCATCAGATGTCTTCCTTAATTGTTTCCCAACAACGTCTCTTTAATCCATTTTAGTTATCGATTAGGCCACCAGCAAGAATTCCAGAATTGCAATAACTGTGGTTGAGATTGATTGGGAGGTCTGTGAGGGGCATTGCAGGGATTTGCTATTAGTCTGTTAGACATTAATATGACTGTACTCCGCAAATATGTTAAGAATGTGGACATACAAAAGGCACATGTACCTCTGTGCAAAGGACGCTCTGAGTGGGAGTTCCTGATCTCCCTAGCTCTCAATATTAGAAACAAAAAAATGTAAATTAAACTAGAGAGAACCAAATTCAAAACCCATAAAGGAAATCCTTTTTCTCTAAGTGCTCAACTCAAGGTGAAATTCCTGCCATACAGTGTCGTCGAGGCCAGCAGTCCAACAGGAATTTAGCAAGAGAATATTGACTGCCCCATTTTACAGCTGCAGGGCTCCGTGCTGAGCTGCTGGTCTTTGTAATGAGCTCCTGTGCGTAGAATCTGCTTCAGGATGAATTCTAGGATGGTTTCAGTCAAAATGGTTCAGACATTTCTAAGAATATGACGTAGGAAGAGTGCATTCCTTTTTTGTCAGCTTTCGTCTATGAAATATCCACCTCTGCCCACTGACACTCCAACTTACCCCACCTGCTCCACACAGTGCACCTCAAGGCTGCAGACCGGCTGAGAGGGACCCAAAATGAAGCTAAGTATTTGATCTTCTGATCTCTTGTTATTACTTTTTAAAAGAGCCCAGAAACAAACACCGGTTAAAGAAAACTATTAAGATCGCAAAGTAAAGCATCCTAAATTAGGACATGACGGAATTCAGGTTGCATATGTGATATATATTGGATATAGACATTAACTGCAGGATCTCATGGCTGTGTCCCACAGGACCCGTGCCTCTTTCAGATCAAAAGAAGTCTCCACTGGAGATGGATTGAGTGGCTCATGGAAGAAGGCTGATGCAGAATGCCTGTAGCTGAACTTAGCGATTCTATGATTCTACATGTGTAGATGTAGTGATGAAGGACATGGTTTAGTGGTAACTCGGCAGTGCTGGGTTAACACTTAGACCTGATGATCTTGAAGGTCTCTTCCAACCAAAACGATTCTATGATCACACTCAGCTGTCCTGTGGAGTGCCTCGGTGGTCAGTGGGAGTGACAGATACTCACAAGACACAATTCAGATGTCCTCTTGTAGACAGCCACCATGCGTAGATGGGCTAATCACACCCTGGAAGTGCCCGTCTATCAGACTGGAGGAGCAACAGCAAAGCAAAAGCTTTGAAATTATTCTCTACTACTGGGCTTCCCCCAACAGCACTGTGAGGGGGCTTTGTGGCAGCAGCACATTGCACTGTCCATAGTCCCAAACTTTCTCTAGCCCTGGTGTCTTTTGGAGGTTTCAAGTTCCCTCATCTCCCTCTGGAGGGAGAGAAGTTGTTTTAAATGAGGGAGAATAAATATGCTTGAACCATGGGTATGGGGAATCTGGAACTGAGCTACAGCATACTACTCTACATTTAGTTCTAAATGCATAAAGAGGGAAGTCACCTCAGATGGCTGCTGCTGCAAAAGAAATGGATGTAGTAATATCTCTGGTGAGCCCTGTAAATACCCCTCTAGAATAAACTGGCAGAGAACGGATTTTAATGGATTAAAATGGATTTTAACCCATGTTTTGGGATGTTGCTGAATCAATGTCTAAATATGCCCAAGTTATTAAGGGCATTAGAGGGAGTGAAAATCTCTGAAATAAGAATTCCTTAATCCTTCAGAAAGAGCAAGTCTGGAGTCCTCACAGGTGCTGACAATGTACTTAAGGCTACTGCTTGGTGACATTGGGGTGTTGGAGCATGTGATGACCCAGCAGGGCAGTGGGCATAAATCTGCCCAGCGGTTGACACAGGAACATTACCTTTTTGGGTGTTTCTTTTTCTTATTCCACTTGAAACCAACCTTGAAGATCCACAGACATCCTCTTCCCAAAGAAGCTGAGCCTTGCTGAGCTTATCCAGGCACTCCTATCACGCTAGAGCTATGTTTAGGAGTACGGCTGCACTTCAGTCCCACTCACGTAGACATACCTGAACTGGCTAAAACTGGTTAATTTAGATGCTGATAACACAATGCACTCCAGTCTGACTTGCACCTTGTTGCGTATAAACTGATCCACACCCCCTTTTCTGCTCTGCAGATGCTGGGTTCTTGTAGCCAATATTTCATGTATTTTTTTTTCATCTTACTGGCTCCCTGGCTCACTTCTGACTATGCTTTAGCCTTCCTCCAGCCCTGAAAGGTTGCCTGCAAGTCCACGAACCTGGATGCAAGGAACCCCCTACTGAAGAAATCACGGGGGTAGCACAGAAGGTCTGTCCAGGCTCCTGTGCATCTGGATCCAGGAAGATGGAAGCAGCAGAAGCACATTTGTGCTGGTGTCCAGTTCAGGATAAGGAAAAGTCAAGCATGTGAAGTGCTTTCTAGGACACAAAGCATGACATGTTGGGCTGGAGTGGGGCAAACCATGCTGCCAGAAGGGAGCACATCCCCGCTGTGGGCAGGCACGTGCGGTAACCCAAACTGTGTTCCCAGGGCCTTCCCCTGCTGTCGGGCTGGGACCTGCCTCCTCCTTGCTCCTGCCATCCCAGCACTAGCCACTCTCATGCACTGAAAGCCGAAGACCCTAAATAGAGGGAAAAACAACTTTCCAGACAGCTCCTAGCCCATCTCCATGTCAACATGTTAATGACAATAAGACCTTGTGTTAAGATGTAGAACAGAAGAGAAGGTGAAGTTCACATTTTTGGGTTCAATGTTTACTAAGGTTGGCTGGGGAGGAATGGTAATTAACATTAGTTATCCAGTAAACCTCTAAAGATAGCCCTGTGGCCAGTGTAGAAGAATTATATGATTATTGCTCTTTGCTTTTGTGGCATGAGGATGAGTAATCTATCAGAATCATCTCTGCCATGTGTGCACTTTTTAAAAGTGGAAGTTGTAAGCCAGTACATGATTTTGAGTCTCTCTCTAAATTACCTCTTCTCTTTCAGTGCCATCTCCAAACTTTCTGCCATAAATTTGTTTCATTTGAGCACATGCAGCCTCCTCCTGCAGTCTTATTGGGAGCATCTACATCAGTGTGTTGATTCAGAACACAAGACCACTTTTGTAGCAAATGTCTTGATCATCTCCCATTCCTCTGCTTTGGGTCACATGGTGGAGCAGCCTCAAACTGCATGAACTGGATTCCTGGGGATGGGACTGAAAGGGAAGATGTGCTCCAGGGTTGCATCCAGGAGCAGATGCAGGCTACAGTTCATCCAAAATAAAGAAAAACATGGAAATGTGGATTTCATGTCCTCAGAACCAGCTGCTTTGCTGTACAAAATCACTCCTGTTTGTATGTATGTTGTGGTTTAACCCAGCTGGCAGCTAAGCCCCACTCAGCCGTGTGCTCACTCCTCCATCCAGTGGGATGGGGGAGAAAATCGGGAGGGTAAAAATGTGAAAACTCGTGGGTTGAGATAGACAGTTTAATAGGTGAAGCAAAATCCATGCACACAAGCAAAGCAAAATCAGGAATTCATTCACCACTTCCCATTGGCAGGCAGGTGTTCAGCCATCTCCAGGAAAACAGGGCTTCATCATGTGTCACGGTTACTTGGGAAGGCAAGCACCACCACTCCAAGTGTCCCCCTTTTCTCCTTCTACCCCAGCTTTTATTGCTGAGCACAACATCGTATGCTATGGAGTATCCCTTTGGCCAGTTGGGGCCAGCTGTCCCAGCTGTGTCCCCTCCCGACTCTTTGTGCACACCCAGCCTACTCACTAGTGAGGTGGTGTGAGAAGCAGAAAAAGCCTTGACTATGCAACCACTGCTCAGCAACCACTAAACCATCCCTGTGTTATCAGCACTGTTTTCAGCACAAATCCAAAACATAGCACCATATGAACTACTATGAAGAAATTTAACTATTCCGGCCAAAACTGGTACAGCATACTACATGTTAAAGTAGACGTAGCTCCTGCCTCTGTGCTTGTTCACTTCATAATGCAAGTCATGCTGGCCTTCTTCGGTTTAATCCTCATTTTTTCTGCATGTTTCTTTTTCTCTCCTTCCTTTTCTTATACTTACGTATAAGTAGTTTCAGGCAACATTTGGCTCGATGATTTGGCTGTAAAATTATGTTTCTTCATTGCTGAAACACCAACCCTTAGTGTAAAGACCAGTTGTATATCTTTCTAGATTTTCTGAATGTTATTTAACCTCTTCTTTCTCTATCCCATGTATCCTAACAATAAACACAAAATGTATATATAAAGTTTTTGCGAGTAGACTTTTGCTTATAGACAGCAGGTAGGGGCCCCCAGGCTGCCTGGACTTGATGAAACTGCCTGGACTACTGAAGGAGTCAGAGAAGCAACCTCTGTCTTCAGAGATCTGGAGAAGGACGGAACTTCGGAGTCTTGCTGAGTGCAAAAGGATTTATTTTATTTTTAACTGAAGGAGAAAGGAGAACCAAGGGAATCGGAGACTACTTCAAAACATCTATATAATTTTAGCACCTTGAAGATATCTCTGAAGAGATAAGCAACAATGAACAGACATTTTACAAGAACAAATTGTATCAAACTGATAAAACATTCTCTTTGACAGAGTAACCAGCCCAGGGTAGACCTAAAGTAAATGTGAAACTTTCTAATATCAACAACACTAGAGCTGAGGAATAGGTAGCCAACCATGTTGTAAAATCTCCTTGGAGCTCCTAAAGAGCAGGTTAGACTGCCTCGGGGATGGCTGGGCAGGTGCCGTGAACAAGGGCACAGCACCCATGCTCGAACTTGAGGCCATTGCCTCCATCACCATGTCTTCTTGCATTGGAGAGCCAAAATTTGATGCAGACCTTTAGATGTAGTCCCACAAGCACTGAATATAGGGAAATAATCCCCTCTCTTGGCCTGCTGACTACACCTTTGCTCATGCAGACCAGGAGGCTGTTGGACTTCTTTTCTGCCAGGGCACGTTGCTGGCTTGTGGTCAACTTGGTGTCCACCAGGACCCCCAGGCCCTATTCTCCAGAGCTGCTTTCTCTCCAGCTGGAACTCAGCCTACACTGTAGCATGGGGTTAGTGCCTCCCAGGTGCACGACTTTGTTATAACGTACTATATTAACAGACTAGCACACAATATCACAAGCAAACAGTAACGTTAATATAACTAATCTATATCAATTACGGTTCTTAAAGGGCAAACTGCAGATTAGCACAGTGCATGCACCTTGATTTTCACCATGTCAGTTGATTTGCTGTGCTAGATTAGGACATTCTCCCATCCAGGTACCATACAGTGCTTACAATGTTAACACCGCAGCGATCTTAGATGCAGGAAATACGTTCTGTTTATCACCCTGTTATCACCAAGAAAGCTCCAAGCTGCACAATAACATCATGCTTCAGAAAGAACTTTGACTTTCATAAAGCCAAGATGATCTAACAATGGGAATTTATTACTTCGAAGATTTTCTGTCTGAACACACAACATGTCCCTGACTCCTGGTGCAAAATTTCCTGTTAGCCACCAAACCTCCTTGCTCAGGGGATTTAAAGGCCGGATCCTGCATTAGGAGAGCAGAGCATGAGAAAACCACTCCCCTGAGCAGAAGTGTGCCATTTCCTTGATGTAATTAAAATCTCTTGAAGGGTGACTGTGAGTTAATTGCCTTGTTATTCAGGTTTTATTTTTATTTTAATTACCTTGTTTGCCAGCTTTTGAAATCGAAGAAAATTAAATACTGCATAGTCCCTGCATTTTTAGTGGCCTTGTTTGGGGACAAAAGTGAGATTTTAGTTAACATGAAAACTTGTGTGGAAACTTTTCACCTCAGTTTAGATTTACATGTTTTCTAACAACAATAGAACCAATGAATTTTACAGGTGCTTAAGAAATACAAAATTTTTGTAGTTTTGGTTTTGATTTTTATTAAAACCCAGAAAATTTAACTGGAAACTTAAAACAAATGAAAGTGTTTGGTTTTTTTTTTCAAAATGTGAAAATTAACTGGCACTTTATGATCAACTCTCATATAAATGTTTATTAAGAAGTTTAAATTGGCAATGACAAATTGAGCACAGGAAAAGGAAAACATCAATAATACATAATCCTATCCTAATTCTCATTGCAAAGACTTTGAATTATGGGCACTGCACAATTTTATCCTGCAGTGCATCTTTTTTTTTCTTTCTGTTGTGTAACCTACTATAAATAACACAGACTTTTTCCCATGTTCAAACCAGGCTTTCGTATGCCGCATTGGCCTCATCTGTAATCTCCTCTCTAGCTAGAAGGTCACAAATTTTCAGAACTGAGTAATGTGCAGGGAACAGAATTTTACAGGGTACACCGAGTTACTGATATGCAAAGCCATTCACTGCTATTGCAAAATAATTCCCAGGAGGAAGTCTGATGGAAGGAATTTGGAGGGAAGGACACCAGACAAAGAGCTCCCACTTCCTTTCTGCAGCACAGACTTGATAAAGTTAAGCAAACTGATGATTAAAGGGACACTCATGTCTGCCTCCTCTGAGGGGCAGCAGTACAGTCCTGTCCCGGCAACGCCAAGGGCAAGACCCAGCTGAACTGCCGGAGATGTCCAACTAGCGCACAAGTTCTCCATGCCTGTGGACGCACTTACATGTGGTGAGCTTTTTCCACCACCTTTGACGATCTCAAGGTTAGATGTTTAATGTAGGTCATTGGGTCCCCTCTCTGCTCAGCAGACAGCAGTGCTACAGTCAGCCGTTGGAGGGCAATCCTTGACACCCAGTTTGGGACAGGATGAGTAACCTTCTCAATTTGCCACCCTCTCTGAGTCTCCCATAGAAGCCCAGACTAGCTGTCTATTAGACCTGCTAAAGGAGACATCTGACCTTGGCAGCTGCAGTGAGGTGAGACAAGTCCTGCCTTGATTACTTGCTTTCCCAAAAGCAGAGGCAGGAATCCTTGAAGGCCCCGAGGAAGATCGTGTTGGTGTTGGTGCATGCACATAAGATAGGCAGACAGGATCTCCTAGGTGCTTATTTTCACCTGCTGATCACCCAGGGAATTTAGGTACTTGCCTTAGAAGGATGGCTTCACTAGGTGCCTAACATTTAAATGCAAAGAGTCATTCCCTCAGGTGAGGCAGCTGGATTGCACCTCACTCACAAGCCACTGCCAAGGGCAGGGTGCTGGGTGTTTAACCATGGTATGTGACAAGGCCTTAGGTATGTCATGGTTCAGCTTGGACCAATGCCTTTTTCTGAGGTCACCATGTGGTGTGAGAGAGCCCAAATGGGTCCTGCCACCAGACCCAGCCCTGATGCCCTTTGTAAGGTCTGGGAGTCATTTCTAACTTCCCTTTGGCTCGAAAATGCAGTGCTTCAGCTTCCCTGACCCCCTGCTTGCCTACATGTGCTCCTTCAGAGCTCCAGCTAGCAGAGGAATGTCCTGACCACTTCATTTTCCTGCAAGCATTTGGGAGCCACCGCTTAACTCTCCTGCAAGCAATTGGGAGCCACAGATCTTTGTAAAATACCCGCAGAACAGAGTAGATACATACCAGGACACCTGATATGCTTTTGAGACACTTGTCCTGCCTCTTCAATGAATCTGAGGTATGCTGCTATTTTGCATCTGGCCCAGTCCCACTTGCCTTCCTCCTTCCTATTTATCCCATATTGCCCACGTACAGGTGCAGAACCTCAAACAGAGGTCATGGACTTGCTGTGGCTTTCTCTCCAATTCTCTACTCATCTTGCATTACTGTTTGAGTGACAGGAAATTTTTCTAAGCAGAGCAGTTAGCTGAGCAGTCTGGAAAGCCGTACAGTACCCTGCTTTGGACAAGGGTGCAAAAAAAAATCCCACCCTTATCTCTTTCTCAACATACCTTACCCCTTACCCTGTCATGGTGCTCACTCTCACCAAAGAGAGGAGTTTACCAAAAGGATTTACCAAAGAGAGGAGGAATAATCTGAAAATGTGTTTTGTTAAATATAACTTTGCAAGGTACAGGACACTGATGGCCACCATCCAGTCCTTGCATGGAGCGTGGTAGACTTTCTAGTTCTGTTTTCCCAAGTCAGAGCCAGCGTAATAGTCTGTCTAGATTGATAATCTTGATGTGTACAAGTAAATGTGTGCATAGGCATATGCATAAAAATGCAATTTGTAACAGAAGAAAATACTCAGTATTTCAAAGAGATATAATGCTCTACTTCTCTCTAAAACATCCTTGCAGATCTCTGTTAGTCTATGCAGTCATATTGCCCTCTGTTGACTTCAGTATGTGCCTGCAGCTTTTCTCCTCTAGCTCCAAGTCATAGCTGACCCTTGTTCTCAGGACAGCTAACCAGAAGACTTCATGATGCAGTTTATTTTCCTGACACAGAATCACAGAACGGTTGAGGTTGGAAGGGACGACTGGAGGGCATCTGGTCCAACCCCTTGCTCAAGCGGGGTCACGTAGAGCTGGTTGCCCAGGACTGCGTCTGGATGGCTTTTTGAATATATCCAAGGACGGAGACTCCACAACCTCCCTGGGCAGCGTGTGCCAGTGCTCGGTCACCCTCACAGTGAAAAAGTGTTTCCTGATGTTCAGAGGGAACCTCCTCTGTTTCAGTTTGTGTCCATTGCCTCTGGTCCTGCCACTAGGTACCACTGAGAAGAGCCTGGTTCCATCCTCTTTGCACCTTCCCTTCAGATATTTATATACATTCATGAGATCCCCCTGAGCCTTCTCTTCTCCAGCCTGAACAGTCCCAGCTCTCTCAGCCTTTCCTCACAGGAGAGATGCTCCAGTCCCTTCATCGTCTTTGTGGATTCTCTCCAGTATGTCCATGTCTCCCTTGTACTGGGGAGCCCAGAACTGGATCCAGCACTCCAGCTGTGCCTCACCAGTGCTGAGCAGAGGGCAAGGATCACCTCCCTCACCCTGCTGGCAATGCTGCTCCTCATACAACTCAGGATCCTGGGAACCTGCTTTGCTGCGAGGGGACATTTCATGCGTGCTAATGAATACAATAAAAAGGAGTGTACCTAGGTATTGTGATCTCAGTGTTCATGAAAGGAGTGCCACAACCAAAGAAAGGTGAGGTAGAGTCATGCCAGGAGCACAAGAACAAAAGGTACTCAGGTCATCACAGTTTACAACTACCGCAGTCTTCAAGGCAATCCACTGAGGATCTGATCTTTATGGTCTTTATTACTCAGAGATGTGAAACCTCAAGAAAATGTTTTAACAGCCTCCAAATTCCAGTGAAGTCCCCATGAAGGTTCAGAAAGGCAGTCCCAGCCACTGTGACCCCAAGTGACACACAGTTAATGGGCAAGGCTGTTCGGAGCTGACTGCCAGGCCTGTGGCGACTGGGACAGAGGGCTCCAGCCCTGTGCCCCTTCACCTTCCCACTGTCCCCATCAACCAAGACAAGCTTTGATGCATTCTGCATTCCTTCAGGCCCCCTACACCCTCTTGCTACTCCTGGGTCCTGAAGCAACCACCACACAAGCCACCTTCCCTTCAGTGGCCACAGTATTCATCAACATCTTCTCTAATTTGAGAAAACTTCACAATGCAGCATGAACCCACGCCTGAGTCCTCTGGCTGGGACACGGGGAGTGCAAAGAGATCATAGAATCATAGAACCATGAAATGGTTTGGGTTGGAAGGGACCTTAAAGATTATCTAGTTCCAATCCCCCTGCCATGGGCAGAGACACTTCCCACTAGACCAGGTTGCTCAAAGCCCCATCCAGCCTGGCCTTGAACACCTCGAGGGATGGGGCCTCAACAACTTCCCTGGGCAACTTGTTCCAGTGCCTCACCACCCTCAGAGTGAAAAATTTCTTCCTGATATCTAATCTAAATCTCCTCTCTTGCAGTTTGAAGCCATTCCCCCTCATCCTATCGCTACATGTCCTTGTAAAAAGTCCCTCTCCAGCTTTCCTGTAGGCCCCCTTCAGACAATGGGAGGCTGTAATAAGGTCTCCCCAGAGCCTTCTCTTTTCCTGGCTGAACAACCTGAACTCTCTCAGCCTGTCTTCATAGCAGAGGTGCTCTAACCCTCTAATCATCTTTGTGGCACTCCTCTGTACGTGCTCCAACAGGTCCACATCCTTCTTGTGCTGAGGGCTCTGCGGAGATTTCCCCACAAGGCTTTCCAGGAGCTCTGCTGGGGCCTCGGCTTCCCTTTCAGAAGGGGACAGGGATGAGCAGGCATTCTCTGTGCCCTGTCTTGTTCTTGGACTTCCTACCCAGACATGAAATGCCCAAAGTGTGTCCTTCAGAGCCTCGAGTAATTTCCTGGTGCAGAAGGTGGTCTTGTTCACTGCTAGCACTAACAATGTGCTCGTGGCATTCAGATCTGTGCCTGAAAAACATTTCATTTCCCTAGAAATACTCTAGTGCTGCTGAGCACTGCCAGTGCTCTGGTGCCCTGCTGCGCACTGGGGCTGGGAGGCCAGGGGAGAGGCCATGGGGGATCAAAACCTGTCGGCTGAGTACCTTCAGTTAGCTATGGCTGGAGGATTTGTGCTGTTTATTCTCTTGGTTGGCTCACTAGAGAGGATGGGAGATGTAGTGAAGGGTAGATGTTGTGCTGAGGGACGTGGTTTAGTGGTAACTTGGCAGTGCCAAGTGAAGAACCCACAACAATTTATTGTCGTTTAGACAATTATTTGGTGACCTGGTGACCCCTCCCCATCTGGGAAGGAGAATCAGGAAAAACAAGGAAACCCAAGGGTTGGAATATAAACAGATTTAATAGAATAAGACTAAATAATTATAACAATAATAATTATAAAAAATAATAATAATAAAAATAAAGAACCTATATTGATACCAATACCAATATAAAACATACAAGGATTATACTCAGCCTGTTCTATCCGTAGGAAGCTGTGCACTCCCAGCAGTGGACAGCAAATGTGGGACACTGTGAGTGCTACAGCGTCGGGAGGAGAGGAATGGCTCAGGGGTCCGGCACCGGGGCAAGAAGTTCTCACGATTGCTGCCATCATAGAAGAGAGAAGGTCCTCAGCAAACTTTCTAAATTATATTGAATGTGACGTTCATGGTATGAAATAATCCTGTTAGCCAGCTTGGGTCAAGTGCCCGGGTCTCATCCCTGCACCTGGCAAGCTCGAAAATACTGAGACCTTGAAACCCACACACCATAGCTAGCTATAAAGTAAATATTTTCATAAATTCAGACACTAGAGTCTTCTAAAAATACAGTTTTCCCTAGCATTAGAAGAGACCTTATTGAAAAGTAAAATTACTGAAAGAGAAATTAATCCTGTGTCACTCAAACCAGGACGTAGGCTAATGGTTGGACTTGATGATCTTAAAGGTATCTTCCAACCAAAACAATTCCATGATTCTGTGATGGGAGGAAACGATGGGGCCATGACACTTTTGCTGCAAGCATCGGAGAACTCCAGGATGCTTCCTCACTAGCCAGCCTAAGAGTTAGGGATTTAAATATGAAAATATGAGGCACATCCAGTCTCCAGTCTTGCTGGAGGTGCAAGCAGAGAAATCCTGGTGTAGAAAGATAGAAAAGGAATCCTGCCCATGGAATACGGCCTTTCATTTTGAATGCAGACGCTTTCACACAGTGTTATTAAGTGCCGGCGCATTCGTTAGCTGGTGCACTTTCGACAGATCTGACTATGTTTTATTAATGGGTAAATTGCTCTTCCCCCGGGTGGCTCCTCTAAATAATTTAAGTCTGCTATAATCAGAAAGCCTGGCATTTATGAATATTACACCTCTCTTCAAAGGGATCTCCAAGTTCGTGCTCAGTGATGTTTCTCTGCGTGGGAAATAACAGAACACTGCCACCTCATGGAAATCTTTATTTTATGCAAGAAAGTAGAAAGTAAGTCCAGGAAACTTGAGAACTTTTTTTTCACTTTTGGGCAAGATGGCCAATCAATATTATGAACTATGTTGCATGTTACTTACCTAAGGACCCATTTAGATGTTTTTATCATAAATTGAACAGAATATTGTACATCTTCTAAACCAGGTGGAACTCAGTACGGAAGGAAAATGGCCTTTGCCTGTTGCTGTTCCCCCACAGGTAATGAAGGGTTTACATTTTTAAATACTGATATGCTGACGTGAAAATAACAAGGATCTTGGGGGTGTGCACCTTTTTTTTCTAAAGAACAAATAGTCCGGAAGGATATAAATACCATGAAATTAAGCTGTGTTAATTATAAAAATGTCTCAGTATTCTGGTTCAAATGTTTCCTGATTAAATAGTTTGAAAGCAATTATACCAAGTGGCTTGAAATTCTTTCCAAAATTAGATACCTTAGCTGTTGTATATTTGGGTATTTTAAAAATTGAGTTTATGTACATGTCGCTGTCACTTAGAAGAAAGAGGTTTCATTCTGAAAAAATGACATATTTGGCTTTTTTTGTTCCCAAATTTTATTTCGCTCCGTTATACGTGGGTCTCTGAGCTGCTTTGCCTGACCTGAGCATTAATTTCAGTGCGCGGCGGGGCTACGAGCCGCTCTGCGGGAGCGCCCTGCCGCTTTAAGAGCTCATTTGCATATCCCCGCCCTCACCCCTCAGGCCCCGCCCTCCCGCCGCTCTCAGCGCTGTACCGGGCGGCCGCCTCCGCCAGGGGGCCTCGTCGCGCGGCGGCGCCCCCTCCTCCCGCCGCGCGGCCGCCGCTCCCCCGCCCTCCCCGGCCCGTTGCGCCTGCGCGAGTCCGCGGAGTCCTTGGAGCGGCGGCTGAGGGGCGCAGGCCGGGAGCGGCGGACATGCAGCGCTGGGGACGCGTCTCCTGCGCGCTCGCTCGGGTACGGCGCCGGCAGGGGACGGCGCTGCCGCGGGGCGGGCGAGCGGCGGGAGCTGAGCCGTAGCGCGCCGCGCTCGGGAGCTGGGGCCTGGGCTTTCCTCACGCCTCCCCCACCCCTCGCCGGGAGCGGGCGTGAGGGCGGGCGGAGCCGGAGCAAGCGCCCTGGGGCGCGGCGGGCCGCCGCGGGGTTTGGCTGGTCTTCCCTCCCTTCTCTGCTTTCGCCTCCTTCGCAGGGACGGGGAGTCGCTCCTCGCCCGGCGCCGCCTCGGCCCGGCTGAGGTGACACAGTGCCCGCGGTGTCGCCTGGCCCCAGGCGGGCGTCACGCCGCCCCTGGCGGGGTGGGCTCGGGGTCTTGTCCTTGCTGCCGTGTGATTCGTTGGCTGTCGGTCCTCCCGAGAGCGGAGGGGGGGTGCCCCGGCCCGCCCGAGGGAGCGGCCGGGCGGAGCGGGGAGCGGGGGCGGGTACCTCTGTGGCTGCGGAAGCCGCCAGCTGTCAGAGGGTCGCTTCCCGCCTTTTGGGCAGCGTTGAGGGCTTCAGAAATGCTTTCAGGAGGATCCTCTGCTGCAGGTAGAGGATGATCGGCCCGTGAGACGCTTGTAGGGATTGTGCTGTGCTGTCCCATTACAATTAAAAAGTCTTGCCCTCCAGAACCACCTCTGAGATGTTGCCTGTTCACAGGAGGTGGCTGAAGGGGATGGTTATGGAACAACAAGACTCTTTGTAAGCTCCTGTGGGTGTCTTCATTTATGTCATTAAGTAGTTTGAGAGCCCCATGTGAAGAGTTGAACGTTTGTGTAGTTAGAGGCAGCCTTAGGCGAGGCTGATGTGAGAACAGGTGTAATGTTCGGCGGAGGTTGCAGAGCAGGTAAATGGCAGAACGACTTCTACCTCCTGTTCCAGTCAGTGCCCTCCATGTCCACTTCAGTCATGTTGTTCCTGTTTTGATTAACTGGTGATTGTAACTGTGCGTTTGTCTGTATGTGGTTGAATGTTTGTTTTCCTTCAAGGGTAGACTTCAACTTTTAAAATTAAGCATTTTTTTTTTCCCTTTCTAGAGAAGCCATTTTGATCGAATTCATCATGGTCTCCAGGGAATTTGTGCAGTGTCACAAAGGACCTATGCCGATCAAGGTAATTAATTGTGGAGAATTTCTTTGGACAAAAAAAAAAAAAACCAACAAAAAAACCCTCACAAACCAAAGCAGTGCTTCAAACTCGGAAATCGGTTTTCCAGGCGATGGGGGAATCCACATCAGCATGGAGATTTAGATGGAAAATAGTGGCTTATTTGCTCTATTTGATATCAAGCGAGAGCTATAAATAGAAGTTGAACTTTATAAGAACAGTGATGGTAATTAATATTCCATACGAGATTGTGTTTATGATACATGGCTTAGGTACAAAGTTCATAGCTTCTGCTGCATTCATAATCAATAGAGATTGCACAGATATCTGTTTCAGCCATATTTTTTCCTTTATAAACTACTGATTTTATGGCATTCAGTAAGCATTTATCTTTTGCAGTAAACATGAATAGAAGCTGCGTTGGAAGAATGTTGTAGTAAACTATCCAAACATATTGAGTTAAGTTCTTAAAGGATTCATAGCAAGATGGATGGGTCAGACAGAATTCAGTTGCCTCATTTCTTTCTACATTATTTTCCCCTGTAAGATTTAAGACTGTTATTTTTTCATTGCATAGTGAGTACTTCCACGCAACCTTTCCTTTTATCCAGAAGGTTACTCTCACACGAAGTGTAGTTTACTTATCTAAACTTAGTCTATTAAGTTGCATCATTTTTAATAGCCATCTTGCTTTTAAAAAATAATACATTTTCAAACATGAATTATTTAAGAAATGATAAACTGGTACTCCTGCAGTAAAATATTAGCTGCTGAAACAAAAATAACTCAAATGTTACTAACTCTGTTTCAGTTGATGCTGATGTCACAGTTATTGGCTCTGGTCCTGGAGGGTATGTTGCTGCTATCAAAGCAGCTCAGCTTGGATTTAAGGTAAGATGAGACCTCACTCAGATAGCAGAACATTCATCCAGATGAACTTGGAAGATGTTTGTGTGATACTGAAAAACTGAAATTCTTATGTCACATCTTGGGGCACCAGATGCTGTTGATATGTCGGTAATCTTTCTTTACCTTGCTTACCCAGATTATACAGAAGCTGAAATGGACATGTGAAGGTAGGACTGTCTGTAGCCCTGCTAGGCTACTGACAAAGCTGCTCAGGAAAGCTTGCTTTTGGTTGGAAGTGATAATTGAGGCGTGGTTATACTCTTGTGGAAGAGAAGGTGGGAAAAGAAAGTTAGGAAGGAATTTTTCTCCTAACAAAGAAAAGGGGGGAAAAAAAATATGAGACAGTGACAGAAAGGCCACTGAAAAAATATCCTGAAGATCAGACTGAGGGACCTCAAAAGAGGAAAAAACAGTATTTAACTGATGTGGTTTTTGAATGTGAGTAGAGGAATTCCATTGCCATGTGAGAATTTTCGAGGCGAAAATATGTCTGTGGAAATACTAAAGTATCAAATTTACATTTATTTATGTTCATCTCTGTTGCTCTGTCTGTTGTCTTCGAATACCTTTTGAAAGAGGCAACTTTCGCTCCTTAATATGAGACCAACTTACTCTCTTGGAACTGCATTATTCTTGTCTTAATTATTTTGAAATCTGAGAAGGTGGTGCTAACAGTCCTGAGCATGTTGCTGCTGGCTGGTACCTCCAATGCTTCCGAACTATGACATCTAGACTTCATGGCAAAAATGAGTTGGTTAGACCGCCTGGTAAGGACAGGAACTCCTGTTGATGAATGGAGTTCCAGTGAAACACTGGAACAGGGGCCCAGATAGCATGTAGTCTTCATCCTTGGATATTTTCAGAACTTGGTTGTACAAGGCCCTGAGCCACCTGGTACATCTTTGATGTTGACTGTGTTTGGAGCAGGAGACTTGACTAGATGGCCTCCAGAGGAGGTCCCTTCAACCTAAACTTTTCTGTAATTATGAGTGTTGTCCCTCATTGCTCACTACTCCCAAAGCTGAGTTTCAGTGATGTCTCTTTTGTTATCTTTCAGCCATCTAATGTATAACTGTACCAAAATATAAATGTTTGAGATTCCGTGAAGAAGTTTTACATCTGCCTGTGACCTACTGCAGATAATTGAGTTGTCTTTATCTATGCTTGTGAATTTTTTTTTTGTTTTAATAATTACTCTTGCTTTTAGATGTATGTTGTTACTGAGCTATTAGTACCTGAGAAAAATGTTCTCAGTGCTACAGGTTTTAATTGAGATTGAGGCCTTCTGCCATTTAAGTTCATGTTTGTTTATTCTAAAGCTATTTTTTGTGGCTGTATGCCTGCTTTTTTTGGAGCAGCGCTGTCCTCAGGTCCTTCATATCTGTGATTGACTATAGGATACCATATACAGGGAGGTTAGAAAGTGCCCTGGATTCTGTTTTTCATTATGGCAAAAAATAATTTTGTTATACTGCTTTACAGCTAGTTGGATTGAGTAAAATATTTAGACATGCTTGGCATGTGTCACCTGTAGCACCGAATAAATGTGAAGAATGTTTATGCTGTCCCTGAGGGATGTAAGCAGATGTTTTTGTGAGATCTTTGCAAAAAGATGGGTTCTTCCTGAACTATAGAATCTGAGTGTGCTCTGCTGAACTACTGAACGGTAACCTTCAGTATCAGTGCTACGTGTGCTAGCAGAAGCCTTAAGTCCTTGTGTCACCACCACAGCATCCCACGTTACTGCCAACAGTGTTCTCTGGGCATTGGCTTTTCAACAGCTTTGCTTGGCCTTGTCGGTGAAGTTGATGTAAAGTGGATGAGGCAGAACCTCCTTATCAGGTAAAGGTAGGAGTAGTCTGGTGCTGTTTGATCCATAGTGCAGCTTTCAAAGCCCTTGGATCGTTTTTCATGCATTCATGTGCTTAAAACAGGAGGAAGGGTAGAAAGGGGGTCAGCATGTCTCAGTGTGTTTCTGTGATTTATTACGGTGAATCCTTCTCTTCATGTTACCATCACCTTTACTTTAGCACAAAAGCAGCAATTTAAAGAAATGATGAAAGGCTTTCACCTGGATAGTCACTTCTCAGCAGGCTGGAGCTCTTAGAGTATAAACCAAGGAACTGTTATTTTGTACATGTGTGCACCTTGCAGAGAAGGAGATGTTATGATACTCTCTTAGCCACTAAGTGATATGTTTACTTGACTTTTTGTCAGTTGCTTCTTTTTTCCTTTGCATACTTTGATGTTGGCAAGTTGATGAAAAGGAGATGAAATGTTTTCCATCCATGTTGGTATTGACCTTATTTTTTGTTTGGCTTTGCTTTACTTGATTTTTATTCTTTCTTTATAGATTTTGGCACAAATTTATAGCAAAGGGTCTTGCAGGATAGTGTGTTTAGAGAGGGAAATGTTTGTGGTTTGGGCCTTTTGTTTTCTTTAAAGAAATTATTTCTTCATGCAATTTTAACATGTATTGGTTCATTTGTCTGTTGTTTGCTTGCAGTTACCTGTTTTTAGGAATCTTTTGTATTATTTATGTTTTTTGCTTTTTGCAGTTTTTTTTAATGGTTGGGGGAACATCTTTCACAGAACTGAGTGTTGTATTTAATTGAGGCGACTGTGGATTTTTGAAGCAGAACAACAGCACTTAAACTTGTATGAAAGTATAAATGGTGCACTGGGGAATGTGGCTCTCTTCTGGTAGAAGAGATGCTTGTTGCAAAGTGCCATTTTGTGGTTTTAAGTTAGGAAAAAAAATGAAGGAGGGGAAATCTGAGCCACAAAATAAATCTAGGAATTAAATTAATGAGACACTTGTAGAGAAAGAGTTATTAGGTAAATGTCTTGTCTTTGTCATCAGTTCTAACTTGTCAGATACCCTGTAAAGAAATGGTGCCATAGTATTGCTAAAAAGTTCTTTTTTTCCCCACTTCTTCCTCAGACTGTCTGTGTAGAAAAAAATGAAACCTTAGGTGGAACCTGTTTGAATGTTGGATGTATTCCATCCAAGGTAAGTGTACGTAGTTTGTCATAACGTCATTAAAAACAACAGATATTATGTGCATCACTTGAGAAACTCTTCCTTAAATCTTTTTCCGAGATGGTCTTACTTTCTTTAAAAACTGAAATTGCAATCCAAATAAGCTGAAGATTCAAATAAATAACACAAGGGGTTAAAATTTTACTAGCTCAGTAGAAGTGTTTTGTTTGCAAACTCTGTTTTGTGGACTTTCCAAAATGAAAGAGTGGAAGAGAACTGAAACCAAAGATGCATACCGATACATCTTCTCACTCTGAGCTGTTGAGTCTGTGTTGTAACCAGTAAATGACTACGATGTTAACTGTTTCAGATGACCGTATCTCTTGTAGTCTACCATGTGAAATTCTTGATCCTCTCATATTGGTTTGTTCAAAATAAATCTGTAGTTTTGTCCACAATGTTGTTCTTATGTTAAAGGAATGCTGAACTGTGTAACTACGGGTAGAGAAAGTGAATCTAAATTAAAGGGAGAGAGGCACCCCTGAAAAATGGTGAACTCTGGTTTTGTTTGGATGCACCATGCTCTGAAGAGAGCTGTCTCTCTCCATTGACTGTAGAAAGAGCGTAGTTTGGGGCTCAGCAGCCCCAAAAGAAAGGAGAAATAAGAAGAAATTCAGAAGAACCTAATATTTGACGTTATCTGTCCAGTTTTAAGTAATTTCAGAACTAGGGCCTTATAAGAACAGTGCTATTGCTAGATAGCCTTATTAGTCCAATCAAGTCTGTCTAGCTGGATGCTAATGAGTCTGCCTCATTAGCATCCAGCAGGTGAAGGAAGACACTGGTAAGGCCAGGTTTGTAACGGCTGTAGAAACAGACATAATTTTCTTACCAAGATCCCTCCGAACTATATCGTTATTTCTAATCTGTTTGCTCAGAAAGGTTGCATTAGTATGGTAGGAGAAAATACAGTACAAATACAAAGTTTTTAAAATTATATATTAATTTTCCTGAACATTTTACTAATAGTTTCATTGAAGTTCAGAATAACTTAATATACTGAGGAAAAACTAAAAATGAGGTGTAGATCAATACAGTGTTACTTTACAAGTTTGGAACTTTGTTAGGATCTATTTAACTAACGTTTCTTCTTAAGTCCTTTTTTTTTATCCTTTGAAGTTTTTAAGAAAATACTTCTGAAACCATGGCTATACCCAGATAGTATCCAGAATTTTTTTTGAATGGCAATACATTTCTTAAGAAGAAGATACGCAGGCTGCGTACACTGAGGCAATAACAAACTATTTGGAAATTCCTTTTCAAAAAGCCACCAAAAATAATACATTGGGCATAGAAATTTTTTTCTTTTTTAATTGCTGAAGTCTGAAGTGGTGGCTGTCTTCAGTAATGTTGGATGTTACGGATTCAGGGTTGTGATGGTTATATGAAATGGGCAAATCAATTTTAAGGAGTGAGAGTTGAGAAACTTATTTATAACTAATACTATCAGAATAAGCTAATTCCATTTTTAATTCAAGCGTGTGTAAATAAAGCAGGTATTTCAAAATGTGGTTTGAATGTTTTACTGTGCCTGCTTTCAGTCTGCACAGTCTCGCGCTCTTGTCCTTCTTGAAGAGATACTGATAATTTCATGTTTGGGATGGCTATAGTGAAAGACATAATTTTTCTTGCCAAGATCCCTTCCTAACTATATTGCTATTTCTAATAGAAATACAGTTCTAGAAGTTCTGCATTTCAAGCTCCTGATTTATAAACATCATTATAAAAACTATTCTAACTTTAATTTTGAATTCTGAATGCCCAGTGACCTAGGCTCGCTCTAAGCCATGTAGCTTCAGCTCAAGTAGCTGTTGAGGTAACTGTAGTACAACTCCTCAGCTACAAAATTTAACTCACATACATCAACATGGGCTAAAACTTTGACAGGGATTTCAGTATAGGTTTTCCTCATCCAGTTTTTCTGTATCCTCCTTTTGTTGACAAGTAATCTCTTGTATGAGGTAAAAAGGAAATTTTCCTGTGAGTGAGTCAGAATCATCTTTCTTTCCTCTATTAAAGTCTGTTCTTTTTTTTTTTTTTTCAATCCTCATGGAGTCATTCCTGGTTTCTCTGGTGAAACAAGCAAAATGATAGGTGTGAATTTAACTATTTTCTATTTTTATGTTAAATATGTAACTTTATAAAACACTTCAGTAAGAGCTCCTGTGTACAATTTCTCTGTTTGGAATATACCTTTTTAAATACGTACATGCCAGACTTTTTCTTAAAAGTGATAATGTTTTGCAAATAACATCAGATTACTTTTTCCCTGATAATATAAATACTTAATTCAATCACGAACGCATGTCCCAATTTACATTTCTGTGCGTGTATTTTAGGCCTTGCTGAACAACTCGCATCTGTATCACTTGGCCCATGGAAAAGATTTCGCTAATAGAGGAATCGAAAGTGAGTGCAAAGAGCAGCTTGTCAGTGCCTGTTAACATAAATGGTTTCCATTTATGTTAAATTTATGTTATGTTTATATAAATTTATGTTATGTTCCAAGCAACGTTAATCATTCAAAACTGACTACTGTATATTTCTGGTGATAAATCTTTTTAGACTTACAAATACTATCCTTTATCTGTCATTTGGAGGTTTAGGGACATGTGTCTGCTCCTTGAACCCCAAATCATGCGATAGATAAGTTATATTTGAAAAGCGTAATATTGCTTTTTAACATAGCCATTGTTGAATGTAACTTTTACTGTTTGGCAGGGCCATTCAATATGTACTGTGTCAGAGCTGTTAATTGTGTTTAGGTTAGCTCCTTTAAGTAAAAACACTGCAATGCTTGATAGAAGGGTTTTTTTAACCTTAGTTACAGGAATCCGTTTGAATCTAGAGAAGATGATGGAACAGAAGAGTGGTGCAGTGAAGGCCTTAACAGGTGGAATTGCTCATTTATTTAAACAAAACAAGGTTAGTTTGGATTATATACTGAGGTATATCCATGACTTTTTCTGCTCTGAATTTCTTGCTTTTTACATTTTCATATCCTTGCCACATAAATTAATTTGAGTGACTGACTTGACGAGGATAGAATTTGAATGCTTCTGTTCTAGGAAATTCTTAAATGAACAGTTCCTTCATTCTTAATCTACTTAAAAGAATAGTATACAATTACTTTGTGATTTGTACTGGATGGTGATGCAAAGGTACATGTTAGCAGCTTCTCTAAAGCATTACTGAGATTCAGATTAAATGCAGTGTAGCTTACATAAGTACTTTGAATCTGAAGTTACTGTGTTCTGATTACTAAAGGTTGTACACGTATCTGGGTTTGGAAAAATAACTGGCAAAAACCAAGTCACTGCAACCAAAGAAGATGGCAGCACACAAGTTATCAATACAAAGAACATACTTATAGCCACAGGCTCAGAAGTTGCTCCCTTCCCTGGAATTACTGTAAGTATTTGAAATCTTAATGGTACTGGTTTTCAATGTGTAATATCCACATAATTTAATGTGTAATAATTTTCTGCATCTGATTGCACTTCAGCTTCTATGTGTTTTATATATAATGGAAAAAAAGAGAGCGTAAACCTCCCTTTGTGGATTTCTTTGTCATTAGATTGATGAAGATAACATTGTGTCATCCACTGGTGCGCTGTCACTGAAAAAAGTTCCTGAAAAGATGGTTGTCATTGGTGCAGGAGTCATTGGTGTGGAACTGGTGAGAGGATATTTAAACCACTTGGTCTTCAATTTATAAAGGAACAGGGTGTTATCATTTTGTTGCTGTGATTTAACAGATGTTTGGTTGAGTGAGTTGTAATGAAACTGTTAAGACTTCATAGCCTGTTAGCTCCCGTTTCTACAAGAAAACCTGGGATAAGTGTTTGTAGGATCAGTACTCCTGCAGCTTGTTAGCTAAGCAGAGAGATGAGAGAGGAACGTACAGGGCCCGACATACAGGGGTTTTTGGAGGGGGTTAACTTTTGCTGAGGTTTGTACCTGCTCTGTACATAGACAATAGAACTTGCTTTTTTAAGGGAAGTTAATTTTAAGCCACGATAAACTCTTGTGTGTAGCAGTTAATCCCAATAAATTTTTACATGATTTGATTGCACACATTCTGTCTAGCAACCAAAGGAGTGGAGACACTGTAGTTCATTTTGGTCTGAGTCCTTTTGCCTCATACCTGCATGGTTCAAGCAGAATGTTTATTTGCTGGTCTTGCAAGTGCTTGCAAATTTGCACATCTGCTTAGCCTGCTGACCATTAAGCAGGAAAAGAGTAAGCAAAGTGAAATACTGCGTTGGATGGATGTGGGTAACTTGAGGTACATAGCGTGTATGTGGGTTTTGTTAGTGAAGCTGATGATAGTGGTTATGGTTATAAATACATACAGAAGCAGCAGTGGTTCCATTTTATTGCATAAAATTTCCATAATGTGGTATTGTTTTGATTTAATTTCTAGTCGTATTAAAACACCACAAACAACTTCCTCCGGATTTTTTGAGCTACACTCAGATTCTTTGATTTTGATTTTTTTCTGTATCTATAGCCTAAAGTATACTTAATTTATACTTAATTATTTTGTTAGTTATATCTTTAAAAGATTAATTCTGTGAATTCAATCATTGTAGTTTGGGGTATGGAAATAAGCCGTGATAAATCCATTTTTTTTGTGGAAAGGCTGGGACAGGTAGTGAGCATGTTTTATCCTACACTGTAATGTTTGTAAAAGCTCATCATTTTGGTCTTACCTGTTGTCCTGCTTTTGAAAAGTTTACAATTGAAGTGATAAGTATTACATAAACACATCTGAAGTTTTCCTTTCAAAAACTTATGCATGTTGTTGTGACTGCAGGGTTCAGTTTGGCAGCGCCTCGGTGCAGATGTGACAGCTGTTGAGTTCATGGGCCATGTTGGTGGAATGGGAATTGACATGGAGATCTCTAAAAACTTCCAACGTATTCTTCAGAAACAGGGACTTAAGTTTAAACTGAACACCAAAGTTACTGGTGCTACCAAGAAACCGGATGGAAAAATTGATGTAGCGTAAGTGTTTAACATAAAACTAAAGGAATGCCATGTATATCTTTCCACCCAATCCTTCAAACCTATTTAAAAATATAGTCTGATATTATTCTTTGAATAGGAAAAAATGGATTTAGGATGAAACAGTTCTTCAGTGAAATTTAATTTTTATACTGTATTGTAACTTAGAGTTCATAATTTTGAGTTTATCAAGTCCTAGGTTGCTTATACAGGAGAGGTTGCATTGACTTGAGTTGAAGGTGTGCCTAGTATAAAACCAGTGGTGTTTCAGTGAGTTGAGTAATAAAAGCAGAACTCTAAATCATTCTTTTCATGGAAGATCTTTGCTTCTGGTATAATTAACATAAATATCATGATTGTTCATACAGTCATTTTCACACCATTAATTCCTGGCTGCTTACTGGAGGGGTTATTTTGTCCATACCTCCCCTTGTCTCCAAATAAGTGTGGCAGAGATTTGACTGCTTTCAAGTAGAAATAAATGAAACTACCCCAGAGTGTTTTTTTAATGGCCACACTCAATCCCTTTGAATACTTATAGATGAAGAGCTAATATAGAAACATATAAAGCAAATTTGCTTTGTAAAAGTCCATACATATACACTACTTCTGTTCTTGTTAATGTATTCTGTGTGCAGTCTGGTTATGTAAACTGTAGTTTGAGTTTTTAAAAAATTAATGTTACTTAACAAAAATAAGCTTAAATGTTGGAGTGTTTTCCACTGGAATCTTAATATGGTGACTTGTGTTTGCTGTATCACTGTATCTTGCGATAGTCTATCCTCCACCATTGTAAAGGTCCTAGATTTGGGCTTCTTTACATACCACACTGATGCTGATTGGATCTCTCATATAGGTTGTTTTAGAGTTTTATTTTATTTCAGGAGTATGCTTTTGAAACATATTTCCTATTTATCCTCACTTACCATGCTTTGGTTCTTGCACTTTCAGAGCACATGAACTCAACTTGTTCTGGGGGCAATTAAGCACAAAGATGCACTTGAGAGATGCACCTGATGCAGGGCAGCTCCTAACAGTTGTTTGGTTCTTGGGCCAGAAGAAAGCTTGCTCAGAATATATGGCCCTACCCCACCCCAAAATATATATAGTTTGGATGTCGAGTACTGAGCACCAATTATTTGCTGTGCAGATTTGATCCTGTCAGGTCATGCTACTTGCTAGTGGATATATATCCTGAATTTCTCTAAGGGTTGTTAACAAATGTAGTAAGAGTTATTGTCCCTTCCTCCCTCTTCTGCTCCTCAACTGTTGTAAGGAAGGAGCGTGAGGCAGGCTGAGTGCAAGTGTTCTGGATGCCAGATCAGCCAGTAGGTCACTATCTGGATCATACTAGTTACTAGTCAGAGAAATACAACACTGAAAGTTTACAGCTTAGTGTTTTTACTACTTGTTTTTCTATAGTGTTGAAGCCGCTGCTGGTGGCAAGGCAGAAGTAATAACTTGTGATGTGCTCCTAGTTTGCATCGGTAGACGTCCTTTTACAAAAAATCTAGGTCTTGAAGATATTGGAATTGAACTTGACAAGAGGGGGAGAATCCCAGTCAATAACAGATTCCAAACCAAAATTCCAAAGTAAGTAATACTAAATAATATTTTTTACTTTTTTTAAGCGGAACTCTTATTTTTAAAAGTTTAACCTACTAAAGCACTCTTTTTAAGCATAGAATATAGCTTTCTTTTCTGAAAGGAAAACTTGAAATTTCTGTTTATTTCAGGAATTTAAGATTTTTAGTCAACCTTTGAAGTTTTGCAATTTAAAAATTACTGTGTGTATTTAATGTCACTAGTACTTCTTGAAGTGTGGTCATTCTGTGGAAACTATTCTGTTATACTTTGCATTTCTTTTGAAATTTAATATTTTAATCTGTTTTGATTCGAGTTTTCAGTAGCATGTATTAAACTGACTTATATAAGGTAGTCTAGGTGTGCTAGGATGTTCTTAAACAGTGTCTTATTCTGTTTCATTGGTCTGATAGCATCTATGCTATTGGTGATGTAGTTGCTGGACCTATGCTGGCCCACAAAGCTGAGGATGAAGGCATTCTTTGCGTGGAAGGGATGGCTGGGGGAGCAGTTCACATTGACTATAACTGCGTACCGTCTGTGATATACACTCACCCTGAAGTGGCCTGGGTTGGCAAATCAGAAGAACAGCTGAAAGAAGAGGTACTGTTTGTTTTCTTCTCAGACAAAACCATTTTTCCACCCTGGGTGTGGTTTCATTGTCTAGTAGTTTATCTAGCTACTTTTTCCAGGAGAATTTCTGGGTCTGAATTTATTGCTTAGGGTGTACGATTGAATGATTCCCTCCTGCATGCCACTCTCTCAAGAATCACGGTTCTCTTTAATGAATTCTATTCTATGAAGTTAATACTGTTTAATCTTTTTTTAATATCTCCCTTTTACCCCTTTTGGTGGTTGTTTAATGCATTGCTCTGTATGTCTTATGTGTCTTTTATTTTTGTATTACTTCTGGTCTTGTACTTGCCAAGCTGTATCTGTGGTTACATTGTTCTTGTTGGTCATTAACTCAGTAACACATACCTGTTTTGTAGGGTGTAGAATACAAAATTGGGAAATTTCCTTTTGCTGCGAACAGTAGAGCAAAGACAAATGCTGACACAGATGGCATGGTGAAGATACTTAGTCAAAAATCAACAGACAGGATGTTGGGTGCTCACATTTTAGGCGCAGTAAGTATTGTAAATTGTGCTGCTGTCTTGGCCTTGTAAGGGTCTTTTATTTGTGTTGCACATTTGCAAAGTAGATGTCAAGTTAGACTCAAATCTTCCTTCTTTTTAGAAGTATTTCTTCTACCATAGTCACTTGTATTTACTGTTCTCTTCTGCAGCCCTACCGTCCTCCCTGTTTTCTGTTACTTTGGTCTTAGACCCAGCATTTTTAATTTTTTTTTCCCCCAAGAATTGCTAGGGTTAATTGGTTTCTCTGACTACGTTGTGTGGGGTTTTTGTCTTAAAAATGTATGCAGAAACACTTCCATGCATCTTTGTGTACTGCTTTCTTTAAGAGAAACACTAAAACTGCTCTCCATTTTCCTGGAAAGGAAATTTTATTTCTATGAATGGATATACTGTCAACACTAGTGGACAGCCTTTTTGTTTCTCAATCTGATTCTCATAATTTCTGATAGGAATGCATAATAAGATGTTATGCTAGTTATTTTCTCTCACGATGCCAGTCATTTAAAAATCAACATGCTTTAAAGAAAGCACAACTTAGGTTTATTGCTGTGAGACAGACTGATTTTCTGCAGTGGGAAAGGGCTGGGGGAAAATCTTATGATTATGGATCTGAATGCTAAAAATGTAACAGGACGTTGCACTATTTTTGACTGCTCAAAGAAACGTTCTATGAGTAAATACGCATAAATACAACTGACATTAATAAAAATGAGGATGCAGATGTAGTAACATGCTTTTCTTTATCTAGTTATCTATTTAACTTTCCAGGAGGCCATTGAAGTTTTGGGGAGGTTTCAGCAGTGATAATGTACACTGTAGCTTTGATGAGAATGTAGGTATTATCTGACCAGTATCTTCTGGTGGGAAAAATGCCCAGATTTTGCACAACTCTCAGTAATGAGAGAAAAATACTCTCATTAAGAATTATGTTTAGATTTACACTAGGCTTGAGCACAGTCACCAAATAGATTAAGTACTTATGGCTTATATTAGAACACAGCTGAAGTGCTAGTTGTATTATAACTTTTCTTTTTTTAGCAAAAGATGCTTATTTACAAGCTGTTAGTGATTCAGGAGAACCTGGACAACTGCATAAAGATTTGTGCTAATTACAAATACCATTAAATTACAGGGTGCTGGTGAAATGGTTAATGAAGCTGCCCTTGCTATGGAATATGGAGCATCATGTGAAGATGTAGCCAGAGTTTGCCATGCCCATCCAGTAAGTTTTTTCTAATCGGACTGTTGAACACCAGGGTTACACAGACATGCTATAATCGCATGTAAATGCTAATGACTTGTACCTTTTTGTGTTTGCTCTCTACAGACAGTGTCAGAAGCCTTCAGGGAAGCAAACCTAGCAGCATCTTTTGGCAAAGCTATCAACTTCTAAAATAAAAGAGCAGATCTTTGTACGTGTATAGTACATCTCTGAAAATGGACTGTGGGCCCTTATGGAAGGCTGAGTCTGAGGATTTTGGGACTGAATTAAATGAATCTTTTCATTTTCAACATCAAATATTTACACAAGTAGAGTTTGGAACAAGTGGAATTATCCAGTCTCTGTAAATTAAATACTTAAAATTACTTGTTTATTTACATGATGAATGTTGCAGAAAAACAGCCTGACAGAACTATTTTCTTCTTCAAAACCAAACGTTTCGCTGCTGCATGGGATTATCAGGCGTGCTGGTCAAAACTCTGAATAATCAGCGTCCAGCATACCTGGAAGTAGTGATAGACTAAGCCTGTTGAATACTGGCACTTAAAATGCCGCTGGCACTTAAAATGCCACTGTCACTTCCGCACAAAAATGTGTTTCCTTCTGAAAGGATTAACTTTAGTATTTAACCTACTTCTTACATACAAGTACCAAAATTTGTTTTGACCTAGTAGTGTTAGGATATTGGGAGAAGAGGGGCTCATATAGATCCATTAAAATGATACTGACTTTTTAAAGAGAAAATTACTCTGTGTGTGTGTGTGATTCTCCACACATCATGTTTTCATATTGAAAACTCATCAGGGGAAAAATCAAGTGCTGATGGAGAAATGAAAGACTGAAGAAAAATTAATCCTACTGCTACTTAATCTTTTCTGTTTTTTAAAGCTTCCATTGTCCAACTCTCTTAAACTTGAAATGCTAAAACTGGGTTGCGAAGCAGCGCTTGCTGTTAAGTTCTATGACATGATGGTTACTCTGCACCTTCCACACACAAGGGCTGCAGTGTCAGCTCTCCACACAATTAAGACATACTTTCTTCTCCTGTTTTCTATTTTGTGCTCTCTTTCTGTCTGTTATGTAGTAAGAGAGCTTAATAAATGTTTAACGTGGCTGGAGGGTCTTCTTGGGTTTTGTTTGCTAATTGGTCCTGTTACTCCTTTAGTGCCTAGGTTGTCGAATACGCGAAGAAACTCACAAACAAATGGCATCTTTGGAATATCCCTAAGGTGTATAGGGAATGTGCCCAATTCCAGTAGCTCATTTTAAGTTTTCTTTTGCAGGGTGCCGTTTTTTTTCTTTTTTTTTTTTTGTTAGGCTTTTCTGCTTTGAAGAAGATGTTAACACCTCCTGGTATTGTGCCTGTGCTTTTTCATTATGCCAATGGCATGATAGATGAGAAATGTGCATTCAGAGAATGGTGCAAAAGATACTTGGTTTTGTGTATATACAAGATGGTTGTATCCTCCTGCCTTTCTTTAGAGCTTCTTATTAAGTATTGATCCAGTATCCATAATGAGTGATGGAAATATATGCCAATGTTACCATTTTATTAAGATATCAGTTAATCAACAAACACCAGTGATACTGTTCTTCATTTTGGTTTGGGTTTTCTTAAACTCCTGTTTTAAATGTAGGTAGGGTTAAACCACGACAGCTCATTGAAGTTATCAGCAGGCTATGAGATGACCCAGCGTATCTGTGAATTGGAGTAAATGAATTAATGTGGATCTTCTTTCAAGTGTTAGTAGGAAGTTGCTGAATGGAAAGCAAAGGTGAGACAATAGTGAGGGAAGAAAAACTTGATTCTTCTGATAGATCTAGGCATTTCGGAATGACTTCTACCTGTTGCAGATAAATGCTACTAAGTGTTAATCTGCTGCTTTGCAAGTTCTTCCTAGAAGCCCTGCTCTTTCAGAAACAGTTTTGTGTCTGCTCCCCCCACCTCCCACAATACTTGTGGCAGTCTTACTGCAGTTGAGCTGTGAGATTTATCAGTTACAAATTCTTGTATCTCATTTTGTTCATGTTAAATGACGTTTGGAATGTCAGGGAAACTTTAATCAAGAATATTACTCAAACTATACTGGAGATTATAGTGTCCCAGACACTTGAAAATAAAATTCAGGGCCTTAAGATTGTGACTGTATTGTTATTTCTCTTGCTGTTGTTCCTGTTCTAGTTAAGCATACAAGGAGTGTTTGTAAAGTTAAAAGTATGATGAGCTACTGAGCCACTTGTCAGTGGTCTGATGGCAGTTAAGTCTTAATGTTGCTAAGTTTGCAGATTGTATTTTTAACAACTGTTTAGTATACTGGCAGTGAAAAGGTGTTTGATGCTGGTATGGTAATCAATTCCTGTGATGGATTTTTTTTTTGCTCTAGCATTTGTAACCTATGGAGCTTAAGGGTAATTACTTATTTAAACATACTGCTCTTCAGTTTGCTTAGGTAGTGATATATTCTGCCTTAGTTGTCCTGACTAACTTTTGCTGACATTAGTCAAGGTTAGGTAAGGTGCTGATCAAAGTCTATATGCAGAGGTATTCCTCAGATCAGAGTTTGCAGTCAGGATGTGTAAATGCATGTTGCAGTTTTGGATGCTAATTTCTGTAGCTGATAAATGTTGTAAATCAGTTGGTGCAGTACAATACAATTGAAGGTGCGCTGTTCTACATAACTGGATGTTATTCCTGCAAGCTGTTGTTAGAGAGCAACATCTGTGTACAGCTCCTTAACTGATTCACATTAAGTGCCCTGTGAACTTTTGTAGTTCCTTTTCCAGAGAGTCTTGACCCTCCAAGCTTGTTTATCACCTAAATTTAGTGCTTGAAATTTAAACCACGCTCACCACTTCAGTGCTGACCTCTGTTTCCACTTCACATATCAAGTGTTTCATAATCAGTGACATGAAACTAGTGTTAAGCCTAAATGGATATCACGCAGAGGGTAAATAATCCTTTTTGAGTACTGTTGTGTAAATGCTTGCTAATCACACAAGGATGGTATTTCTTCATTCACTTGCAATTTTGTTCTGGGTGACCATCCTATATTTCTTAGTAATTGGAGCCTTTATTTAGAATTAGGTAGTTGGAGCCAAGATTTTATTAGATCTCTAACCTGTTTAAAACCAAGACTTGCTAAAGGTTTAATTGATTTACTATTTCAGCTACTGAAAATAGGAAGGAACTCAATGAGTCATACTAGGCACATACAGTGATACAAAAGTACTGTTTATTTTCAACATCAAAAAGTTACTTGTCTTTGGTTCTGTGACTTGAAAGTCAATATAAAACCTGTTCACTTTATCAGGTCTTAGTGTAATGTCAAAAAGAACTAGTGTAATACTTGTAAAATCCATCCTGAACACAAGCATTTCCTGCTCCTGTTCATAAGCAAGTGCTATAAACAGCAACCTTCTGGCTGATTGTCTGCAAGAGGGAGCGAACTGTCTCTTCCAGCTCCACCAACTGCTTGGCTTTATCTTCCAGAACTTTTTGATTGTTTTCATATGTGTTTTCCAAGTCTGTCAGCAAAGGAAGGGGAAAAACAGCTTAATTAGGGGCGTTTTAATGCAGTAAAATGTAAATCATTATCATTATGGATAAACTACTACTCAAATTTATTTTTATTGCGGAAGAGAATGACTAGGGAAAAAAAAAAAGGAAGGGATGGAATGGCACCTCTTTGTTTCCGTAACACTGGCATATAAAGCAACAAGAAAGTAACTTTCCATAAGTGGAAATCCAAAAGTATATTTTGATTCATGTTGAAAATAATTGTCATTCTCTGCTGCATGGTGGCTTTTACAGAACAGTGAAATGTTTTTGGCTTGTTATGGTTAAGACTATGCAGTGAGTTTTGTAATTGTGCAGGAACAGCTCGGGGAAGAATGAGTTCCTGGCCTGGCAAAAACAAAAGGAAAACTTAGCTTGCTCCCTGGTAGTTGCGGGCAGATTGCCCCCTCCTGTTTCAATCAACTCTTATTGGAAATGGGAAATGTTAAATTAATCTGTAAACTAGAACTGACGTATTCTGATTACCTTTTGTTCTAATAGCTTTCTGGGGTGGGGAGAGTATTGTTTGAAGATGTGGGTCTTGCTTGAAGGGGTTAGTCCTTGTCCTAAGCATGGTAGTAATGTTCCTTCCCTGGAGGGGTTCTTGGAGCAGTGATAGGTGCCATAGCAGAAGTTTGTGTCTCACTGTAAGTTTCAGCTTTTTTTATAGAAATCTTTGATTCAAAAGACTATGTTGAGTCCATAAGAATAAGGAAAGCAAATCAAACCTCAGTAACAAACAGTTAACTTTTTTTTCCCTACTGCTGATGAACAGTTGGTTTAACGGCATGACATTGCTTCGCATACTTTAAGATGACAATTTACATCCTCAGAACAGCCTTACCTTTGAGCAGCTGGAGTTTGCTGTTTGCTTGAGCCAACACAGCTTTAGCTTCATCTTGCAACATGCCCGCTCTCCTCCTCGCATCAGCCGACTCTTCTGTCTTCTTGGCAATGAGATCTTCCACTGTTCTGTACTTGTCGTTCAGCTCGGTATTGAGGACCTGTTGTTCCAGATTCAAGCACAAGATGGAGCTCGTTCAAAAGACAATGCAGGGAGTTTGCATTTCCTCCCTCTGGCTTTACTAATCTGGCCATAAGGCGAGACTACGCTGTTAGCTCAGCGAGCAAAAGCAGAAACAGTGTTGGGGTGTTTCCTACTTCATACTCAGGACTCTAAGAGTTGGGGTGAAGACTCATCGGTTGCCCTTTTGCAGATCTGTGGCTGTTCTATGGCTTTAGTACCGACACTGGGCAAGGGTTGAGGGGATTCTGTATGATTCTGTAACTAATTGAAGCCATGGCCCCTCGTACAGCTGGAAAGCTGCATATGGCCCTGCTTCTGGTTGAATGCTTGCATTTGGGGAGGACTACCCTTGTTATGCTTCCAGTAACAAGAACAGCTGCCTAGTTTGCGTAGGTGAAGGTGCTGGAGAAGTCATGAGGTTGGTTTCTCAGCTGTGCTTTGCTCTCCAAGGTTAAGATTAAGAAGTCCTATGACCTAACTGAATTCAACCAATAAGCAAGTTAACAAGCTGTACCAGTACTGGAAATCTCTTGTGTTTACTTGACAGCCACCTGAAATACTACTTAGTGTTTGGAAATAATTGATTTGATGGATAATACATCTCTCCTGGCAGAAAATGGCTCTCTGGAGACTGCTGGGCTAACTATAGACAACAGATCAGAGCGATGAAACTTCCTTTGGCAGATCTGGCAATTGTTTTGTTAATGAGCATTCTTTTGCTATTACAAAGGTGTATAGCAGACACTGGGAGCAACGCCATATGGTCATTGAGCAAATTTTGCATCTCTGATATTTAGAAATTACTCTGGGTTTATATTGAGCTAACAATTTTTCTTGTCGCTTCATTCTGCGTATGCCAAATTCCGAGTTGTTTGTCCTCAACCTATCATTGTCATAGAACCATAAATACCCTATGGAAGAGAAAAAATATACCAGTTCTCCTGTGGCAGACAGTAAAGCTGAGGGACAGAAACAAATCTATGAAAGGCTGACAGTGTGACAGCATGACAGAGTTCCTGCAGCTATTTTAGAACCCAAAAACTTCCCAATACTACTTTCTCTCTGTATCTTGTACCAAAGTAAGTAAAAAACAGCTATCTTTAAGTGCATTAAGTGCCTTTTTTTTTGTCCCTGGTACTCGACAAATAAATTAAATGGATCACATGTATTCACTAAGGTTCCTTTAGCCAAACCTGGGATGAGAGTTTTGTTGGCTTTCCCTTAAAATCCTTCCTGAGCTTCTCACCTTTTTGACTTCTTCAGCATTTTGTTTTGCAGTAATAATTTTTTCTTCTATATTGTCCACATTCTCTGAGTTTGTAGCAGCCTTTTGCTTAAGGTCTTCAACACTTCTCTCTAGCTCAAACAGACGTAAGGTAGCATTGTTCAATGTTTCTTCAGATGCTGCATTTTCAGATTCAATCTAACAAAGAGGGACAACAGTTACATTTTGAAAAGACACTGACTATAATAGTAAGCTTTCTGGATAAGCCCTGATCAACTAAATAGTTCATGTCCATAGATCTGATAGAAACCCCAGTGTTTTAGTTTCATTACAAATGGCCAATTGCAGTCAGAATGAAAGAGGCCACTGCTTGAAGATGGGGTACACATGGGGCTGCAAAAGCATTAAGGAACATGATTTAAAAATGACCTGATGGTATTACACATGCAAGAGTTGCCTAATCCACAGGCAAAACTTCAGACATTTGCCTTGATCATTTAATAATGGGCTTGTGAAGCTGCCTGTCTTCTAAGCTGGCCAAGCTGCCTGGGTATAGATAGCACTATGGTCTCGTGAGGGCTATGAGATGAAGTCTGAAAATACATTATCTGACAAGGCTACAGCAATTACCACTTTAATCCAGCATTTGTTTATTTTGGTCTCATGCTGCAGTAGTGGATGACACTGATAGCCTGGCTGTGCCGGTACACTACCAGTGTGGTGACAGGTATGACTTCCCAGCATCCTGGCACACCTGCTGTGTTAGAGGGCTACAACCCTCCTCATGTAACTTCAGTGGTGCAGGGTATGGGGTGAGAAAAGCTTTTTTTGGTTGTTGTTGAAGAGCAAAGGGTCCCCTAGTGTCTGTCACCCTAACTCAAAAAGCTTATGCAAAGGCAAGAATGGTTTAGATTCATTTAAAGTGCAGTCTTTGATTTGCAGTACCCAAGAGCGTTCCCTAGACAGGCTTACATCATTTTCCAAGTATCAGACTTGGTGCTGTTTCTATATCTTAAATACTCGTATAGAACTCACTGAGGTCAGCAGGTCTTGAGTTCCTTTAATATCTTCGTCAGCTTGTTTGATGGCTTTTTCAGCTGCATTTTGAGCTTTTTCAGCTTCTTCCAGTGCTGCTTTCACCATGTCTGCAGTGACTTTAACATCTGTTGCACCTTTGCTGTGGAGCAAAACTATGTTAATGCTAAAAATGCTTTTACTTTGGAACCGGAAAATGTAGTCATCGTACACCACAAAGGGCCATTTTTGCCCCTTAGTGAAGGAATGAGAATCTACATCAGGGAAAGTTAAACTCTGCATTTTTCTGATACAATGAAATGAGAGTCTCATGCAAGCTCGTGGTGACTGGAAGCGGCTAATAGAGAAGAAGGTTGCGTACCTTGCTTTTTTAGCTTCCTCCAATAGCATTTCTGCTCTGGCAATGTCTCCAGCGCTCTGCTGCAGAATGACCTCAACATCAGAAAGGCTTTCTACACGTTCACGAATATCTTCTGTCAGGGCTTGCAGCTGCTGGGGAGTGCTTGGCATCTCCATGTTCAGCACTTCATTAGCCACTGCCTCGATGCTATCCAGGTCAGCGCTGTCTTCTAGTAGATGAACACAGATGACAAAGATGTAAGCGAAAGCTTCCCCCTGTCAAGTCTCAGTACTCAAATTCTTGTCCAGCTGCTCCCTTAAGAAGAAAAATCATGGGAAAAGTTCCTCCCCTACACTTACAGAAAATCAAGGTGTTAAAAATGCTTCTTTAGGGTGAAACTTCCCTCCCAGGAGAGGCCCAGCAGGCACATAGGCCCTGTTGGCATAGCTCTCCTGGAAGCCAGTTGAAGATCTTGGTGATTAGCTACACCATTCTAGGGCTGGGGGGAGACACGAGCCCACAGGACATGAAGCCAACAGCTGCACATGAATGTATTTGTGCTAACAGTATACTTGGCCTTGTGCAAACAGGGAAGGAATGGACTGGCCATGCTGCTGCTCACCAGCGAACAAGGCCCTCAATTAACCTTTACCTGCTTTCTTACAGGGAGATAAACTCACAGTTTCTGATGTTCCTCCCCTTTAATAGTACTTCATCTTTCTAGCCAGAACTTATGAACACACTTGGCAAGCTACAGCAGGACAACAGCCTCAGCTGAAACAAACGCAACAACGTGTCACAGTCTGCTCTCACTTTCCTGTTGTCTTGGTTTTCTCTTGTTTCCAGATTTCATCACACACACACATTAAGTCTGGCTGAAGGCAGGGGGGGACACAAACTATTGCATTGCCCCTTAGAGGATGATTCACAGCTAAAGATAGTTTTTACAAACCTAGCATTAAAATATAATTTAAAAGTAAGGTTTTTACGCATTAGGAAGTCTCTAATCTGCTTAATAAGACTTCTCAGATCTTCGTTGCTTCTGTCCACTTGTTCTTTTGTAGCATTGGTTTTGAGCAAAACCGCTTGTGCATTTTGTTTTGCTTCATCAGCTCTCTGTTTCGCCTCAGAAACCTAAAGAGAAGAAAATGGAAGGCTTGATTGCATACTTGCTTATGCTTTAAGGCCTGTTGTTTTAAAACAAAAATTCAGTTGGACTCAGAGGTAATAGTAATGAGAAATGCTTTTTCTCATAAAACTCACAGAACACTTTTAAAAGCTGGCCATGATCCATACCACCAGTGCTACTTTAAACAACCCAGGCTAATGTTTAGAGTTATCCATGAAGCCTCACTTGAGCAAGCTCCCTTTCTGAGGATCTTTACAAGCATGATGAAGTTACGCAACAGAAAAGAAGTATTTTGAAGCAAGCCAGGCACATACTTTGTGAATTAGTGTCTAAACTTGTGTTACAACTAAAAGATTTTTTAAATTTTTTTTTAATATCTAACAATTGATTTGGCATATTACCATTCTGGAGAGTTGCTCAACTTCTGCTAATGCACTGAGGATATCTCTGTCAAAATCCATGGCTTTCTGCCAGGCGTTGTGAGCTACGGTCACCAGCCCATTGCAGCCAGGTCCTCCGCACTTCTTCTTTCCTTCATCTGTTCGACAGTTTAAACCACCACACTCGGACTCAGCACAAGAAGCTCCCGCAGGAGTGCCGCATGTCTGCAGAGACACATTAGACAAGGGAAACAGTCACAGCTTTATTTCCATTGCTGAGCTGTGAGGGGGACAGAGTTGGACACTGCTCCACCACGACAGAAATACTATGTTGTTTCTGCCCCTTGCGGTAGCATCCCAAGCACCACAGGGAAGGAAGCTGCAGTAGAGCTGCAAGCTGGAGGTGGGTCCTGCCCCCCTGTCCATATCAGCATGACGTTAATCTCTCTTCTGTGCTCCCTGCACCTTCCTGCATTTAACTTGGTTACAAATACACAGCTCCCTGACGCTGAAGTAGCTGGAGGTTATGAGGGAAGCCTTGCCTCGCTTTCATCGACCGTTTTTCCTGTACCTCTTCTTTCACTGGAAAGCTGCCTTTAAGCTTTGGTTTAAAGCTGGAAGCTACTACTGTCTGTATGCCTTTTGTTTGCAATCAGTCTTCGCTACTGTTGGAGGAAAAACTATTTTTTTGGTGCAGGGTAGTATCTTTTCCTTTGCTCTAATGCCACAGAAGTGTAGTAGCAGCTGAAATGCTCCAAGTTGAACAGGAAACTTTTTTTTTCACCTCCGTTAAAAAGCTGTCCTGTTCCCTTCCACCAAATATTTGCTCTGATTTCATCTTTCCAGACCACTTTCCAATTTTTTAATTTTGTCAAGGACGCGTTCCCACAGAAAATTTCAGGGTCGACTTTTTTTTAAAAAAAAAAAAAAGCAAAACTATTTCAGTCAACAATACTGTACTGAGAATTATCCACTACTTGGTCAATTGGTTAGACAATGAAATTACTCAGGAGTTGTTTTAGCCAGAGGGAAAATTGGAAAATTCCCCATTCTTGTAAGGTTCTTTTCCCTTTCCACCCCACCCTTTTTGCCAAATGATAGTCCCTAACCAAAGTACTTTGCAGCCAAACAACCTCTCTGGGAAAACCTAGAGGCAGTGCCAAGTTAGCTGCAGCTGTCTCCTGTGAAGTGTAAATGAGTCCCTCTTACCTGTTTGGCATGCAACCCAGCAGGAGCTAGAAAGCAAAAAGATATTTTGTGTGTCCCATGATTACACCTCCAAGCAACTCAGTGTTTATGGCCTTGATAAACATCTACCCAAGATTTTCAGTCCTCAAGAACAGTTAGGCAGGAATGTAGGGGAAGGGAAGCTAAACAAAAAGATGTCTCTTTCTTCCCTCCTGAGAAAAAAGAAGGGCTGGGGGAGTCAGGAGGGATGAGGGTAGCTGTAAAGGACAGGGGACAATTCAGCCTGTGAAGAACTCTTCCTCTAACACAGGCCTGGCCTGCCCAGAGGAGTTAATGAGCAGTCCCCTGCAGCCTGCCTTCATGAGGGATTGTTCACTGAATGCAGCTGGCCGACTTCAAAGCAAAAACAAGGGAACACCCAGCCTCTCCCAAGAAAAAGCCACCCTTGATCATATTTACAGATGAGCAGGCACCTTCAACAGAGAAAATGCCCTTTTGACTCCAGCTCCCTGTAAGTTCTGAGAACGGGAGCGTGGTGATGCTGAGGCGGGCGGCCCATCAGCACTGCACAGGCATAGCCTGTATCCTACAGAGATGCAAAAACGAAGAGAGTAGTCTAGATAAAGCCAGCACGTGAACTGAGGACAGGCTTAAGAGGGTGACTCTCAGTCCAGCAGACTCGCTACACTTTTCTGCATGTGGGAGCTCTGTCCACAGCAAAGGGCTTTGGGTTAAAGCCAGGTGATTAAAAGACGGGTGCTTTGTCAGGGGTGGGAAGGGTAGAAGGGAGACCAACATAAAAGGCTGATGCCTAAAAGCCAGTAGGTCTCAGAGCCCACCAATTAAACAGCCCTGTTCTAGCCCACAAAATACCCTGTGATCCAAGAAATGCACACTTTTCACGAACAAACTGTATATCTCACACTGTCAAGCTCTAAACAGTTCCTCCCCGCCTGTCGCTTCTTCACAAACCTGACTTTATTTTTGCTACAGGTTTTACACCAGCGATACTCAGCCGCGTACCTTTTCAGCCACTTCAGAGAGATCCAGGCTCTGCAGCTTGCCTGCGAGCTCATCCAGAAGGCGCGACTGCTCCTCTTGTTTAGCCTTGAACTGGGCCTCCTTCTCATTGATTAAGTCTTCTACTTCCTGCCGCGTTTGTGCTGACAGCTCCACAGCGCTATCGGGGTGAACAGTGGAGGCATTGACCCTCTCCTCTGCCTCCAGGGACATCTGGAAATACTTGGTGATACTATCCAAGGCTCCTGCAGAAATCAGATGGAGCTGCTCAGAAATCTAAGTAACTCAAAGTAATTTATATTATGGAGGCTGGCAGATGACACATCAGGGTCAGCGATGTGAATAACAAGTTACATGAAATGCCAGCCTTGGCGGCTATATTCAGTGCCATTGCAACGATGACAGAATTTGGCCTGTTGGGGGGGAAAAAAAAAAGGTTTTTTTTTTTCCTCAGTTGACAGCGCGTCAAGGCTGTTGTATTTTGAAGTTAAGCCTTTCCCTGACCTTAGTGACTGAATTCTGCTTGCCCTGAGGACAAAAGGAGATCAGCCTTTTAGGTTTATAGGGCAACAGCCTGTTTTCTAAGGATTCGCTTATCCCATTAGTTCTTGTTGTTTGCCCTGGGATGTCTGGCTTATGGAGTCACTGCTTGGAAACTGGTCAGACCTTCCTAAGAAACAACTGCTTGATGAAAGATGCTGATTTATGGAACTGTTAGTTTGGGACAACTCCCAGAGAGGCCGTGAGTGGGTGTGAGGGACCCCACAGGGGTGGCCACACTCTGCACCTCAGGGCGGCTTTCCTCTGCAGAATGCCACAAGTTGGGAACTCCCCCCCATCCTACATCCTACTTGTCTCACTCTGTGAAATCCCATGTTCACTGGAAACAATCTCAGACTTCCTGCAAAGCAGGAAATTTAGGAAAAAAAAAAAATCCTTTGTTTCAAGTTGGAATGAAGTCAGCTTTCAAAATTTCCAAGGAATTTGGCAACATCCTTCTTCAGCAAATTTTGATTCTTGGGCCATTTCAATGCGCCAATGGGCATGCAAGGCTCTGGTGGCTCAGAACTGAGCCCTTACAGTGTGCTCTTACTCACCAAGACCCAGGTAATTTTTCCAACCAGAAACAGGAATTTAACAGACTGGGGAGAGCAAGGGAGATGTCCAGGTGTATCTTGTAATCTGCCACACTTTCATCGGTTGTGTCTTGCCTAAAATGTATTAATCAGGAGCCTTTAAGACAACTCTGTACTCCAAGAATTTGAGCCGGCTTTGCAAAGTGCAGAGGGAGGGAGAGGGGGCAAAACAAAATTCCTGCTGCATCAGCAACTCTGCTAATGCACAGAAAGAAGCTGCCCTCCTAGGAACTGTGTTTTATTACAAGTTAGAAGATTAACCTGGTGTTTAAAACCATGCACTAATTAAATCTTTGGCCACCCCACTGCTTTCTCCCCCTCCCTGCGACACTTACCCCGAACATCAGAGATCTTGATGAACTCTAGCTGTTCTGCAAGTTCTTTCACGACATGGTCTAGGCTTTTGGCGTCTGTCTCCAGCACGCTCAGGTCAGTGTCTGTGCTATTGCTCTTCACTGCTAAGGCTGACAGGTTTTCCTCTATGTCGGCTATCTTAACTGTAACATCTGCTGTCAGCTTTCTGTAAAACAGAGGCACAGGACTCAACAGGGGGAGGAGGAAGGGTTGTAAGCCTTGGTGCTTCACTTCACTGAAGAGTGGTGGTTAGAACCATGCAGAGCTTCTCCCACGGCAGGACCTGTCCTCCCTCAGTGGAGCTGTAAGTGATTTGTAACAACATGCCTACCTAGAATACTGTTTTGTTTCCTTTATCATACAAAACTACTTTTTAATCTACAGCACGTTTATAAACTCAAAGCACCAAATTGCTCAGAAAACAGCTGCTTTGTGTAAGATTAACTGGAGGCAGATTCCAGAGGACTGGTGTAATGCTCTTTGTATCATGGCAACTGCATAGGTCAGAGTTGACTACTATGATCCATACATAATTTGCTTCCCATCCCACACAGCTACAAATGCAGTTTTGATTACTACGAGCTCATGGGACAGATGTGAACTTCAGGAAGCGGGGGGGAAGCCTTAGTTTTAACACAATGGTTTCTTTTAACTCATCTGTAAAGATCCCTCCTCACCAGCCGATTCTCTAGGGCTATGAAGAAAAACCTCCCACCCTCAGCATTCAGCATGGCCTCAGTGAGCCACAGAGCAGGCTTTAGCTAGTGGGATAACCCTAAAAGGAAAGGCAAGTTTATGTTACACATCAATACTGCTGCAGAACAGAAGTGGTCATGGGAAGCTATTCCCATCCATGGTGATCTCACCAATCCCAGTGTTTCCTCATTCTGAAAGAATCACGCAGTACTTAACCTCTGTGATCAATTTACAGCTCTCTCAATAGCCCAACAGCCTGCTGTTTTCCACGAGTCCTTCAAAGCCCAGTACTTCTTCTATACTCCAGAGAGAAGCAAGAACAGATACATATATACACGTGTTAGGGAAATGCAGCTCCTCAGCTACTCTGACCTCCCTCAGTACACACAGAGCCAAAACACAGCTCTCCAGCTGGAGAGGGGGAGCTCCAGGGCAAAAGCATATCCCTAATTGAGACATTTGTGCTTTAATCCTCCTCAACCCTTTGCTTTGTGCAGTTCCCTTTACAATGCACAAGCCAGCTCAAGCAGTTGCACACAGCACTAGAAAGCATCTGTAATCCTACTTGATGTTAAACTGCTCCATTTCCAAAAGCATAAACTACCATCTTTCGTATGCTTAGCCATAAACCAAAATACAAGGCTCCTACTCTGAGAAAAATGGAAACAATCCTTGTTATAAAGCTGGTGCTTCCCCCTACACATGCTCAGAGTACAGAAAGGAGCCCAAGTTTCCAACTCATTGGCTACACACAGAAATCCAGGAATTTAATCTCTCCACGGTAATTAACTGCCTGGTGCACAGTGGGAGCAGGACAACCCCTGCCCAAGAGCATGGTAGCTGTGCTGCTCCTATGTTACCTGGCCAGGTTTCCGCTCACAGGACAGATGCTCACTGCTGGCACTGAGTGTGGCAAGGTGCTCCACCAATGCCAGGAGCCACAGCTTACCTCACCCTCCGCAGCTCAGCATGGGGGCATCAGTCACCTAAGTAAATCCCAGCTCGCTAGCACTCCCACTCCTTCCTACACCAGACTTATCCACGTAACTGTGACTGTACTCACTCTGCTTCCTCAAAGAGATTCCCAATGTTCTTCAGGGGCTCGGCAGCTGGATTTTGAGCGATGATGGTTTTAATTTCACTGAGCTTTTCCTCCAGGGTGTTGAGCGTCTGCTGGTATGGGCCAGTGACTCCAGTGATTTTGAGGGCATTAGCCCTATCCAGGAACTGCTGGGTCCTATTTGCCAGCTCACTGATGATCACGTCCCAGAGGGCGAAGCACTGGTGGCACGGCACACAGTCAGGGAAGAAGCCCGAGTAGCCCCGGGAGCATTTGTCACAGCGCGACCCTTCCACCCCTTCATTGCAGATGCACTGCCCAGTGGCGCGGTCGCATTGCGGGGTCTGGATGCCACGAGGATTGCAATCACAAGCTGGAGGAAGAAAAAGGCATGCATGAAGGTTACGGTGAGGGAAACGATGTTGACATTGGCATGGAGGAAAAAAAAAAAAATCAACCAGTTGTAATGAGGTAGGGAAACGAGTATTGAAGTGGTCTGTGTCTGAATTATAATCAGCTAATTACGGATGTCTCTGCTTGAATATGGGGGACCCAGGGCTGTGTGTGAAAGGGGAGAGAGAGACAAGGAAATAACTCCAGGGGAGACCAGGGTTTGCACATCTCAGAAACAGGCACAATAATGGGGCAAGGATGGACACTTCTTGCAATGTTTGGATGTCAGTTGGATAGTAATTGAAGACAAAGATCACAGTTTCACTCCTACAATGAAGAGTAAGTAAGGCTTTCCAGACGGGAAAAATAAACAACAGGCAGGCACATAGCAGAGGGGCTTAAGAGCAAAACATGAGCAAAATAGAAAAAGTGAACAAGGAACAACCATTTACTGTCTCTTCCAGCACAGGAGTAGGGGTGAACTGAGGAATCCAGCAGATCAAAAATCAACCACCCTCCCCTGCACCTCCCACAAACAGCACAATAAAAGGAGATAGTTGATTACACAGCACTTAGTTAAGTGGTGGAGCTCCCTACCACAAGACACTATGGGTGTTAAAAGCTGAGGTGGCTTCAAAGAAGTACATAACAAGTTTTTGGAGCAACAGCCCTTGAAAGATCTTCTATGCAGAGATACAGGGCCTGGCTTAGGACATGCTCCTGCCACAGATGGTGGGAAAACATTCACAACATGCCTCAAGGAGCCTCGCGCTGGGCTGATGTTTTTGGTATACAGAAAATGGGAAAAAAAAAACAAAACCAGGCAGTGAAAAGTATAATAGAATAGATAATATAGTCATGGGTAGCCCTGTTTGAGGGAGAAGAGAGTAGTCTTCTCCAACATGTGTGCTAACAACCAAGAGCCTACACACTGCTTGTCACCCTGAAGTGGGAATGAGGACGATTAACAGATTTTTTTTAATTATTTCACACTGGAGCACCAACTCAGGAGTTAGTATTCACATCTTCCTGAAATGGACTTTCATTCTTATTTTTCTAACTGTGAACATCTACCTATCTTTATATGCTAGTCAGGTAAGATCCAGGGGCTCCAGGTGGCTGCCAAATTGGAGTGATAAGGTTTGGGCAACACCCTTTTCTTACAAGCTTTTAGAATAAAGACACACTTCTTTGGCACTAACAGGCCACAAAGAGAAGTTACTCAATTAACTTACTGATGCACAGTCATTTCTAAAAGCACAGACACACTTTGTACACAATAACGCTATCAGGAGAAGCGTTTCCATGCAGTGGGGCTGCCACTTGACCTCTCCTCCTCCTTAATTACGCAGGCTGCAGCAGCAGAGGAAATTGCCAACCTGCAAAGCTTCTAATAAAGGGATGGCAAAGAACAAAAAGAGAGGCCTTGAAAATAGGCAGGTCATCTACCTACCATTGTGGCAGAGTACACCCGAAGCAAGTCAAGCACACATTCCTTGAACAGGAAAAGGACTGTGCTACCTGATAAAAGCCTTCACTTACACATCCATTTACCAGGCATCCTTGAAGGAGGTTAATGGCTCAAAAAGGTCCATAAATCAATTCACACACCCCAAGCACATGGCCCCTTGAAAAAAGGGCAAAACACAAAGTTTTCAAGATTATACATTGTTTGCTTCAATGCCAAAACACAGTGGTGGTCTTCAGTTCAAAAATTACACAAAGAGCCTCAGCAGAACAAATCACTCCTCAACAAAACGACTTTCTTGTACAATGTGAATATGATAGGCAAGAGACAAAAATAACTTGTGCTGCCTGCACAATTGAGCAAAATGGTCCTTTGTTCTTTGAATTATACCCTGACACAAGAGATTGTTTTTACTTTACATCGAAAGTGCTTAAGTAGTCAACTCGCCATGGAATATGTTCCCTGCAGGCAAACGGTCGAGTTCCTCTTTGAAGGAGGTCAGTTAACCCTTCTGTCAACTAATAAGGCCCTGGTATAATGATGAATTGTACAAATTCCTCTGCATAGAAAGAGGCTAAATGGCATGTGGTTTTTCTCAAAGATCCTGAGATCTGATCAGGTTACATGAATACTTGCTGCTGGCAAATCAGATCACTATATTTACTTGCGGATTTAAAAAGCTTAAAGTGAAAAAAGAAAACCAAACCCACGTTGGTAATTCTACTCCTGAATACCTGCATGTTCAGGAAAGGCAGATGACATGGCTTTAGCAGCATTTACATGGCAATGTGGATTCCAAAATGTTTGGAGCCAGAAAATGCTGGGGAAGGGGAGAGGAGAATTTAAGTACTAACTCATTTTCAAAGTGAAAACCCAAACTCCACAGCTGCCTGGTGGGAGATGATAAAGACCGAAGTATTTTATTCTACATACAGCACAACAGTTGGAAGAATCATCACATTTCTAGAATTCTACAAAACTTCCAAACTGAGCTTTGTGAGACCCATGAGAAAATCATACAAGGCAGCTAGAAACATTACTGTGGGCTACTTATCTGGTTTAGGATGCTCTAAGCAGCCCAGAAGCAGGCAATGCTGGCTCTGGAATGCTGGCTCTGCCATTACTTCAGTAGTGTGAATCCAACATATATAAAATGGCTTTCAAAAGGGCTGGTTGCACACTTGCTCTTTCTTTTCTTCATGATCTTCCAAAGTCATTAACTGTGCACAAGATCACACCAGCTTTCAAACCAAAAGGTAAAACTGAAGATCATTTTATCTCTAAGTAAAATCACATAGTCTAAAGAAAAACAAGAAAAAGCCTCCATCGGAACTGGAATAAGATTTCAGTAGATTTTATTTTCTTCCCATTTTGAAAATTTGGGAGGCATTTCTATATGTTGGTAGGATGGTCTCTCTGGCTACAGCCCTTGGACAACTCCTTACTGTGGCACTGACTGAAACATTTTTTAAATTCTCACAAAAGCATCACTGCTCCTCTTACAGCTCACATCCTGTGAGCAAGCCTTTCATCTCACAAATGACATGTGCATACTAGCATTTGGTTACATGTGATCTTCTTTTTTAGAGTCTAGATGACCTTAACCAAGCACTTCAGCCACAGCTGAAATCATCTCCATTTCTCGCTAGAGTCAGTCTCTGAGTGCTTCTATGAGATGCTGGGTCCCAATTTCTGGACACAACATTAACAACTAAATTTGGCCAGCCAGAAAGCCACAGAAACTGCTCTTCTGACCTCCAAGGCCATATGGAACAGGACCTTCACCACTTCCAATGCCTTTAGCAGAGGAGTCCTGTATCCCATGCCCTGGCCAACAGCACCCAGCTATTTCACACCCTGGGACAGAGGACATCCAAGGTCCTTGCAGAGAGCATCTTCCCTTTACAGCATGGTGGGGATCAAACCCTCAATTGACTTCAGTTGTGATGACTTCTGAAGAGTAGGTAAGCAAGCCCGGGACAAGATCATATAAAGCCTTCCAGGTAATGAGGAGTGTCTTGAACACCACAGGCCACCAAGTAAATAGCTCCGTGCATAGGTTTCACTTTGCCTCATGCAATGCTGCATACCAAGCACCCACTAGCGTCAGTCTCTGTGGGATTTCAGGGCACAACTTTGTCGCAAAGTGACAAAAAGGAAACTTTGTCCTAAAGGGACAAAAGCACAGTGACAGTGGCAGGATCCATGTGAAAGGAAAGGAGGACCTCCTACCTGGTGTGGACTGGAAAAGGCTAACACAAGATTGGCTCATGGAAGAACAACCATGTGCCCAGTTACACATCCATCATTCACAATGGCGGGTGCACATCCACCAAGAGGATTTATGTGACATTTGATTATCACTGCCAATGAAATGGGATGTGAAAACAGGAGACACCTTGATTTCCATCACCTGCTAGAAACAGAGTGAACACCATGCCAGAATGATCCAGCATGCCCAGTATTGGTTTTGGCCAAAGTACCCCAGCATCACATCTAGCCACAACACAGTTCTTGCTCCTCTACCACCTCCTTTGTTTGTGTTCAGCTATTCCTATGGCCACCATGTAAGCCAACTCCTCTGCAGTCCTGTGTTAATGATGCTCTCTGTTACAGCAGTTTTGCTTCTGATGTACTTAAACAGCCTAACACAAACACAATCTTCAAAGTATCACTTGGCTCTGGAGATTTCGGCTCTAACCCAGCACACTTATAAGTCTGATGTAACACTTGAGTAGCTATACCACATCTAATTTTAGCATATGCCTGGTTTATTTAATTTTCCCCAAGAAGAACAAGAAATACACAGGTACATCTAAGGAATCAGAAGTGTTTCCGACATTATCCAGTAGCTAGTGATGGCTTTATACTCCACCTAACATAGTATCTGTGGAATAGGGAAAGACATAAAAGTCCTGTAAGCTCTTTTTAAATGCCTTGCCTATGCTTACGTGACTAGAAATTGGGAACAGTGGTTCATTTTGCACTGTAAAACCACACAGATGCTGAGTTTACTGCAAGACATTTAGATGCCTTAACCAGTTTGGGTTGGAAATGGCCTTCAAGACAAATGGTTGATTATTCTCCCTTCATACAGAGGAGTGGATGAAGGCCAGGGTGAAGGGCTACAAGTTAACACAGGCTGGGCTGCTTGCTTTGAAGATCAGTTAGACAGGGATCAAATCTGTCCCTGGGTAAGCAGAGCAGAACACTGCAGTACCTCCCATGGAAAATATAGCAGAGGAAAAGAAGTTTTTTGAAATCATTGGTCAAAGATCTGAGGGTTTTCAAAGGAGCACTTGCTAAGTTAAACAATAGGTTTCTGTTTCAAAATGTCATTTTGGAACTGAGTGTATTGTTTTTCTTTAATTGAGTGTTTAACTCAATCAGACATTCTTCTGTGGCATACTCTGACTTAAGTGAAATCACATTTTTGATAGGAAAATTTTCTAGCCAAATTCTTCAGTCGAGATTTGCTGATTAGCAACATATGACAACAAAAGATTGTAGCTACATCTATTCACAAACGCATGTGCACACATGTGCATGCACACAGAGTATCCACAAGTAATTTTTATACTGCCTTGATCAATGCATTTCTCTTTCAGTAATGTTTTTTTCCTGATCTTAAAGATAAAAGTAACACTCATAAATATTTATTGAATGTAGGCTGGTAGAAACCTAAGGGCAGAAATCCCAGAGAAGTAAATGACTAGCTTGAGTGGTTTGCTTCAAGCTCACAAGGATCTGTGAACCACTTTATCTTTCATTTACTCTGACAGCTCTGCTACCTTTCACTCTGATTTTAAATATTTAGAACTGACTTCCATTTGAGATACTGTAATTTAATGTGACATATTTGCATATCACTTAAACTAAGGTGTGTCAGAGCAGTTGATACTACAGCTGAGATGATATAATGGATACTGAAAGGTCTGTATGAAGATCAGTCTCAGTGTTTAACGGCTTATTGCAGGATGTTAGGAACAAGCGAGTGTCATACATCATCCTACACAGAACAGAAATCATTTTTGCAGAAATATTTTCTTCACTGCTTGAGATTGGGGATGGAGAGAATCAAATGTTTAACTCCTCCACAGCAAAAAAACAAAGGGTTTGTTCAAACATGATTTCCTGGCATCATTTCCCGGTGGTAGTGAGGCACTATGATGATAAAACCATTCAGCAATTTGTAAGGTTGAAAGTTTTGCAGAGCTAGCAAATTTCTTCTGAATAATCAGCTATTGATTCAAATCACCCTGTAAGCATATTGCTAACTCCTCAGCATTATGATTTTCAGTACAAATGTTAAGATAAGATCCTAGCCTAAAATTACTACAGTTGTGCTGCATTTTAACATGCTAGCAGACCTTGCCAAAAGGGCAATTTTCTGGGGGAAAAAAAAAATAAATCAATGCACATTACAATATTTTAAGACCACAGGTCAATTGAAATTATGAAACTCAAAGTGAAAATTATATTTCCTTCAGCGTAGAATTTGTCTGACTTCCTTTAGACACTTACCACAGAAGCAAAAGAAACATCTACTAATCTTTCTCTCTGCACCATAAACGCCTCCTATAAAAGCAGCCTACACAACTAGTTTAAGACCCAGGTGTTAAATTAAGATTACAAAGCCTATTCGTAAATGGCAATGGAGTAATTTTCAGTGAACAGATGTTTCAGCACCAGCTACATAACAGAGACTAAAAACTGAGAGAAACAACTTTCTGCCAATATCTGCAATGAGTATTTGATAAGAACATGACTTTTTTTCATCTTAGTTCAACTAAATTCTGTGTTTTACAATAGGGCTTGATACTCAAGTCCAACACCGAAAAACACTGACAAAGGTATGCTTCTTCTAAAGGGGAGATAGCAATACAACCTAACTTTCAATCTCATACACTGCCTTTTAAACTGCACTCTGTTCTGTTTGTTCAATTAAAACCATAAATAACAGTAAAATTGTCATCTGCTTTATATTATATGAAACACATAAACTTCAAATATCTATTGTGCGAGGGCATTGTTCGAGATGCCTCTATAGCCACACGGTATCTCAGAGGCTTCCCGGGAACCTGGAGCCTCCTGCCATAAATGTGCTTTGCGGGCTGAAGTCTGCACAGAGCTCAGCATGCTCAGTCCTGCACTTCGGTTGCCAGGCTTTGGAAAAGCTCCAGCAGAATGCCTGGGAGACTCGAGTTTGATGAAATTTGTAATCCTATTATTTACTACCTTAGCAAGGATTTTTATGCACATGCACACGTTCACGTGCAGGCTCGTGTAGAGCTGCATACAGCTCGTAGCTGAAGCAACAGCCAGAAGAGTACTTCAAAGGAGCTGGCACTGCCTCCTGAGCACACAGTGCTCACTGCACAGGTCCTGCTCACTGTAATCCTCATAGGGACCTGCATGAGGCTGAGAGACACATGCTGGGCTTTTCCCTATCCTCTATGCCTCTCCTATGCTTGTTTCAGGCATTATGTTAAATTAATTGAGTAACTGTTTTGTTGTTTTAAAGCATGGAGTAACCAGTCTCCAAAGACCCAGTCCCACAGACTCTGTGGTGTGTATTCCTCAACGAACATCTGTGGGTGGTGGGAGCATACCCAGTACTGAGGTCGAGGTGCTGCCCAAACGTAGCTTAGCTTGCTCCAGTGGTCTGGTCGCAGTGTGATCTCTGGGTACATGCAGAGAGAAGACAACAGATGATGCTTTCTCTCCACTGCAAGGAGCACAGACTGCAAATCAAAGCACCTAGATCAGGTGCAAAAAGCTGCCTCCCCCACCTTCTACTTCACCATCTCTGACCTTACCAAGATTTCTACAAAACAAGTCACATGCAGCAGCCTGCAATGGTCACCGCAACCAACAGGGACAGCAGGGAAGCATGCCCTGGAGTTTGGTTTCCAGTGGAGTGTGCTGGGGCCCCGGGGCCACATCCACAGCTCAGCGCTGCTGCGAGTGCCTGGGAACCCATGAGGGGCTGCGGCCCCCAGCCTGTCTTAGATGGGCCATTTTGTACATCTCCACATAGCTGTGTCCAGAGGTTATTTGCAGGTACTTGTGTTTGCATGACCTCACTTTTGGGTTTTTTTAGTAATTAAAATATTTGTAAAGGTTATCACAGCAATGTGGGAAGAACAGTTCCCATTTCTCAGCAGGAGATCATGTCTTGTTGTGCCAACAGCCTGAAGACCTCTTGAGATGTGATCACACATTACCATCCCTTGAGTGATGCACCCTGCGATTTCCAACCTTGAGCAGAAGCCACTTGCCCTGGCCAGTGGAGGATCCCACCCTGGAGTCATTGGGACTGATGTCCACACCTCCGCATCAGCTCGGTGCCCACAGTGATGACTATCTGTCCATACTCACACAGTTCAGAGCTCTCACTGCTCCCCATCCAGATTGATTTGTATTTTCTTCCTGAATGCAGCACAAAGCGTGCCCATATTGGCTGCTTGGGCCAGCATGAGCATGCTGCTGAGGGAAGGTGGCAAATGCAATGGCCAGGAGTCCATGCATCCCCTCCAGCTGAAGCTGATGTCTTTGTGACAAATCCACGTCTCAGTTCCAGCTTCACCTTGGTCACAGGCCATATTTAAGCCATTTTCCAGGGACATTGCTCTGGAGCTCCTTAAATGGCACAGTTTTCCAGTTTGCCTGCAAACTGCTTACTGCTGAGAGCTGCTACCTGCCCATGCAGCAGCTGCACATCTTCCAGCCTGAACATCACCCCTCTGCTCGATGGGGCTAAATAAGAGCTGAGAAGTCACTTCTCTCTCTGCCGAGAAAGGATGGGAGATGGGGTGGGAAGCACTGACCCCACCATGCCAGGGAGACTCGACAGCACTGCGGGCCTGGATGTGCTCCACAAGCAAGCATGCACTTGGAACACATCTGGGGCATTGTGGCGCAGGCTGACACAGCTCAGCCCTGAGCACTGGCTCTCCCCACCTGCCACAAAGACCTCCTGTTGGACACAATCCTGAAGGAAAATCTGCATTTCCACCTGAGCGAGTCTCCTGTGCCAACTTGGGGGCAGAAGGGGCAGAGGGTTGAAAGGGAAGCATAGAATTTGCTTGGTAAAAACAGGCTCTGAAGAATATATCCTCTTTTTACTTCAGAAACATTAAAAAGCAGGTTTTCCCGTGCTCAAAAGGCAGCAGAAACTCCATGAGAGACCAGAAATGCTGGTACGCTGCAAAATCCTGCTGATAAGGTATGCAGATGGACTCCATCAATAAACCCTGATGGAGACAGCTGATACCAAGAGACAATCCCTGCCCCGGAGCCAGCAGGGTCAGCGCCCCTCACCACACCAGAACACACACAGCCTCCCCAAAAGGCTGCCTCACCCCTCGAGAAACCCAATATGTACTCAGGAACTGGGACAATTCCCCAGTCCTTTCATCTGCTGCATTAACCAAGTAGCTGTGACCTGCCTATCTGCTTAGATAATGGGCTCTAAGGTATCTCTATTGTAAGGGATTTATTAAAGACCACAGCAAGCACATTCCTCCCTGCAGGAAAAAATACCTTAATCTTCTGCAAACCCTCCTGGCAAAGGCTCCTATTTGAACAGATCAGAGATACAAGTTTGTTCTGGTCTGGACAGTGTTTGAAGTTTCTTTCCCAGCTAATGAACAGGCTTGTTTATAATGAAAGGACAGAGAGCATCCAGTTTTCTAAACAAGCAACCTCTCTGCGCTGTTTTGCAGCATGTAGCTATGGCTAACCCGCTGCACGGTCTCTGCTCACTCCTTTATTTTCATCTGAAATATAAGGAAAGTCTCCTACCAAATAGAAAAACCTTACTTCTTCAGGCCCAGTCTCCTGAAAAAGATACAAGAGGAGACAGTGGTCTTCTACTACATACAATCAAAAGGCAAAGGAAACTGGTTTCCAGACCAATTCTCAAACCCAAACACTTGCGATATGGTTTCTTACCACACTGGTTTACCTGACAGCATTGCAACCTGACGGTTAAAGAAGAGTTAGTTTCTAAAGAGAGGTTTGTTGCTAAACAAGGGTCTGACAAGAAATAAAATAAAATAAACCAGGCAAGCTTCGGGCCCGGCTCCTGCTGTGCCTCCCGTCCTTAGAGGCACCAAGCCCTGGGGGCAGACCCCACCATGCCTTCCCCCCTCATTTCCAAGGCTCGTGTGGCAGTCACCAGAGGGACTGCTCCCGGCAGGGCTGTCCCAGCACACTGGGGGGTGACAGCCAACAGGTCCTTTCCAAAAGGAGCAGGTGGAACAGGCGCCAGGGTTGGAACTCACCTTGGCACTCCACGCCTGGGTCGCCCCAGAAGAGCTCCTGGCACTCCCGGCAGGTCCGGCCTCCAAATCCCGGCATGCACTGGCACTGTCCCGTGAACTGCCAAAAAAAACCCCAAAACCCCAACAGGAGAGGTGACCACCTCATCAGCTCAGCCCCGCGCCGCAGCGAAGGCTCGGCTGTGGCAGCAAGCCCTGCACTCCCCTCACCTCGTTGCAGGCGGGCCCGAGGGAGCGCGCAGGGTCGCAGCCGCACTGCTCGCAGCCGGCGCCGCTGGCGAGCCTCCACGTGTGCGGCGCGCAGCGGTCGCAGGTCTGCCCCACCACGTTGGGGAGGCACCGGCACTGCCCTGTGGCCGCCTCGCACCGGCAGCTCTCTGAGCCGTCACAGTCCTCCCGGACAGTGCCCAGGTAGTTGCAGACGCACTCTGTGAGGGAAAGAACATGGCGCCTCCATGTCAGCCTGACCGCTGGTTACCAAACTGCCCAGAGTTTGCATTTAGTTTATTCTCTGAGTCCCCTGAGGAGCGGGCAGATGCTGGCACGTCCCAATGCCCATGGGTAGGCCTGGCTGACCCAGTGCTGAATGACATCCAGCACCGCATAAAAGCCATCCCCATGTCCCAGGCTGGGCAGCTCAGCACCTTCTGTCCCGGCACACAGGAGGCGGCAGGAGCCCCTCATTCAAGCCTAGCCTTCCTCCTCCTTTCCTCCCTCTGTGCACAACCAAAGCCAAAGCCTACCCGGCTCCTGACAGCAGGCTGCGGTGGCAGATCTGCTTGGAGCAGCCGATGGCATGCCAAGCAGAGCAGGGCTCCGGTCACCCACCCAGCCACCCGTCTGCCCTGCCGGGCTGCGTCCAGCACGGAGGGAGAGGAGGGTCTGCCTCCTCACCACCCAGTTCGGCTCCCTCCCGCTGTTCGGCCACATCTGCAGGAAGGCTGGTGTAAACAAAAGGCAAACCCTCACCCTGCCATCCATCCACCATCTCTGGAGAAGAAGTAAACAAAGACCGATAACAAGAGGGCAAGAACCCCCCCTCCTGCAAAAGCCTTGTCCTTTCAGCACATGTAAATGCTGTCCCTGCTCTCCCTGTCAAATGTAAAGGACTCCTCTCCCAGCCAGGAGCCCTGCTGAGCTACAGGGCAGCTGCACGCAACTCCAGCTGGAGGCAATTAAGTTTCCCCTCCACTCCAAATGCTCCCAGGTAAATTAAAAAGAGCTCAGGCCACCCCGTGACACGGCTGGCGGAGGCGTTGTGGCCGTGTCTCCCCACTCACTTCTGCAGTCCTGCTGCAGGGCGCTCCCATAGTAGCCCTCTTTGCAGAGGTGGCAGTTTTCGCCCTCCGTGTGATACAGGCACTTCACGCACGTTCCCGTCTTCTTGTCGCAGGCCTCCGGGTCAGTGGTGTCGATGTTGTTGTTGCACTGGCATGGCTGGCAGGCGCCGCCAACCTCGTCAGGGCTCCCAAAGAAGCCAGACGCACATTCATCACATCGACTGCCTGTTTGAACAAACAGGCACGGTGGGAATTACCATCACGGCTGGCTAGCGTGCAGCCCCGTAAATGGCAAGACTGAGGCAAGAAAATNTAACCGGATCATGCTCAAAGCAACAGAGGCAGCGGCAGCTTGATGTGGCATGGATGGTACTGCCTGAGGCACCAAGGCATGGTGCTGCAGCCCAGCTGCCAGCACGCTCGTCCTCTCGGTTCCACTACTGTCCTCTCCACGTCTGCTGACCACCGGTCATCCCTCGCCACACTGCCGAGGATGAGGTTCATGGTAGTGCTGGCATCACCTGCACAAGCTGCTCTGCCCTGGCACCTTCCAAGTGCTGCCAACCTCCAGCAGCAACACATTGATGCTGGTGCTGTGGTCACATCCAACAACCAATATGAACATACCCCTTCTCCACCAGGAGGTTCAACCCAACCAGCCCCCTCCATGCACCCGTCAAGTACCTATGTATCCCACGCTACAGACACACACGACTTGCAGCGTGACCGGATCCTGGTAACAGCCGCTGGCAAATTGGCGTCCGCTCTCAGGGCCATCAGGGCAAGGGCAGGGGCGGCAGTGGTCACCCGATCCCAGGACAGGGTCTCCATAGTAGCCAGCCTGGCACCTGCGTGATGGGGTACACAGCATGCAGGGGACCACGGGCAAATGTACGGAAGCCTTGTTATAACTACACCCAGGTTTTAAACCACTGTGAAGAACTGAAGCACAGAAACATCCTTACAGCTTTCCTGTGCCACTCGCACTCTGAGCAGCTGTGCCCACAAAGGCAAATTTGTCTGGCTTTCACCAGTGTAAGAGCAGGAGACCCAAGGCAGGTGCCTCTCAGGAGGTTTGCAATGGAGAAAGCCTCTCTGAAGCCCTGGTGTCCTGCAATGCGCTCTCGGACATCTGGGCAGGCACTGCTGGGAGGCAGGAGGCCACAGGCAGGGAAGAGAGGGTCTCCACTCCCATCCTCCTCCGGGACCACTAGTGCTGCTCTGGCTTCCACTGTCCAGGGACACTCCCCATGGATTCACACCTGCCCAAGCACCAGCACCAGACGGGAACAGCTGCTGTGCCCATTCTGCTGGGGGGAAGGAGAGGAGGTGCGCATGTCGTACCTCTCACAGTTGTGACCTGCCGTGTGGTCCCGGCAGCTCAGGCACTCCCCGGTATAGGGGCTGCAGTCGTCGGCATGGCCGTTGCAGTGGCAGGGCTGGCAGCTGGGGAAGCCCCAGAAGCCGGGCAGGCAGCGGTCGCACTGCCGCCCATACACTCCGGGGAAGCAGTGGCACTGGCCCGTCTCCGCATCGCAGAAGGCATTGTAAGAGCCTCGGACATGGCACTCGCACGCTGCAAGGAGAGGGGGAGAGGGGCTGTGTTACCCCGGCAAGCCCTAAATGTAGGGCCCCAACTGCAGGACAGCCCAGAGCCAAGGATTTAACATACGTCGGCATCCACTCGGCCCGAACCCGAAGGTCCCAGGGGCGCATCTGTCGCACTGTCTTCCAACGACGTTGGGACGACATTGGCACTGCCCTCCGCTGGGGTCACACACCGAACTCAGGGAGCCCTGGGGGTCACACTGGCATGCTGAGCAGAGAAAAGCATCAGGGGGAATGAGTACCACAGTGCAGGACATGAACCATCTACCTCATCCCATGTACATGCTTTCCCCGTGCAAACCTCTCTGCCTGGAAGCGCCATCCAGCTTCCAGACGCAGTTTGCCCTACAAGTAGATGGTTACGTACATAACGCGGTCTCATGTAATAGCGCAGAAATGCTGAATATGATGTTCTTGCAGACGTCTGTCATGGGGGTTTTCACAACACTCCTGCTGTTTTCCAGACACCGGTATCTCTGGAAAGTTTCCCAAGCGCTGTTCGTGACCACATCTTCGCCTGAGCCTCCCACTGTGAATATGTCCAGCGATTTGCAGTATGGCATGAGAACAAGCTACAAAACAATTTTACAAAGACTAAGTGTCACTATTTATAAATAGCCTCCATCATAATTGTGAAAATTCAGGATTATCCCATTTACTGTCATCCTTTTTGAGCCCGAAAAGCAATCAGCCAGACAGAATTTGGAAGAGAAATTACAGTATTTCTCTATTTTTTGGTGGTATAGTTCTGGTATCTACCAAATTCTTACCAAACCTACCAAATTCTATTCATTCAAAAGAAAAAGGTTGATATTGGCATTCATGATATACATGGCACACATTAGCCTCCCCAAAGAAACTACAAGTCTGTGGAACAAGCTGCAGTCCTGTACAATACAGCAAAAACCTCTTAGCAGAAAACCAACCCACATACTTGGAGACTGAAGAAACCTACACTGCTTTACATTGTTCAGTTAAAATCTGGCTTCAGCCGTAAGCAACAATGTTTTAAAATATTACTTTGGATTCACACAGATGCACGCCAGACGAGATGCAAACTTTCAGGCTTTTAAATACACTTTTACCCCAGAACATCCCTGAAATAATTTCTGCTCACAGAGTCAATGAGTGTGTACGGGCTCTCTGTCTCCGTATCCACCGAGGAGTACTGGGGCAGCTCCAGGCGGATGGTGTAATTCAGCCCCTTCTCAAAGCAGACAGGCCGTGGGAGAACGACATATCTGGATTAGGAACAGGAAACAATTCTTACTTCAAACATCCAGCACCATAAAGTGTTTCAGGTGGCCCTATAAAACAATCGAGATAACAGAAAGCAGCCAAGACCGGGCAGAACAAAAGGTATGATGTGAAGAGGCAGTTTAGGGGTTTGTGCAAGTCAGAACCGGAAAAGCTTATCGGCAAGGTAAAGAATCATACCGATGTTCTTTCACAGGCTGTGCAAACACTTCCCCCCCTCTTTACTCAGTGAACAACACAAATCAGAAAACAAGAATAAACTTAAAAGCTTTGAGTCTACAGACACAATGCTAAGTATGTTTTTATAACCCATTGCAAATTAAATTTCATCCATTTTCATAGAGGCCATGGCAAACTGAAAACGTGATGTTACTCTTTCAGTTTTTTAAATGTTTTTTCTGCTTTTGGCCCATCCAGTTATGCCAACCTGGAGCCAGGAGACAGCGAGACGACCTGATTATCATCATCAGGAACTGTATTGCCACACCGGCTACCTGTGGGAATCTTGCCTGGGCGTGAGACGCTGATCACCGCTTTTTCCCACTGATCTGGCAACTGGGGGAGAAAAAGACTGATCAGCATCAAGCAACGGCTGTAAACTCCTGGGAGCCTCCAGAGCTCAGGCCAGGAAAAGCGTGCGCCTGTGCACACAGGGTGGTCACTGTGCTTTGGGGAGGATAGGGCTGCAGCTCCAGCATCAGTGGGGCATCTAACAGCTGCAGGTTTGGGCTGAGACAAGGCAAGGCAAGTGCCCCTGGGCATCCTCCAGCACAACAGTCTCTCTCTCTCCCTCCCTCCCAAAAAAACATGACTAGGTGTAGGTGGTCAGCAGCCCCATCTGCAGCATGGCATCAGCTGGTTTGGTAACCTCCTCTTCCCCCACCTCTGGGTACCGCACCTGAGTATTTCACTGCAGTCAATTGCTGCCAAGCTCTAGGTAAGGAGCTTGGGGGATTTTTTCTCTTTGCCTTCACCCTGTGAGTTATCCACAGTCAAAACCAACTGCTTGCAAGCTCTTTGCTGCAGGCATTCAACATCCAAGATGGGCAATTTGTCTCCTATGGTGCATAACAGCATTTCCACCCATTAGAAGGCCACCTGGCTGATGCCAACTTTGTATTCTAATCTGTCCTGATGGGACTTGTCACTTTTTAATTTGCTCGTTAAACAGGTGCTGAAACAACGCACTAATGAATGAAACTGTAAAGCAAATAATACTAGTAACCGTCAATATCTTTTTGGATTTTCATACATCTCAGACATTTAACAGAGTGTCCACCCTTGTCTTTGAGTCCTGATGACTCCTGAAAGCACTGGGCTCCTGTCAGTCATGCACTGGGACAGCCAGTGTCTGCGCCAGGAGGCAGCAATGCCCATACTCACAGACCTACCTGCGGCTCGTAGCGGACCAGAATATCATACTCCATGGAGTAGGGGATGTTGTCAATGTAGAATTCCAGGTACGCCCCCTCAGGGACCCTTACAAATCCTATTCCTGTCCATGATGGTGTGCGGTCTGGCGTGTACTGGCGCTCTATTATGTTTACTCCCTACAAAAACAGGGACAGAGATTTCAATACCAATACATTAAATTTGCAGGCCCCATGGGAGCGCATGAAGTGATGAATTCTGCTGATGGATCACTTCTGGATCACAGCATCCATTGTTTGCATCCCAGAGAACACAAATTCTCTTTTAAACCCATGCGCGTGCACATAGTTGCCCTTCCGCTTAACAATATATAAAAAGCAAGAAAGATAAAATAAAACAACACTGTACAACTCTTCATCCATTTCTCCGTTATAGTGGGGAATTAAATTTAAAAACTCGCTACGAGCAACTAATCCACCAGCTCTGACATCTCGTTCACTGTAAGGACTTTCACATCATAGTTGTAGCAGTGGGATTTACTGCAGTGGCACATAACTGCTCTATTAATCGACCAAGCTGAGTGCTAATTACTTCCTGACTACACCTGGCTGCTCCAAACCAAACCATTGCTCAGGATAACATTTGAAAAGCAGATCAGGGCTGTCATGAGTAAGTTGTCACTAAGTAACAGAGATCCCAATCATCAATAGATATTTAATAGCCAAATCAGTATCTTCTCACTCCTTTCCATCTGAGGTGCCAGGTTTTTATCTGCTACTCTTTATATAAAGCAAAGAAGAGGAAAAAGGCAACAGAAAATGGAAACATGTGGTGTTCAAACTTCCTGTTTCAAACTTATCTGCATCCATGAATAGTTCTCTCCATACAAAAACATCCTGTGCATTCCTAAGGAAGCTGCTTCAGTAGAAAGGGATAAAATGTAAGGAAATGTCTATATATATATACATATCACTTCAGGATGTCCCCTCATGTATTCTCACACTCTTTGTAGAGAGCCTGGCTATAAATTATTACACTTCAGCTTTACACAAAGGGTTGGAGCTCCCCAGAAAGGATCGTAGGCAGGACGTGAGTGAGGGCATGCAGCTGTAGGGAGGATGGGGGCTTGGCACTGCCTGAAAACCTCTGCAACTCTGTGCCACTTGGATTTGTCTTGTGCTGAGCCCTTGCCTGGAAATTCAGAGCTCTATTCTGCCACCAGTTCAGTAAGAAATTTTTTTCAGTATTGGCATTTTAAAAAATGGTTTGTTCTGAAGGTTTTAAAAGGCAACCAGTGGCACATCCCCTTGCTCTGCTTGGCAAGGTGAGTTTTCATGCCAAGCTCCTCCATCCCTGAGTGCCATGAGCCTTGAGGAGGGCTAGGGTATCGCCTCTCCAGCTGGGCAGACAGCAATGCACCAAAACCCCTGTGCCAGCTCACACACCCTCCACTGCAGTTCAACTTCTGCTCTGCGCCATCTTCCCTCTCCTATGGGATGGGATGGGATGGGATGGGATGGGATGGGATGGGATGGTTCAGTTGGATGGAATCTACAATGATCATCTAGTCCAACTGCCTGACCATTTTGGGGTTGATCAAAAGTTAAGACACGTTGTTAAGATCACTGTGTTCAGTTTTGGGCCCCTCGCTATAAGAAAGACATTGAGGTGCTGGAGCCTGTCCCGAGAAGGCCAACAAAGCTGGTGAAGAGTCTAAAGAACAAGTCCTATGAGGAGTGGCTGAGGGAACTGGGGTTGTTTACCCTGGAGAAAAGGAGGCTCAAGGAATACCTTATTGCTTTCTACAACTATCTGAAAAGAGGTTGTAGCCAGGTGGGGGTTAGTCTCTTCTCCCAAGTAACAGGCAATAGGATGAGAGGAAATGGCCTCAAGTTGCACCAGGGGAGGTTTAGATTGGATATTAGAAAAAATTTCTTCACCAAAAGGGTTGTCAAGCATTGGAACAGGCTGCCCAGGGAAGTGGTTGAGTCACCACCCTGGAGGCATTTAAAATACATGTAGATGTGGTGCTTAGGGACATGGTTTAGTGGGACTTGGCAGTGTTAGCTTTATGGTTGGACTCAGTAATCTGGAAGGTCTTTTCCAACCTAAATGATTCTATGATTGTCCAAATGCCTCTTAAACATTGAAAGGCTTGAGGCCCCGACTACCTCTTTAGGAAGTCTGTTCCAGTGTTTGGCCTCCCTCTCAGTAAAGAAATGCTTCCTAATGTCCAGTCTAAACCCGTCCCTGGCACAGGTTTGAACTGTTCCCACACGTCCTATCACTGGATACCAGGGAGAAGAGATCAACATCTCCCTCTTCGCTTCTCCTGCTTGGGAAGCTGTAGAGAACAATGAGGTCGCCCCTCAGGCTCTCATTTTCCAAACGAGACAAGCCCAAAGTCCTTAGCTGCTCCTCATCGGACATTCCTTCCAGCTCTTTCACCAGCTTTGTCACCCTCCTCTTGACACATCCAAGAACCTTCACATCCTTCTTAAATTATGGGGCACAGAACTGCACACAGTATTCAAGGTGAGGCCACACCAACACTGAATACAGCAGGATCATCACCCCTTTTGACCAGCTGGTTATGCTGTGTTTGATGCACCCCAGGATGTGGTTTGTCCTCTTGGCTGCCAGGGCACACTGCGGACTCCTGTTGAGCCTGCGGTTGACAAGCTCCCCCAGATCCCTTTCTGCAGGACTGCTCTCCAGCCTCTCCTCTCCCAATTTAGACTTGTGTCTGGTCTTACTTCATCCTAGGTGCAGGGTTTGGTATTTGGACTTGTTAAATTTCATCCCATTAATCATAGCCCAATGCTCCAATTTATGTAGATCCCTCTGCAAGGCCTCTCGTCCCTCAGGACAGTCAACAGCACCTCCCCATTTGGTAGCATCGGCAAACTTGATAATGGTGCATTCAACTCCTGCATCCAGATCATTGATAAATACATTGAACAGAACTGGCCCCGGAATTAGCCCTGAGGAACAGCACTGGTGGCCGATTGGCAGCCAGATGTAGCCCCATTCACTACAATCTTTTAAGCTCTGCCCTTCAGCCAGTTCTTCACCAGCACACTGTGAACCTGCTCATCCCACAGTTGGACAACTTGTCCAGAAGGATGCTGTAAGGGACAGTATCAAAAGCCTTACTAAAATCTGGAAAAACTACATTCACCCCCTTCCCTTCATCCACTGGGCAGGTGACCTTATCATAGAAAGACATCAAATTATGAGTTGAACAGGACTTTCCCTTTGTGAACCCATGCTGACTGTGCCTGATGATTGCATTATTCTTTAAATGCCTTTCAACAGTACCCAGTATAATCTTCTCCATAATTTTTCCAGGAACTGAGGTTAGACTAACAGGTCTGTAGTTCCCTGGGTGTAGATGGGAATAACATTGGGTAGCTCCCTGTCAGCAAAGACCTCTCCAGACTCCCAAGAACTTTGGTACATGATTGAGAGAGGTCCTGCTGTAACATCTGCTAGCTCCTTCAGTACTCTGGGATGAATCCCACCAGGCCTCATGGACTTGTGAACATTCAGCTGATACAGGTGGTCCCTTACAATTTCAGTGTCCACAAATGGAAAGTCACTGTTCCCACACCCGTGGTCCTCCAACTCAGGGGGCTGGGCAGCCCTACGTCTATCAGTATTATTAAAGACCAAGGCAAAAAATGCATTGAATGCTTCTGCTTTTTCTTCATCCCTATTAGTAAGATGATGACCTTCAACAAGTACCAGTCTAATGTTTTCTTTAGACCTCCTCTTGCTATTAATGTACTTTTAAAAAGCCCTTCTAACAGCCCTTACCTAACAGCAAAAATCCTCTGCCTTGGCTGAAACGGCAAAGTGGCTATGTTTTGCCTGAAATAAATAAATTAGAACAAAGCACCCCAATTGTGGGCAGACAAGGATCTGCTGCTTCAGAAAAACCATTATGTAACCTCCCTGACTCCTTGCTGGAGGCAAAAAATAATTGATGTAATCACCTAGCTGCTGTTAATGAATTAAAAGCAAGGCTGTGCAGTGGTGAACAGAAAGAGCCAGAAACCCTGATGACCCACGCCAGAAGGCTAAACAACCTAGAGGCAACCTCCCTTACAAAAACAGTTTTTTGCACAATCAACCATGGTTTTAGTCATTAATAAAAGAAATGTTACTGATGTACAAAAACTCTAAAAGCCAAGGCAACTTGCTTAAATGTGTGCTTTGTTCTCTCCCAGTTTCAGTGGCACCAAAGAGAAGAGCCAGTGTCGGTGGGACACCGCTCTTGAGATAAGAGGGGAAGAAGCAGGTGCAGTGGGCACGTACGCAGTGGGGTACAGAAAAGGGATGCTGACAGGAAACAAGCTGTACAGTCATGATCAAAGAAACGGGTTTAAAAAGGAAAATGGCAGTTCCCCCCTCCCCCAAATTACTACACTATTTATCGACACTAGATTGAACAGCTACAGGTTGACATTTTTCAATTCAGTTCTGTGTTTTCCACATTTTAATTGCAAAACACTCAGGGTATAAAACAGACGCTTCCAAGACCCAAATAGTGAAACAACTTTCCCACAGCTGTCCAGACACACCAGCTCACTAAAACTGCTACTCACGGGACCCAAGCTGGCTTCCTCCGCCTCGTAGATGTAATGATCGAGAGAAATGAAGTAATAGCCAGGCTCCACCTGGTTACACTGACGTCCAAACATGTGGGGCCGGCACTCGCATTGGCCAGATTCACTCGAGCAGCTAAAATGGAAGAGCAGTGAATGTACAACACACTTTGGCTATGCTGAGACACAGCTAGAGCCAATTCCAGCTTTGACGTTTTAACTGGCACAGGAGGAGAAGTGCTTCTGGACACAGCTGCCTCGAGACACAAGATGTTCTCGGGCTCTGCAGCTGGACCATCTGCACTGCTAAAATGGCAGCACAGTTACGGGTGCAGTCTTGGCTCAACCCAACTATCATTCTCCCAGACAACTCCTAGACTCAGGCTGGGAGCAAGCATGGCCAGGGACCATTTCCAGTAGGCACTTTGCATGCGGTCTCCTCTGTTTGGGTGGTGAGAGGATTTCATGCTACAGATGCAGGCGGTTCCCTGGAGCCACAGAGCAGTCCTGGGAGAGCTTCACTTGCTACCACAGACATAGCCAAGAGGCATGTCTGTCCTCCAAGCTGAGGGCAGTCTTCGGCTCCAGGCTTGCAGGCCATGCAATCAGCGTATCTGTTTGTACGGGCTCAGGCAAAGCAAGAACATGCATGACCCTGCATGCCCTGGGACGTAAAGCTGCTCTCCTGTGCTGCAAAGCACGTCCCAAGAGGTCACCCACCAGCAGCTCTGAACAGAGGAAAACCATATCTGCCTGCTTTAGAGTAGGACAGACACAGCCAAAGACATGAGACAGACAGAGCCATCACTGGGGAATGCAGAAGGTCCATCCAGGGTGACATACAGCAGCTCCACTTCCTTCATAATGAGCCATTTTCTTTTCTCAATACAGCTCTATCCCCAAACAGCCTTTTGGTGGTGTTATTGTCCCCAGGGACTCCACCCCACTTATGAAGAACCCTTGGGCAGGTTGTATTTTTGCAGGCACTCAGTCACACTTTTTCATAGGAAGGTTTTATGGTCCACCAAAAGACAGCCCCTTCTTTAAATTTGAGTTGAATTTAGAAACATTTTCTAAAGTCAAACCCCTCTGGTTTCCACGGAAAGTCTCCAGGCTTCTCAAGCCCACATTCTAAGAGTAATTTTTAACTGAATTAATTTTTGAAATTGCAGAGATTCACTTAAATATTCACTTTGAAATGCCAGAAGTGCCCTAGCTGCCCCAGAAGGGCTGATGGGAAGCTTCCCCTCAGGGGACAGCGGTGACTCCACCAACTGGGTTACAGGGTGGCGGGGGATGAATTTCAGGCGAGGTGCGGCTGCCCCAGGCGTTGCATCCCACACCCTGAAACGGAGCCAGGAGACAGCAATTCAGCAGCTGAAGAGAGCAGCTCCGGGGAGAGCGAAGCTCTCCCTTCCCACTGACGTTAAGAGAGCGGAGTGGGGAGCCGGAGCCGGGCTTCGCAGCTCTCCTGTGGCTGGAGGAAAGCACAGCTGCTCCCTGCCCACGCCAGGACACCGCATGTCCCCTCGCCACGTGTTTTTGCAATCGCTGGGCTCAGCGCATGGGAAACAGGCTACAAAGCTTTGCTGGGCTGTGGCCGACCCGTACCCCAAACCCCTGGAAGCAGCTGCACCGGGGGAGCCATTATGAGCTGTGCAGCGTAACCGATCTGTGCGCAGGGAGCAAGGACGGAGGAGTAAATAATCACTAACGACCACACCGCTGTCTGCCGAGGGGTAATAATTCACTCGGGAGCAGAAGGAATAGACAGCCCACGGGACATTCCCACGGCGATCCCTGCCGCAGATGGGGTGTCTGCAGGCTGTAACAACCTACAGGAGTCACAGCGGGACCAGTCCCAAACTCCCCCGGTCTGGTCCTGTGGGCTCCAGTGGGAAACAGTTCATCCACCCCCTTGGGAAACTTCTGTGGCTTTAGACAAAAGCAGGACATTTCAAAGGGTTTGTGAAGGGAAGTGGGGGAGGGGGGGGGGGAAGAGCGCGAAGGAATGTGCTGCTGTTGAAAAGCCTGGGGTCTGACACTCACAGAAAACTTCTCTGGTCAGAGGACCGATCTGGCTATCCAGCACCCTTCTGACCAAGCATTTCAGCCAGTCACTTTACATGCTCTTACTGATGGACGCATCTTCAAAACCTGCTCTGAAAAACCTCCACCTCCTCAATGGGCACTTCCAGGTCCCCATCCCACCCCACGCAGCACCACTGGGGCAACGCAGCAGTACCGTGCAGCTAGCGCGCTTTCCCTAGCACTGGTGGACGGACAGACAGACAGACTGGCCAAAGGGCCAGTTTGGGATCAAACCAAGAACCAGTCTGATGGCCTATGTCATCGCCTGATTCCTGTTTTGATCCTGTGAGACCAAAGCTTTGATAGGGACCACACCCCGGGTTATGGCCAAGGCAGAGCTCAACCCACGGCTGGCTCCTACCCTGGCTGACCAAAGGCAAAGCAACACGAAAAACAGTTTTACTTGTTCAGCTGCACCGGTGGCACAACAGAAGCTGTTCAGCACAGAAAAGACATAGATGCCTCTATCACCTCTTGCAATCAAGACCTGCCATTTTCTGGAGCAGGAACATGGTACCAAACATCCTCCTCCAGAGCACATTAAGCCCTGGATATTGTGGTTGCAAACGAAGTGAAACTCACTGGGGTAAATGTTTACAGAGAGTAACCTGGCTGGGACTCACTTATTGTTCAGCGCTCCTCCCTGGTCACAGTCGCATGGCCGACATCCATCCATGTCATTGCTCAGGCCCCAGTGCTCAGGCTGCAGGAAGAAACATCACCAGCACTGTAACCTGGTGGTGATTTAACCCCACCTACCCCAAAAAGGCACATTTTGAAACACTCAGCATAAGCTAGCCCAGACTGCCCTCCAACCCATGAATCCTGCTCCCCCACAACCACCAACACTATCTCCCCACCTGCTCTCCTCCTCTTTGTTGACCATATCAAGGGCTTGAGAAAAAAACGCATCTTTCTACCTAGTTTTAAAAGCAAGATTCAGGAGGCCTCGAGCTCAGAGACCTCACTTCTACTGCACCACTTACACCAGTTTGGGCTCCTGACCCATGAAAGGCTTGGAAAATCACAGCCCAGTACGTCACGCAGAGAGCCGTGCGTGTGGCGGTGGGGCTTTGTGCAGGGTACTACCCTTGCAGGACTGCTACTCTGCAACTTGCTTGTTGGACAGACAGACAGACTTGTTTAGCTTTTCCATGTAGTTCACTGTTAGATAAGACAGCCTGTCACTGTTTATACAAACACATCCAGTTATCTGACAGTGTGTTTCTATAACACTCCAGCACACGTAAACACTATATGGATATGTATGTGTATGAAATAATCCCTGCCTAAAATAATGGCCTGTATAGAAAGCCATTTTTTTGGTAACACCATTTCTCTGACCATTTTGTCCTTCACCCAGCAAGGGCTCCAGCAGAACTGCCCCAGATTCCTCATTTTCACAGAGCAACCACTACAAGTATCCTAATGTCTCACTCCTTAAGGTCCTGGGAATTAATCTGGATGCTCTCGTCTGCCTGGACGTGCCCCCTGCTCCCTGTAACCACAGCGTGCTTCACGGCCCCTGACATCCCGAGGTGCCCACTCCAGCCTGAATGGCAGGCACCTGGTCACAGGCAGTCAAGAGATGGCAGCCAGCACCTTGCTCCATGCTTTCCGCACGCCAGCCTCCCTCACGCCAGTGCTTCCTAATTTACTTTACGGTAAGGTACTCACCAGGCAGTGATTGCACTGCTTTCCTGTCACCAGGCGCTTACAATAGCAGTTTCCTGTCTCCGAATCGCAAGGATTCCCCCCGGGGTGGGTACCCAGAGGATTACAGGCACAAGCTAGATTGGGAAATACAAACAGGCAGGTCAAAACACAGGATTGGAGCTACATTTTAGGCAGTGTTCAACTTAGATATTTACATTAAAGCTTCCCCTGAATTCCCCAGGACAGAGATTAATTACACACTTTGCCCACCACTCATCCCAGTAAAACTTCCCTGGCTTAGAGGCTTATAATTAAAAACAAATAAGGAGGATCCTGCTATTTCCACTGAATACGCTAGAAGGATCAGCTGGGGAACTGAGTTTTAAGGGCGGGTGGGCTCCAAGCTATGGCAAATCTACATGAATGTTTTTCCTTCAGCAAAAAGATGAAACAAAGGGAAAAAAACCACCCCAGAAACCAACTTCTCCCAGCTCTAATGGCTCCTCACAGAGCTTTTGATCACACATAAAGGAACATATGTTTTTACTCACACTGACAACCCACTGGGTCATCGGCACTCAGACCATAGAAACCTTCTTTGCAGAGGTCACAACGCTCCCCTTCGACAAATAATTTACAACGGCATTGTCCAGCAATGAGGCCAGCGGAGAAATCGGTGTAGCGATCGCAGATGCCACCATTTTGGGAGCCAGCTGGGTCACAGTTGCAAGCTAAGAAGGAAGCATCGTGCATGTTTTATTAACTGCTACAAAAGAAAAGGCCAAGTCACACACTGAATTATTTAAACTCAGCTGCTGTGTAGAGAGACTGTATCATTCCTGCATTAGACGTGATATGGGTTGAACATGTAATGACCTGATAAATTTCCAGATTCTCGAAGAGAAAATAAAACCCAGCCAGGCTCGCTCAAGACGTCCAAGGCAACCACCCTCCCTCAAGGATCTTTGTTTGGGAGTGCAGCACTGGCCAAAAGGAGACAAGCAAATCCTAAATTCTCCAGGGAAAGCCCTGGGGGGCCATGGCCAGGATGTCACAGCCATTCCCACCCCGAGGAGCGGGGCTGCACTTACGCTCACAGACATCGGGGTCCCGCAGATCTCTCTCCGGGTGCTGGAAGTAGAAGGGCTTGCACTGCTCACAGTTGCGTCCTACGGTGTTGTGCTGGCAGTCGTCACACACTCCCCCACTGGTATTCCCCGTCGTCATGTACACAGCCATGTCAAAGTGGCACTGGCTGGAGTGGCCATTGCAGTTGCACTCTGTGACAAAGACAGAAAGCAAAGTAAGAGTCTGGTCCCAGGGGAGATGGCAAGTCTGCAGAAAAGACACACCACAATCAACCAAAGAACATGCAGGACTTTATATATTGCCACAAGTTCCCAAGTAACAGCATGTAATGCTCACACCAGACTCCAGTCCGCAATGTTATTCAAACTCACTTTTGCATGCGTTACTATTGCGGCCTTCAGCGGGTCGCCAGGGTAAGTCATGGTAGAAATCCAAACACTGTTCACAGTTTAACCCTTTTGTATTATGTCTGCACATGCAGTGCCCATGTACCTGTCATTAAAACACAAAAAGAAAAAAAAAAGAGGAATATAGTTGGTTATAAAAGAGGAAGGAAAAAAACCCATGCTCCAATGAATGCAAAATATAGCTAGTACATAATGGATATACTTTTGGAGACTTTAATGCATGTAACTGCACGTAGGAAGACAAAGGGCCACAGGAACGTCCTGCCAAGGTAAGAATGTCCTCATACAAATTCGTCCTTTCCTTACTGGAACTAATGCCTGGATAAACACTTTCAGACACGAACAAGGAGAGCACAGTTCCACCTCAATAATCACAAAAGCCTCTTCGACCTAAAAGTTAGCTGTTTATTAGCTGTTAATTAGCTATTAACATGCATCTAGTTATATCAGCACTAGCTGATACAGTCACTAGCTGATATAGTCACTAGCACAGCGCCTGCTTTCCAGCCATACCTTGGTTCTCAAAGCAAAGATAACAGACATTTTGGATGGGTTTTATCCACCAACCCCAGACTTTGCCTTCAACATGTACAGAACAAGCACTAATTAGACCAACAGTGATTGTGTGACAGCTGCTGCCATAGATGATGGGGACTACCAGCACTGGAGCCATCACTTTAAAGGCAAAGCCTGTCTTGCTGCTGCTTGGGTGGAGACACTGACCAAAAGTGCGGGGCAACGGACCATACCCACTCGCCAGCATCCTGCGGCCCCTGGGACAACCCCCACAACCTCCCCGTATGCCTCCACATTTTCATCCAGTTAATAACTCACTCATTAACAGGGGTACTATTACTGCTCGTCAGGCAAAAATCATGGGGAAAACCAGAACCCAGAAGGGATGTGGCACTTGTGCAGCAGCGTACAACACAGGCAGCAGGATTTTCTTCCAGAGCTTGCCATTAATTAGGGCTCCTGCCTCCACTCCTCAGCTGATAATGACTGATACAAACACAGGTCATGTTTGATTCACAAAGGTGTTTCATCCTTTGATGCCTCTATTCACTTCAATTTAAGGGTAACTGAGTCGGAGTCGATGCACTCACCCATCTCTGGCCCCATACGGTTACACTCCCCTTCTGCATTCCAGCCTTTTAATTTCATCAGCTCTTTAACATAATTAGAAAATGAATGCTAAAACAATTTTCACCTAATCTGAGCTCTCTGTCCTTGATTAACACCAATAATGACAGATATGTATGCTGAGAAGGAACAGTTTTAATGGTTTTCTTGTTCAAAAATTAAGGGTGATGAGTGGGGGCGGGGGGGGGCAGAGTGTCATCTTTAAATTTATGTTTAAATCACCTATGCAGAGAAGTGTGAATATTTACCATTCCTTCTACTTCTTCGTTAAAGCCATCCACGGGCGCACACTCGCTGGCGTGTCCGTAGCAGAAACAGTTCCCACGAACCACCATGTCGTAGATGGCATAGTAGTACTTCTCTCTGATCTCCATCCTAGAGTCCAAGAGATTATCTCCCAGCGTGTGCAGTTTGATGAATTTGACTCTCAGATTTGTGATCTTTAATAGGTCTGCAGAGGACACCAAAAAAAAACCCAAAAACAAACCCCGTTTTGGAATTATTTACCAGATATTGTATTGAATGGGAGGAAGCCAGGAGTGACTTCCCAAGCACACTTCCTATGGGCAGATTAGATCAGATTTAATTTCAGCACTTACATACTACACATCATATCACTTCATACTCCCAAATTAAAAAAAAAAATATTATTTTACTACAGGTTGATCACTGTATAAGTTAGTTTAAGCTTAATTAAAAATTGAAAACACTTGTCTATTTTATTATATAAACAGGCACAAACACAAATATTAAAGGCATGCACAACAGTACCACCGAAAAGACACTGGTTCTTTGGAGCTTTAAAATGTAAGACAGGCAAGGACCTGATATTAAGGAACTGCTGACAAGCAGACCAGGAGCTTCAAGAGTTACAAGCCTTTTGGCAAAAATCTTAGTTGGAAACAAGACACAAATAATTCTTCTTTCTTATACGCCCAATTTTCCTAGCAAATATAATTAGTTACATTTTGCTGAAAGAAGCAACACCCCATCACTGACCAAACACAAAGGAGAAGTTCTCAGGGGATAATCCATGGGAAGACAATATTGCAGTAATTACTTCAGTCTACATGTTCGCTTTGATATTATGAATCCTGTGTAATGTCTTACAGCCTTGAAACTAGGCTTGAAAAAGCACTTCAAGTCCATGAAAGCAGAGTTTCTCCTTTAAAATGTTGGTTAAAAAAAACCCCATTCAGCTGATATAGCAACTAGCAGACACTCTTCTACTTCAGATATTTTCTTCTGCTCCAGTTAGCTTTACACTGAAGGACACGAACCGCAACTGAGAATGCATATTAAATCAGAGGCCAAGTTTAAGGCCAAGCACTGTAGTCCCCTACTCAGGCCAAATGCCCCACGAGGTTTCTCTTTGAGCCATGCTCAGCAATAGATCTCCATACCTTTGCACTCCTGGATTGTCATGACCATACATGAACACTACAGTAATTTGTGGTTTATGACCACATCTGTGTGGTCCAGCCAACTGTTCTAAAGTCATGGCTCAGATGTTCTAAAAAATAAAACACGACCCCCTTGATCTCAGGTAGAAATGCGAAATGATATAAGTACCATTGTAGTTCTGCTTCTTTGCTTTCTGAATATTGTACAATTACAGTATTCAAGAAATTAAAGAAATCCAAGGTTTCTCTCGGTCACTGTATGTATTTTCGGGAGAGGGGGTCTTTAATGAAAATAAATCCCTGATCAATTAAGAAAAGGACCAACTGCAATGACGTGTGTAAGAGCAATGCATTGAGTTGACAACACTGATCGTTATTTCCCAGCACATCACTGTCTGAGTCAGGAAAAGAAGCCACACCACAAACGTATTCATATGACTTCAAAACTGTTATCAGAGCTAATGCGTGGCTTTATTTGTGGCTTACTGGTTTTAGTAAGCAAATAAGCAGAAAAATACTTCCAAACATGCCTGGAAGGTAACTGCATACATACTTTGAATCCTTGCACTGTACGGATCTTCAATTCGAAAAGCGGGATCTAAAACACGATATATTACCTGGAGGAAAAATGGTGCAATAAAAGATTCAGCTTTAAAAATAACAGAATCTGAATTGATGTGGAAAAAGTTTATACAACAAACATATTAGAAAAAAAAACTACTGACCTCTCCCTCGGTTGAAGGTTCAATGTCAGAGTATCGGGAATCACAGATTATATCATCTACTCTCTTCATGGGTCCAGTTGAAATCCCAGGAAATGAGCTCTCACAGTCATATGCAAAATACCTATATACTTGCCATGTTTTTCCAAAATCAGATGATCTTTCTATCAACATTGCAGCAGGACGGAATGTCTAATGGTAAGAAAACCAAAAGATATTTTATTCAATTAATTATTACTTGCATTTACATTGAGCGCTTTGAAGTGCGAGCAATTCACATGTCTGGATTTTAATCTTTCTCCCTGCACTGACTATTTCCAATATTTGGAAATATTTTTCTGCCGATATCCCACTTTCTGCTCAGAGGTAGATCTCTGAAGTAACACACATCAAACCACAGACCACCCATCTTTAAAAAGACAGCACTCAGTCGCCAAGTGCTTAAACACACTTACAGTAAATAAGCAAACTTGTAAGTTTTTTGGATTCCACATCCTTTCTTAAAACTGAGGCTTGAAGCAGGGCTTTAGAGAGACAAAAGGATTTTTTCCACTGCTTGTGGAAAGCAGCATAGCCTTCTTCCTTGGTGTACCTCCTTGACTAACCTTCTGCAAAGGACCACACTACCTTTTGCAGTGTCTCTGCCGTCCACTGCCAGCCGTCCTCTGTGCTGTAAACCTTCTTCTCTAAGGAGACTGAGAGGTTCAGCTTCATCCACTCTTGCTACATTTGACTCCCTCAATTCCCAGTGACCCTCCTCCACCTGGCCTTGCCCAGGCTCTGGCAGGCTGCATTCGCTTCACACAAACCACCATCCTTCTTACCTACTCTAGAACAACGAGCTAATGAGATTTTCAAAAATTTCTAATCCCTCTGACGTAAAAATCTTATGTTTCAATTTATGTGCTACCTTTTGAAGAGCAGGTATTCATTTAACACCTGACTTACACCTACCGAGAAATGCCAACAGTCTCTTCATTAGTTTTATGTATTCAGAGGAGACCCTCCCAGAGCCAAGCACAAAAGCATTTCTGTCACAGCTGGAAAGAAATCTTTCTACTTCCTGGCTGAAAATATCACCCAACTTACAAACTGGTTATCTCACCCAACAAAAAATGTAGCAACCCAGAGGTAAAGCAGCTCAAGCGTTTACCACACAAACAAAGTCAACAAATCATCATTAAAACTATCTTTCCCCCACAGTCTTCCTCCTGATGGCAGACCAAGGCCAGTGGCACCGCGGCACGATGGCTGCAGCACCCACATCGGGTCAGGGGTCTCTCAGGGGTCCCTCGCTGTTGGGGTCTGGCAGAAAGGACCATCTTCCACCTCAGCCACCACCTTGAGGCAGGGGGAGAAACCCAAGTTGACACCACAGGAAAGAGGAACCAGCTCTCCAAGAAAGCTGACGGGTAAAAATGAAGAGATTAATTTGTCTAACGTGAAGAGCAGGGATTTAGCCCGGCAGGAACTGCAGCCCCTGAAGCTGCAGCTGAGGGTTGCCGCTAGCGCTTGCCTGTGATTTAGGATGTACGGGACACAATCTGCCATTCCAAGACATCTGTTTGTAATGAAACAAAGACACTTTGTGTACAGATGTTCCTTCTTCCTGAAGACCTTTCCATTTGCCAAATGAAAACCAATACCATGGCCAATTTTTTTTAAGAAGAAAAATCCTTGCTACTATATGATTTAGCAAATGATCTTCTAGAACACAACCACCAGAGAGAGACACCATCACAAACCCCAGCTTCAGTATGACTCCTTCTGCAGCCTCACTGGAGTTCAAACAAAACTCAAGCCACATGTCACAACTCCGCCTTCCTGTGCCACTTCAGCAGGAGTTAATGGTTGGCAGCTCTAAAAAATCAGGCAAAACAGCTCAGACAAAGCCTAAATATCAAATAAATGCAAAGGACTACGAGACCTCTCATTTCCTCGTGTTTCAGGGTTCGGGGTAAGGCTGCAGCTTCCTTACCTTGAAGGTCATAATGAGATGAGTGAAATGAAATTCAGCCTCCAGGTTCAGCTGGATAGTTACGTTTTCCAGACCTGCAGGGGCAAAGAAAATAAGCCATGCAGCAAACAAGGACAGCCACCAGCCTCTACACCTAAATTTTGCCAAAGCTCTTTGCTCCCGTGGCACAGCGACTCCTTTCTTTGCCACTTGGCTCTGCTGTCAAAAAGGGATATGAGGGGATAGTGCACTACCGAGGTACAGGGAGACACTGAGGACCTGCTGAAGAATGTATCAAACACAGGATTCCTGTGCATCATCTGCACCAAACACCTTGCACCAAAAGCATGAGCCTGCACTGCTGTTATTTCAGATCACGTAACATGGCTAACATCACCAGATGTAGGGTAGGGATGGGAACTGCTATGGGCTGGATCCTGGCACCAAAGCACCCAGTGTCTCATACAATGGGGACGCTGAGCCCAGACCCGCGTGGTGACCCCAGGCTCTCCTCGCACACTGCAGCCCGTCTTGGCAGCAACAGAGGCACGAGCTTCTGCAGTCCTAACACCCCAAATCTCACCGACGGCTGTTTCCCACCGTTTTTCACTCCCTCTGGACTCTCCTGTCCATCCGGATGCAGAAACAGTTCCTTTACAACCTGGTTTTGAAATACCCCTAAAGCAACCATCATAGCCCTGCTTTGCAGTCAGGAGAGCTAAGAAACTGGTGAGAAGCAAGAAGTTTTCCAAACTCTGCTGTATGACTACCTATGGTTAAGGACTCTACACAGAAAGGAAGAAAACAGTTACAAATATTATTTTGTCATATGAAAACACCTCTCAAAACAGCTAGATACTAATTATACTGTAGTTAGAAATAAAAAAAATAAATCAAGATTTACAGAGAGGAGAAAGGGTAAGAAATGAAAATAATAAACCAATAAAGCACTTAAATGTTCAAGCAGCTGTAACATTATGTGGAGCATGCAGCAATGGTCCCTTCTGCTGTATGCCTGAATAGAAGAAAACATGAATTGGACAGAAAGAATCATTTGTTTTTTATTGTTGAAGGACATTTTCATGACCTTATGAGCTAAGAACTTTTCTGTGTGAATGCTGCCAAGCCTCTTGCAAAAAACATGAATTATTTGGAACGCTAGAAGAGAGCCGCTGGAGACAAGCAGCTTGCTAGGCTGATCTAAATGGTTAAAAAGGATTTAGTGAAAAACTTTCTTTACTGGGCAGCAGAAATGTTACAAATATTACCATTTTATTTTTCATATACAGTAAGAGAGCTACTGCCAATGCATTTGCAGAAATTCCATCCTGTCCAGCTGGCTTTAAGGCTTCAGCATAGGACTGCTGTTTGAGAAACCTCAGTGCCTTGTTTTGTGTATGAAGGCATGCCAAAAGCATAACCATAAAAGTAAAAAGGACAGAGGAAGGATTTAAAAAAAAAAAAAAAAAGCCACCAAACTAACATGCAATATTTTTTTTTAACTAGCTGGCTTGTTTCTGGTGTTCATTTTACTGTTTGGCATACGGCTACGTGGAGCCCAGGAGGCAGAAGGCAGTTTGCAGGGCAAGAGATATCCCCAGCTTTGCCCTCCCGGGGTAGGACGGGGAAACGGGAGGTGTGCAGGCAGGACGGCAGCCCCCGGCTCAGTGCCCAAACCTCCTCCTTCCGCACCCTCCTTCCAGCCCAGCAGCATGGGGAAGCCCTGCGGTGCTTCCTTGGCAGCACCGACCCAGGATATTTACTCCTGGAAGGCTGCTCTGCTCCCGCTGCCCAAACATGAGGGAGATCTGGAGACAGCGCGGGAAACTTCTCTCTTTAGGAAAGGATTTTTCCAAAGTGGTGGGACGGCTCTTTCCAAGACTCCTGGAGGGCTGAGGGCGCTTTCTTATGGATTAAGGACCGCTCCAGGGCACACAAAAGCAGCCAGTTTTACTCAGCCCTCCTTGAACAGCATGATCCTTCACACAGCAATAATCTCCAGGGCAGAGATAACAGCAAACCCGCAGGTACCCTTAAACAAAAGGAGGGAAAGCAGCTCCCAGCCCTGGAAATGGCTCCCGGACAAACCCCCATACCATTTTCCGACTGCCACCAGAGCTTCAGGCGATTCGGGTCGAACGTGGTGACGACATTTTCAATGCGATGGCTGTCAGGATTGAGAGTATCGTGGAAGGGATTCTCAGAATCACATATGAAACATTTTTTGTCCTCCTGAAACAACAAAATAATCAGCATTACTGATTTTATCCGTGGGGCAAAAGTTGTTTCCTGCAGATAAGAGTATTTTCCATCCATATCACATTCCACTCATTTTGCCTGCAGGAGTCATCAAAGGTATTTTTTTTTGTTGAAATGATAAGTGTATTTACCTTTATGAATTAATGCAAATTGCCAAATGGAAAATATGCCAGGAATTCCATAAACTTTATTTTTAGGAGAAGTATGTTCTATCAAAATTGCAGTTTCAAGAAATCTCTTCCAGCGCAAGTATTCTCCAGCAGAAACCAGAACCAAAGGCAGCATCTACTGAATTGCTTCTGTACAAACGTCCCTGTGCAAAACTGCATTTTCAAGAACTTGTGTGAAATTATGTTGGCTTTGGGGAGCTGGATTGGAGATATAAGTTCTCTGCATTAGGGATACGTCCAGTGAGGCTCAGTGCACATCAAGGGGCCATCAGTGATTTAGTGACCTTTCAGCGCGGAGTTAACTTTACTCTGAATCCAGCTTGTCAAGCTTCTACCTAAATCTTGTATCTTCACCTTTGATTGCAACCCCAAGCTATGCACATAAACCCAAGTTTCACACACTACAAGGTGTGCTCATAAAAAACCTGCAAGTCTGGCACGTGCTGCTTGGGAAAGCCGCACGGTTTGTCACCAGGACAAAAACCCATCCTGACTATTACTATGAACATTTTGCATTGCCTGGTGCCTAAAACCACCACTTTCCAATTTTGCAAGGTAGGATGCAAACCAAACCAAAAGGGAGGGCTCCTGCCCAAACCAACTCGCTGTTTGGCAGACTGGAGGGGACAGAGGAGGGAGAGGAGCTCATCCCATTGCAGTGAGGGAGCCCCGGCACACCAGCAACTCATCACTGACAAAAGCCACTCAGGCATCATTCCCCCACTGGGTTTATGAAGACAAATGCGGTGCTTTATCAGCCAAGAATGTGAGCGCTGGCAGGTCTGCACCACACAGGCTTTCCGTTTCACCCATTTTGGCTTCAGCAGCTCCTCCCAAGCCCGGCACTTTGCCCCCCATGAGACCCCAGAGACTCCTCCAGCAGAGAGCATGGCAAGAGCCGGGGTTCCAGGGAAGATGGAACCCCTGCCCGCTCCAGGCTCCTTTCCCCCGGCACCACAGTCCCCGCCTCATGCCACAACTTGCTCCTTCTCCCACCAGAATTTAATCTGACAAGGCCCAATCCTGCAAAGCACTCAGCACCAAGCCCCACATTATTTAGAGGATACTCGGCACCTTCCTGCGATTTGTTCAATACCACCTTATGGTTCAGAAGTAACCAGGGACATCCCAAATGCTGAATTGTGGCTGTGAGATGAGGAATAAGGGCACACGTGCACTTCTCAAGTGATGCTTTTTACTATGGCACTTCAGCATTTTTTGAGACAAGAAAACATAACAAAGTGCCTTTGTTAGTTTGTTCTACCAGAGTTGCTAATGTTGTTAAAGTCGATCCCGACATACTCCAAAAATGTTCCAGCAAAGCTAAACCCCATGTTAAATCAAGTATTAACTCTAGTAGACAGAGCAGTACAGTAAAACTAAAGGCCGAGGGGGGATAAAATTTGGTAACTTCAGCGCACAAGTGGGCCCTGTGCTACAGCCCCTCAGGCAGGGCTCCTCCTGCTTCCCGTGGTTTTCCTTCCAAGTGCCAGAATCCGGCCCTATTGTCTCCACAGTAAATTCGGCCGGAGATTATCCCCTTACTTTCAGTTCAACAGAGTTCCACTTATAACTGATATTTTATTCTTCTCCACCATCCCTTCTGTCTCAGAGATTTTAAGTCTGGTGAGCTGCTTCTGGCTTAAATAGTAACGAGCTTTGTGTTTTCCACCAGATGTGCGAGGGAACCTTATTTGCATCCTTTCACTTGGAGACCATACAAACCTAATTACATTACGGGAACGGTGGCCAGAACATTACCCGGGTCCTACAGACCACTCTCAATCAGGAAGCTGTCTAGACGGCTCCGAACAAGTCTGAAAATAAAGTATTAATTGAACTGACTGCGGCACATGCCTCCTTATTAGCCTCGCTGAGGAAAGGAGGGTCGGGAGCCGACAGCCGCGAGGGGGTTTCCCGGACCCCGGTTGCTTTGAGGGGACGCGGGGTCGCGCACAGGGGCACGATGCCGCCCCACTGGCGACCACCGCCCGCACGTCCCTCCCGCGGCCGGCGGCTTATCGCACCCCACCAGCCCCGCTGATGCCGGGGCCGCTACGGGAGGCGATGCCCAGCCCCGCCGCCGGGGACCGAGCCCCGGGGGCGCTTCCCGCCCGCCCTCCCCCTCGTCGAGGCGCTCACCTGGAGGTGGCTGACGATGCAGTAGGGCTCGGGCTGGCGGAGACCGCAGGTAGAGGAGGCGGAGAGGCGAGCGGCGCGGCCGATGAGCAGGTCGCCGGTGGCGGGGTAGCAGCTCCCCTCGGCGCAGCCGAAGCTGTACTCGGGTTCCTGCGCCGCCGCGGAGCACAGCGCTGCGCGGCCGCGGAGGGAGAGAGGCATGAGAGAGGGAAGCGGTACCGCGGGCGGGCTGGGCGCCCCGAGCCGCCCCGGCGGGCGCTGCAGGGGCTCGCCCAGCCCGCCGTGCCCCGACGGCGGC